>OX422221.1:309561628-310133202 GCA_949130495.1 Sambucus nigra | reverse complement strand
ACTGTGAAATAGTTATGTATATAACTTTAAAATATATTTTCAAATATAAAAGAACCAAAATAATGTAATACGTTAGCAAATAATATTCCCATATAGCTTATGAAGTTTGCGACCCGGCCCAAATAAAAACCGTAAGCCACACAATCTAGGTCTGGTAACATTTTTTATTTCTAGGTTAAAAGATTAATTTTCAAAAGGGATCCCTAAAGTTTTAACATTTTTTATGACAAATTGTGGTCAACGCATTATTATAAGATTTATAAAAATAGACATAATATTTTGTAAATTACTTTTTTTCATTGTTGGCTACTATAATATATACTATTTTTTTTATGCATTCGAGTAAGTGAAGTGATAAAAACATGTGGATGTTGATAAAGTAAATAGTTATATAGTAACAAAGCATGTTTAACACACTTACTATTTTAAAAAAAAATGAGCAGAGTTTCCTTTGTTTATTCATGAAAACCAACTTGTTTTAACATTTAAAATTAACTCAACAATAGCAACCACCACCAAATTAAACCAAAAATAAATCCCTTCCGCCAATTTCAACGAATTTCCATTGGAACGAGTATAACTATCATATATATAAAATGGATCTTATATGCATCAAACGATGAAAATATTAACGCTCTTGCTTTAAAATGTGTCATGAAGAATTTTAGAGGAAAAAATACTAACCCCACAATAGTTACGAAGTTGAGTTCGTGATACGATTTGTGGTGGTGCCTTCATTGAGGATTGCGATCGACATTGCGATTGAACCTCAGATGTTAACGGTTGCAACTTTGGTGATGCTACAGGATCAACGTTGGCGTTGACAGGAAGCTAGAAATTAGAATATACAAAATATGAGATTTAATGCATAAAATTAATAAATTGTACTCATACATCCAATGATTAATAAAAGTTGACATGTGCAGCGCCTAAAGAAACATCTCGATTAGATTGGATAAAATCACTCATAGAATGCATACGAGACTCAATAAAATCCTGTATATGAGATTCCACCCGTTCATTCATCCGAGATTCCATAGCAATTATATTTTCTTGCATCTGAGCTTCCAGTTTCTCATTCATTTTAGTTTGTTTCCTCTCATATTCTGCGTCTATCTCACGTCGCATCCTCTCATGTTCAATCTCCATCTCACGTCGAATCCTCTCTAGTTCTTGTTGATGTCATGTTTCAATATCTCTCAACTCATATTGGGATTGCTTATATGATGGTCCAAATATCATACTCAGAGAGACACCAAGCCCAAAGGTGCGCACACACCCATGTCTTTTGGGTCCCATAACTTTCCCTAATATATCATCCCACACAACACCGGTCTCCACTGTCTCTAGATGTTGTAATTCAAGATCATCCATCTCTTGCTGCAACAATCAACCCTAGTTCTTATACAAACTTCAAATTATATCATGCACATGTAAGAATACCATAGAATAGAATAGATTTGGGTATAAATCCCACAAATGTAATAAATGATTGTAATGCAAGACTTTCATATAAAGAATGAAATTAAAAGATTTTTATATGATGTTTTATTTTCAAACATGAACTCCTAATTTCGGAATGATAGGGTTCCTTGTAAGACTTTGAATCTAATGCTAGGAACATGTTAAAACTGTGGTTCCAGAGATCTAAACTATATTTGATTGCCTAAAAAATGATATGTGTCATAATGTTAACGATTAAAAAAAAAGACCCAACTTTCCTTTTCTTAATTTTCCTTTTGATGATTTATCTTTTCCTTCTTTTCCCCTTCTAAATTGATTTGGGAAAATGGGATCCCGTGCAACGTGGACATTGGTCATACTATTATTAAAAAAACACTAGTAGTGGTGAAAGTAATTGTAACAAGTGGTAAGGAACTATGGAGTATCATACTTAAACATAAATCAATGGTGATTAAAGTAAGATAACAGACAAAAATTGTACAGAAATCACGAATTATGCTGGAATAACCTTCCATTCCTTAAAAATAAGAGACATTTGAATAAAAAACAACAATTTACATAAAAGAATCCATGGGAAAAATATGGAAGGAAAAGAATATACCTGCAACCTCTAGTACAAGTATCTCTAAGAACCATAATGGTAGTGGTAGCAGTCCCAAATCGTGTGCATCTTCAACTCCCAGTTTTTTTTATTAGAATATTTTTTACAATTTTATATTTCATCTTAGGTGAAATACAATTCTCCCAAAACTAAACAGAGCCTAAATCATATAGAACCTCCTAAATTAATGTTAGACTTCTATCAACTTTACATAGCAAACCCCCCAAACACAAAAACCAAATAAAAAAACGAACAGACAAAATAGAAAGGGTACTCCTTAAATGAAGTATTTCACTATATGAACTTCTTTCTTCTTATAACCACATTTCTCATAAAAGGGTTATGTAACACCCCGTCGTACAAGCATGATCTGTGAGAAACCCAATAATTACCCGCCCTAATTGCATCCCTCGGGCATTTGAATCGACCACAACATCTTCGATGTGACCAACTTTTCCACAATTTCTTGTAAACTTCTTCTCAATAAACACACTGCAAGTTGCAATAATCTTCCTGGAACTATCGTCCTCAATTACACAAATGAGTTGTCATTACTTTTTACACTGAACTCTTGAAATCGTTTTTCGAATTCATGATCGGACACGGAATCACATACGGTAGGTTGTTGCAGTAGTTCGATGAAACCTTTGCTTTCGTCTTAGATCTACAGTTCTCGAACTTTATGTGTGGGTTCTTCACTGGACAAATTATTATTGTGCATCTCTTTTCACACAACTGCGTTTATTCAATTGGCTAAATTTGTTAGCGTGGTGGATCTTTGGGTTACGGACTCCAAAACTCCCAGTTTAATATACACTCTTAGGCATTTTGGTTTCTAGGGTAGAGGAATAGAAAAGGGCAATAGTGAGAATGGTGAGAGTGAGGAGAAATTGTAGAGGCAAGTAATAAAAACGTGGATGACTAATTGAATTTGGGTGAGGGGTGATAGTAAGCCACATGGCAGACTATATGAGAAGCAACATTAATGATTTGTAAAGCATTTTAGAGTATATAAAAGATATATACTCTTCCCTGAGAATCGATATTCGGACTTCTCTAAGTTTATATTACAAGAACAATCACCTGTAATTGGGTGTAATAATGAAGACACAATTCATGTTGAGTCAATGCCCAATCATGCTATAGCATTCAATCCATTCGTATCATTTCCAAGAATTCCAGCTTCCAACCTTCGAACCATTTAAAACTCTAGCTAGAGTCAATTCCTTCTCAAGACTATTTGGAATTAGAAATTTCACTTTCTCCTCATGATATGAACGGATTCAATCTCCTGCTATTATGAACAATCCATTTTAAACGGGCCTTATGCAATATATCAAGTTTTAACTAATTTTCGAGGATATTCTATAAAAAAATTCTAAACTAGCCATTCCTTATTAAAAAGATAATGATGTATAAGGCTGAACTTATGTTCATTGGTAATGGTCCTAAGAAAAAGCCTTCATTAACTGATATTACTACGTGCTGTTATTCTAGTTCACAGAGTATTAATTCATATTATTCATTTTATAGGTTAGCCTGTGATGTAGATCACATATTCATTGGCACGCCTGAATTATTTGTAGAATTCAACGCATATAAAGTCACTGATATTAAGCAAAGACTAAAGGAAGGTAAATACGCATATTTGAAAAGAATTCTTTTACAAACCAAGTTTAGAGAACAGGACAATAAAGACTAAGAAGTCATTTTCTAAAATTTCGAAGGATGGACACTAAAAAAGGCAAGGGATGTAAATGAAGAGAATACAATTTGGCATACCATGTAAAGGGGTTCCGCTACTTTTGTCTAAGGAAAAAATGCCGCTACTTCGTGAACCACCCAACTGACCGAAAAAATAAAACCCCAAACCAAGCACCACCACTTCTGGAACACGAATGTTTTTGTTTATATCAATTAATTATCAAATCTGATATTTACCTTCAAGACGTTTTCACTGCGTTTTAAACATCACGGCTACATTTTGTAACGGTACAGATTTAATAAGTGATACCATGTACAGGGGTTAAAATCTTCTGAAGTGATAAATATATAAGAGATGGTTCAAGAAATGACAGTAAATAAATGAATTTAAGCGGATAGATGAAACATTTCAAGTTAATGGGAGATGAACAGAAAAAGAGGAAGGGTAGATAGATATGGTGAGATAATGAAAGGGTATTAGAATCATTGCCACTCCACGTGGAGTGGATAGATGATTAGAAAAAAAGAATGCAATAGACGCTTCAATTTTAGCCTGCCTATGTGGATAGCTTCTGTGTCGAGGAGACTTAATGGAGAGGCTTCCATTTTATAGTAATAAAATAGATAATTTACACTAAGGATATGCAGCAAATACATTAGAGGATTGTACATACACTAAAAGTAAAAGACTTTAATATATTAAGTACTTTCTATGTACTTTATGTGCTTTCTGTAATTCCTTGGCGAACAAATCATTTTCAAAAAAGATGTTATATCCCATCCTCTGCCAGAAACCACCCCATCTACTATCACTTCCTAGCTAGGAAGTCGGACAAAAAGATGTTGTTGGTTACCTAGACCTCCAATCACAACTGGAAACCATGGTATTTCTTTGCCTCAGGGGCATGGGAATTTGGTCCTTGTGGCACCTCTTCATCATTGGAGAGGAGGGTACCCCTGAGGTGGGTAAAGGTGTCACTTGCTGCCAAGGATGACCCTGGGCTTAGCCAGGATAACTTACAGAAGGTCAAGGATCTTCTAGATCAGGGGGAGCATGGTTGGATAGTCAAGTACAAACATCTGATGACCCCCTATTACCTCTCTGAGACTGGCTTGGGGGGGAGTCATCTGACTGAGATTCGTAAGTATTATATTTTTATAAGTTGTACCTCTGAGTTTTCATACCTCCAATTTATTAACTCAGATGTTTCTCTTTGTAGAATGCCCGAAGGGTATCTCCGACGAGCTCTGGGAGATGTCATCCCCAAGCCTTATTAAGCTGATGAAGAAAGCAGGGCATAATGCAGCCCCTCCTCTACCCAAGAAGAATGTCGGCACATCCAAGGCCGACACTTCAAAGAAGAGAAAATCCACAACTGTTGGATGGAAGGATCAGATGCCGAGCAAAACCCAAAAAGGAGATCGTGCCATCCCAATCTCCTTTGATGATGCATTGCTTGCTCGTTTGGAGCAGATAAAGATCAGTGACAGCCTGATAGGTTATGGTCTGAAGGCAATGGATGACATCAGCTTTGTAATGATCGATGCTGACAAGCGCTTCTTACGCTCCCTCGATACCCCCTGCTGGCCGAGTTTAGCCTTCACAGGTCTATCCAAGTAAAAACTTTTGCTTTTTTATTCCAAGTCTAACCTCAGTTTTATTGGGTTAAGGTTTGCATTCATACGTCTGATTTTGTTTTACAGGGTATTCTGTCTATGCACCGATTCATTAACTGGACCCCTGAGGAAGTTTCCCCTTATTGAGAAGGGAAAAGAGGCCCAGAAGGTGCAAGCCTTTTTAAATGCAGAGGTTGAAAATCTGAGGACAGCATTGGGGGAGTTTGAGAATAAGGTGAAGCAGAGGGATAGGGACATAGCCAAGCTCAAGAAGGACCACACCTCTTCTTTGCAAGCTAAAGATGACGTCCTTCAGACAAAGGTTGATGCTGCAGTAAGGGTTTCCCTTGAGGATGCATCTGAGAAGATCTTGGTCAACTACAAAGTCTCTGACCAGTTTATAAGCTTCAGCTTTGAATATCTCGAAAGAGGTATTAAGATAACTGGAAAGTGGGTGGCTTCAAAGGAGAAAGAATCAGAGAGCCTATCTACCTCGGACTTCATTGGTCTAGGCTTTGGCATTCCTTGCTTTGCTCAGGCCTTACAAGAGGTTGATGAGGAAGTGGAAGGTGCTGCTCCTATGGAGACTGCGATATTGGAAGTTATAGAGACTGAGTATGTTAACCCTCAAGAAGACGGAGCCGAGGTTACCAACATCGGCCAAGAGGACACCACTATGGCTGCAAACTCTTAAACCTTAATTTGTGAAGCTTTTAACTTGTAATTTTTTATTTATCTCAATGCTTTGTAAACTCTGATAACATATTCTGAGGCATATTTGACTTGTAATTCTGACTACATGTTATACTATCTTCTTCAGAGGATTTTTCTTTCAATAAATGCTCTCTCTTAAATGTTGTGTTTCATATAATGAACTTCTCTTAAAGGTCTGAGGTCACCAATTTATGACGTTTACCCTCGTAATTTATCACCAAATTAGATGGTCTTAAGGTCTGAGGTTATCATACTATGATGTTTCACCTCATACCTTTCACAAAATTTTTAAGGTCCGAGATCATCAAATTATGATGTTTACCTCATAAATTTCACCAAATTAATGATGTCTAAGGTTTGAGGTCATCAAATTATGATGTTTTACCTCATAAATTTCACCAAATTAATGATCTTTAAGGTCTGAGGTCATCAAATTATGATATTTCACCTCATAAATTTCACCAAATTAATGATGTTCAAGGTCTGAGGTCATCGAATTATGATGTTTACCCTCAGACCTTTCGCCAAATTAATGACGTCTAAGGTCGGAGGTCATCAAATTATGATGTTTCACCTCATAATTTTTTACCAAATTAATGATGTTTAAGTCCTGAGGTCATCAAATTATAATGTTTATATGATGTTTAAGGTCTGAGGTCATCAAATTATGATGTTTCACCTCATAAATTTCACCAAATTAATGATGTCTAAGGTCTGAGGTCATCAAACTAAGATGCTTACCCTCAGACCTTTCACCAAATTAATGATGTTTAAGGTCTGAGGTCATCGAATTATGATGTTTACCCTCAGACCTTTCACCAAATTAATAATGTTTAAGGTCTGAGGTCATCGAATTATGATGTTTACCCTCAGACCTTTCACCAAATTAATGATGTTTAAGGTCTGAGAGCATCAAATTATGATGTTTCACCTCATAAATTTCACCAAATTAATGATGTTTAAGGTCTAAGGTCATCAAATTATGATATTTCACCTCATAAATTTCACCAAATTAATGATGTTTAAGGTCTGAGGTCATCGAATTATGATATTTACCCTCAGAACTTTCACCAAATTAATGATGTTTAAGGTGTGAGGTCATCAAATTATGATGTTTCACCTCATAAATTTCACCAAATTAATGATGTTTAAGGTCTGAGGTCATCGAATTATGATGTTTACCCTCAAAACTTTCACCAAATGAATGATATTTCAGGTCTGAGGTCACTAAATTATGATGTTTCACCTCATACTTCACCAAATTAATGTTGTTTAAGGTCTGAGGTCACCAAATTATGATGTTTCACCTCATAAATTTATCATTAAAGCATGATGAAACAAAGTATTGACATAGAAATTTCTCTTTTCATTAACATTCTCTTCATAAAATGATATATGTATTATAAGAAAATAACTACAACATCATATGTAATATTTCTTCAAGTGATCAGAGTTCCATGCGATTAGAGAAAGGTTCCCCTTGGAGTTTTTTTAGCCGGTATGTGTTGGGTACAACCTCATAGACTACTTTTTAAGGACCATGTCAGTTCGGTTGGAGCTTGTTTGGATTTTGCAACATCTTCTTTAGCACTAGGTCTCCTACACTTATAGGTCTTGATTTAACCCTCTGTTCTCTGCTGGTAACCTTCCTGTCTGACCTCAACATCTTCTCTTCTTTCCTCAACCAAATCTAGGTCGATTCTTCTCTCTTCCTCATTCTTCTCGGGGTCATAGATCTGAACTCTGTGAGTGGGGATTCCTACGTTTGTGGGTATGACAGCTTCTGAGCCATGGGCTAACATAAATGGGGTCTCCCCCGTTGGTGTCCTTGCCGTTGTTCTGTAGGCCCATAACACTGGATAAACCTCTTCTATCCATCTCCCCTTAGCTTCTTCCAACCTCTTCTTAATCCCATCGAGGATTGTTCGGTTCATGACTTTGGTTTGAACGTTTGCCTAAGGTCGTCCAGGAGAAGAGAAGAATTGCATGATCCTGACTCTCTCGCAGTATTTCTCCAAAGAAGCATTCTTGAATTGGGTTCCGTTGTCTGAGATGAGGGTGTTCGGAAGGCCATGTCTACATATGATTCTCTTATACATGAACTGGAAGGTCTTTTACTCTGTAATAGTGATCATCGGCTCAACCTCTACCCACTTGGAGAAATAATCAATTGTTAATATCATAAATCGATAATTGTTAGCATCTCTTGGCAATGGTCCTACCGAGTTAATCCCCCATACAGCAAAGGGCCAAGGAGAAATAATTGACATCATAGGCTGATGAGGGTTGTGAAGGATAGTAGAGAATCGCTGCCACTTGTCATACCTCTTCACGTAAGCAGCAGCATCTTTGTCCAAGGTCAGCCACCAGTATCCCTGCATTTTATCCTCTTGGATAAAGGTCTTCCTCCTATGTGACTGGATCAAGAACCCTCATCCATATCCTGCAGGACGCGGGGAACCTCTGTGGGATGGACATATCTAAG
Organism: Sambucus nigra; assembly: GCA_949130495.1. Taxonomy (NCBI): domain Eukaryota; kingdom Viridiplantae; phylum Streptophyta; class Magnoliopsida; order Dipsacales; family Adoxaceae; genus Sambucus; species Sambucus nigra. The sequence goes on along the minus strand of OX422221.1, from coordinate 310,124,617 downwards.
GAGAGGTAGTAGGAGTCCTTTTTTATAAAGGACATCTCCTATTATTGAGAACTTGGTAGCTCTGTCCCTCAATTTCCTCCTTTCTAACTTCGATTCTAGCAGCTCTCCTAGTCTTATATATCTGATAAGGGGGTCCATCCATGAGTCCCATAGGTCCAAATTGAGGCAAGAGATGGTCATATTTTCTTCCTCAATGGTTGGTTTGAGCAGGATCTCGACTGGTACTATTCTTCTAATGCCTGTCCTTATTACTGAAGCCGACCTTACTAGTGCATCTGCACGACTGTTGTCTTGCCTAGGTACCCTCTTCATCTTCACCTCTTCGAAGACTTCTAGCGTCGTTCTTACCCTCTTCAGGTATTTATCCATCCTTTTATACTTGGCCTCATATACTCTAAGTACTTGGTTGATAACTAACCTCGAGTCACTGTGTAGTAGGAGTCGGCCAACTCTAAGGGCTTTTGCCAAGGAGAGACCTGCTATCAGTGCCTCATACTCATACTCATTGTTTGAAGCCTTAAAGTTGAACCTTAGTACATATTCAACATCAGTCCCATCCGAAGCTGACAATATCATCCCTGCACCGCTTCCACTTTTATAAGAAAACCCATCAATGAAGTGGTTCCAAACATCTTCATTTGAAGAGAAGTTCCCCTCTGACAGGGTCCCTTACTTGAAGAGGTACCTGTCTTCCTCATTCTCAGATACTCTTATTCTAGATCTGCTGGACACAACCTCTTCCCCATTTCGAAAGACGTTACTGTTAGATCCCTCTACAATCTCTGGGTTATTCTCAATCTCAGCCTCTTCCCAAGTAAACTCAGCAACAAAATCTATGAGTGCTTGCCCTTTGATGGCTACCATGGGTTGATAAATAATGTCATATTATCCCAACTCTATGGCCCAGGTCATCAATCTTCCCGACTTCTCAGGCTTATGGAGGACTTGCCTTAGTGGGGAGTCAGTGAGGATGACCATAAAGTGGGCTTGGAAATAGGGATTCATCTTCCTAGAAGCGTGTATGAAGGCGTAGGATAACTTCTCCATCCGAGGATAATTCTGTTCAGACCCTTGAAGGGCCTTACTATTGAAGTATATGCGCCTCTGTACCCCATCGTCTTCTAGTACTATGGTTGTACTTATAGCTGACTCTGAGACTGCTAGATAAACATACAACTTCTCCCCCAGAATGGTCGGGGATAAGAGTAGAAGGGACCCAAGATAGACTTGAGCTCCTTAAAGGCCTTGTCACACTCTTTGTCCCACTCGAAAGCCTTTGTAAGAACTTTGAATAACGGAAAACACTTGTCCGTGGATCTAGAAATAAACCTGTTGAGTGCTGCAACTCTTCCAGTGAGCCTTTAAACGTCTTTTATGCTTCTTAGTATCTTTATGTCAAGCAAAGCCTTGATATTCTCGAGGTTGGCCTATATACCCCTCTAATTAATAATCAATCCAAGAAACTTTCTAGCTCCTACTCCGAAGACACACTTGGCAGGATTGAGCTTCATCCTATATAAGTCCATACTGTCAAAAGTGCTTTTTAGGTCGACCACTTGTGTTTGAGCCTTTAAGCTCTTTGTCAACATGTCATCTACATATACCTCCATGGTCCTACCAATTTGATCTTCAAACATATTATTTATAAGACGTTGATACGTGGACCCTGCATTCTTTAATTTGAAGGGAATAACCTTGTAGTAATAGGTCCCTTTATCGGTGATGAACGTTGTCTTCTCCAAGTCTTCAACATCCATGAATATCTGATTATACCCTGAATACGCGTCCATGAAGCTCATAAGTTAATGACCTACCGTGGCATCTACCATCCGATCAATTTGAGGTAAGGGGAAGCTGTCTTTAGGGAAAGACTTGTTCAAATCAGTGAAGTCTACGCACATCCTCCATTTCCCATTATCTTTGGGTACAATGACGGCGTTAGATAACCATTCTGGGTATATGACCTCCCTGATGAATTCTACCTCTTTTAACTTTCTGACCTCTTCCTGGATGACATCATAATTTTCCCTGGAGTAAACTCTTCATCTTTCCTTGATTGGCTTAGCGTCTTCTGCCACATTGAGTTTGTGGCACATAACTTCCGGGTCAATGCCAGGCATGTCTGCATGGCTCCAAGCGAAGACACTCTGCCTCTTTTTTAAAAATCTTACCAACTCTTCCTTGATCTTGAGTTTTAGGGCCTTGCCGATTTGGACGATTTTTTTTATTAGTCCTCATTGAGGACGATGGATTCTACCTCTTCCACAACCTCTCATTTCTTCAACTTTGTTTCATCCCTAGGATCAAGCGTATCAATGTTATATGCTGTCGTTGCCTTCTTATGTGTCTCTCTCTCTTCCACCGAGTTGAAGTAGCATTCTCGTGTCGTGGTCTGGTTACCTTGCACCTACCCTAACCCATAGGGGGTCGGGAATTTTAGCATTTGGTGGACCATTGATAGCACGCCCTCAAATTCCTTGAGGGCTACTCATCCTATAATGAGGTTGTACGTCGAAAAGACATTTTCATCCAACACAAAAAATTGATCCTCCTGGTCAACCTCTTAGGCCACTCATCACCCATTTGTACATACATCTCATACATGCCCAAGGGATGGACCTTTCCCCGCTAAATCCAATCAACGGATGATGATAGGGTACAAGCCTTGCTCTACTGAGGCCTAAGTGTGACACCCCGCCCGCCCGGGGAGAACGAACGGAGCTCTACTATCGATAAAACTAAACTAACCCACAATATAACAAGGTATAGAGCATCTAAAACCCACAATAAAAATATAAACCACTAATCTCAATTTCTTCAAATTAAATACAACCAATCTCTCGAAATAATTACAACAATCCAACTATCTCGAAAATAAAATAAATCTCCAAATGCTCTATACATCAAAATAAATACAAGTCTTCTCATCTCTTGTATTAAAAATTCTTCCCAAATAATCCTCGCTAAAATCATCCCAATTGGTCCATAGCACTCAAATCCGTGCTCACCTGCCAACTAAGAAAAAGATGGGGAAGTACACAATACGATAGGAATATGCTCAACAAAGATGTTAGCGATGAACAAAGCGCAACAATACGACTACGAATACTCAAATCAAATAATGCAAATCTCAAAAGCATTTTATCAATAAATTTCTCAATAACACATTAACCGGAGTCACCGGGCCTCACCATACCGTGCCATACTTTATCAAGTAGCCGGAAAAGGAGTCTTGGCGGGTGCCCAACATCATTGCCATATTAAAATCTCATGACAGCGTGCTCAAAACAACATGAATAATACCTCATGAATGAAAATAATTCCAATAATTATTTTTCCAGATTTCCAAGAATTTAACAATTCAAAATATGAGTTCAATTAATAAGAATTCAACGGAATAAACACTCGCGAGATTTAGGAGCATATTGTGTAAAACCCCATACCTTAAATAACCAAAAAGAACCAACATGAATCATCACATAATTCAACCTCAAAATCTAATCACACCATCACGTTCCTCTCGCGAAAATAATCAAATCTCGTTCTATCCCAAACTCGAGAAAACATCAAATAAGCTTTCTAATCTAAGGTTGAAATCTTGAATAAGTTTGGGGCTATGGTTTGTATATGAAAGGGAGTAATTTTGGAGAGGTCTTTTGGTTAAAAATCTTGAGAAAAAGTGATTTGAAAATCCAAGCCACGAATTTGTTGATATATAAAGGATTAAGTGTTTGATTAAGAAAAGAGTTCTAATCAGATACAAACACTAAAAATTTTATTCGGGACGATCGGACCGTTGGAATCACTTGAAATTTTAGTATGTTGTAGCGAACGGCGAGACAGGACTGCTGACAAAAATTAAACTTGATCGAACGGTCGGTTTTCAAAAAATATTATTTTTACTAGAGAGTTTTATGTTCCGAGGACTCTTAGAGAGTTTTATGTTTTGAGGACTCTTCTAAATAATAAAAATTCAATTAAAACTCCATTTTAATTTCGATTTCGAAACCGTTTGAAATTCTCGCCCTTAAAAATAATAACCAACATATTTGAGTAATAAAAATAATTTTCTCTCAAATTTATTTTTCCTCTTAATTTCGAAAATACCCCCAAAATTACGCGGGTTGTTACATGTAATACCCCGTATTTTTATGCTATATTTAATTTGGGGATTTATTAAATTTAATGTGATGATTTATTTAATAAAAATCCGGAAATTAATTATGTTATAATTATTAACGTGACTAGAGTTAGTAATTATGGGAAACTTGTTGAATATTACTAATGAGCATAGTAATATATTATATTGGTTATGTTGAATGGCATAAGTGAATTAAATGACTATTTCGAAAATTTAAGTCGGGACGTGCCACTGCCACGTCGGGACTAATTATGTTAATTAAAAAGTGAATATTTTATAAGTTGTCCGTATGGTCGTTTTGAGTGCGCCAACGCGTCCGGAAAGGTCGAAATAGTCAGAAAAGTGTACCCGGGGGTTTAGTTTGGGTCTCGGGATGTTTTTAGGCATAATTAGTGACCTGGGAGGGCATTTTGGTCATTTTACAAAATAGGGTAATTAAACCCACGAATTTCAGCCATCCTTAGCAGCCATTTAAGTCAGCCTTTTAGGGTTAAAATATTCAGAACCCTAGAACGGCCATTGGAGAAGAGAGGAGAGAGCTCTCAAGGTGATTCAAGGCCCAAAACACCACCGATTTCACCGCCGTCACCACCAACGCGTAGATCGCGAGGAGGAGAACGCAACCACACCAATATCAGTAGGAAACCAGACCTCTAAAATCCCAGGCAAGTGTTTAACTTGCGTATTTTCGTTGGTGCAATAATCATATTAGTGTAGGAATGATTAGGAGTATAATTAAAGGAAGAAAACACCAATTTTTGATAGGGATTTGCATGTAGAAATCGTTATAACCATATTCTGAAAATAATATGTGAAGTAGATGATCAACCCACGAATTTGTGATGTTATGTTAGAAGGAAATTCTGGAGAAAACTGATTAGAACAAAAGTTAAGAAAACTTAGGGTTCTTGATGATTAGATGAGATTTTAGGTTGTTTAATCATGTTTAATGATGGTTATATGCATGCTTAACGTTAGAAACATCTGGAAATATATTACCTTGATTGTAGTATAAGTTTTGGGACGATTAGTGTTGGAAATTATGGATTTGAATGAAGAATATGAGTCAAACCCGTAACTGCACTTCTGCAGAAATCGAAATACCTGTTTGATCGATCGATCGAACCTAGAGCGTCGATCGATCGAAGGTTCGATCGATCGAGCCGCAGACGTCGATCGATCGACCCCTCCTGGCAAACTCTTTTTCCCCTTGTTTAATTAGTTGAATTAATTTACCGTGGAATATTTCTTGGGCATTATAAATAAAAGGATTTGGGAGATATTGAGGACCAGTAGGGTATAGGGATAAATGTTAGAACCTTTAATCTTCAACGAGAAGGGTAATTATGGGATATTTACTTTAGGTTGAAATTATGAAACTTAAGGGTGAGGTGCGTAAGAGAGTTACGTTGGAATTAAATAAAGTCACTTACTGAATTTTAGATTGGTAAGGATATGACCCATGAGTATTAGGTAATGAGTGAGAAAACTTTCGAGTTAAGGTTAGAGACGAAACCTTATACGTAATCATGATGATGGGAAATTAAAGATAAATGTTGTGACTATGGGTTACGAGAGAAACCTATATTAATATGATGAAATGGGTATATTTATATAATTGTGTGTACATATATTATATACATGTGAAAAACGTACCCGCGCTACTTGCTATCCCTGAGGTTACCGCGCTGGGACGATCTTATCCTGTGTTGCTTTATGGGGGATATTGATTTGTACCCTAGAAGATAGAGATCCTAGGTACGGGCTATCAGATTGATAGTCGGACGGTCCTAAGAGACGTGTGGGTATGTACTGACCTCTTGGACTTGGAATCTATGCTTCGCCTCAACGTTGTTTTGTATATGTTAATACAGTTCGAGAGTGATTCCGAACTTGCATTTCCCTTTGTGTGAGCGATACGGGGATTGGATAGCAGAGTATGCCCGAACCATAGTTTAGCTGGGGTGTCATTATATATATATATTATACGAGTAGATAATATATATATGAGGTTATAAACTTTAAACTGCCTACTGTGATTTGATAAGTAGAACATGGTTGTTGACTCAATTATTAAATACTTGTTTTGTGAAAGTATGAGAAGACACTGGGAAACCTTATAATTTAAGGAAGCTAAAACGAGAGGAGTACTACATATTGAAAGTAACCTTTTTAAAACATTGACATCGTTCGGTTTTGAAAATATATACGTAAGCTAAGATAAACGAATCGTTGGGTAGGTTAGTGCGATAGGAGTGCACATTAGAAGAGAGGTGAGTATTTCTCAAGAGAGAGACGAACTAATATGATGTTGCATTGGCCTGTATCATTTTAAATACTTGCTTAACGTATTTTTAAAATCAAACACACTTTCGGGCCCTGACTCGTTTCCTTCTCTCTCTCTCTCTCTCTCTCTTGTGTATATATATGTATATTTTCAGGTGCCCAGCCACAGGGGCATCTTGCTTAGGATCCTTTGAGAAGAACGAGCTGCAGCTTAGGTGGGAGTTGCAGGTTACTTGAGTAGACGACTTCTGTTATTGACTCCACTCCTATCACTCTCATTATTGGGCACGTGTCGCCCTTTTTATCATTTCATTTATTGTTGGGATTTTTTTTATATTTCAGTTATTCCAGTATTGTTTATGGGATTTATTCAGGATGGTTTATGATTTTTTTTAGTTTTATATTGTTGACATTCGATTGGTGAATGTATGGTTTTACTTTAGTTCATCGTGGTGTGATTCTATATTGTAGAAATGTTGTTTTTTATTAATAAATCTTTTCTTTAATTAAAATTTGGAAGTTTGTATGAAAAAATGGTTTTGACACTTTGCTTAATTATTTAGGGTGTTAAATTGGAAAAATTATTTTTATCGACAGTGATGCTGAGAATGAACCAACTGTTTACCTTGATTTAATTTAATAAAGGAGTGATCGCCCGGTATTTAATTAGGCGGGGTGTCACAGGTGGTATCAGAGCATCAGGTTCTAGTGTCCTTAGGATCTGTACGACTTATTTCACTTTCAGCTTAACGTTTTTGCTATAGAGCCCTATTTTTAGGATTTGTTGTATTCCTGTTTTTAAGTTTAAGTCTTCAGTTAATTGAGATTCGATGATAACTGAAGACTGATAAATTTTGTTCACGTTTCAGATGCCTCCGAGACGTGCTCCGAAAGATAGACGTGCCCAGGCCGAGCAACCAGCAGCTCCGGCACCAGGCACAATGAATGCTAATGAAGTAGCCGCCATAGTTGCTCAGGCGGTGAATGCCGCGATAGCAATGACTCAACAGGCTCCACCCCAGGTTCAGGCAGTGGCGCCAGTACCAGCACAACTTCCATCTGCATGGGAGAGGGTTCGGGATGCTTTTCAGAAAGCACATCCCCCTGAGTTTTCTGGTAGCTCCGATATTGTTACTGTCAGCCAATGGAAGAAAGACATCCAGCGGCATCTTCGCATGTATGAGTGTACCGAGGTACAAAAGCAGTTATTGTCTTCTTTTAAGCTGGTGGGAGCCGCATTACAGTGGTGGGAGTCCACTACTACTTTGGAGGAGAGGGACACGATCCCTATTCAGATGTTCTGGGAGCGGTTTGACCGCAAGTACTTTCCACCCGCAGTGCAGACTGAGATGAGGCGGAAATTACTAAATCTGAAGCAGGAGAACCTTACTGTAGCCGAGTATGAGGAGGAGTTCACGAGACTTCTCACTATTGTGCCAGATGAGGCACCCACTGAGGGCAAGAAAATTTTGCTGTTCGTCGACGGGTTAGCTTGGAGGATCCGTCAGCACCTTATTGGGAATCTATCCCTGAGTACTTTCACTGACGTACTCAATGCAGCGTTACTACATTGCCAGGATCACCGCTTCCATCTTCAGGGAAGCAAGAGAGCAGGAGAGTCCAGCCAGCAGGGCAGGACCGGGGGAAATAGTGCCGGTGGGGCACCAACTCATGGGCAGACTCGTCAGCACGAGCAGAGTTCCCATCAGGGGGACCCTGCTAAGCGATTCCGTTCAGGTGATTCTAGGCAGGGATTCGGAGGATTCAGGCAGGGCCATCAGGGTCAGCCTAATCAGCAGGGCCAGCAGGGCCAACACCGACCGCAGGGACAGCAGCAGGGCCAGCAAGGCCAACAACGTGCACATCAGGGCCAACAGGGCCAATGGCGTGGAGGTAACGGCCAGCAGGGCCGTGGTCAGCAGGGACAGAGGGGAGGTAATTTCAGAGGCCGGTGTTTTGTGTGCGACAAGCACGGCCATAAGCGTCAGGATTGCCCAGAGGGCGATAGGGCCCCACAGCAGCAGGGAGCCCGTAATGAGCCGCAGAGGCCACTCTTTCCACCTGCCCTTCCAGCTCCAGCCCAGGTGCCAGCCCTACCATCCATTCCAGCAGCTCCAGTACAGCAGGGGCAATTACAGTATGGACGTGTCTATAACGTCCACCAGGCAGCAGCTCCACAGGCACCACCCGCGATTAAGGGTATGTTTCCTATCCATGGTACTATGGGTAAAGTTTTATTTGATACGGGGGCAACGCATTGTTTTATAGCTATGCATTTTACGAAGTCCTTAGGGTTATTAGCCACAGCAGAGAGCACCGTGACGTGTGTCGACTCACCACTGGGGAGTGGGTCACTTATATTCTTTATATGCCGGGAAGTAGGGATAGAGATTGGTAGCTTGGTATTGCCTGCAGACATCCTAGTCTTAGACATGCACGAGCATGATGCGATTATTGGTATGGATTGGCTCGCATCTTATAGAGCCATGATTGATTGCTTCAGTGGGAGCATTATTTTTGCCATTCCGGGGCAAGAGATGTTTGTAGTGGCAATGCCTCGCCCAGAGGGAGGTTCGACCGCTCATTTATATTACATTGAGGAGGATACCTCTAAGGAGGTTGTGATTCCTTTGTATTCGATCCCAGTTGTTAGGGAGTATTCCGATGTGTTTCAGGAGATACCAGGCCTACCGCCCAGTCGTGAGATAGACTTCGTTATAGATTTAGTGCCGGATACGAGACCTATAGCACGCGCACCGTACCGTATGGCTCCGGCAGAGATGCGAGAGCTACGAGATCAGATTGAGCAGCTATTAGGTCAGGGCTTCATTCGTAGGAGTACCTCACCTTGGGGCGCTCCAGTCTTATTTGTAAAGAAGAGAGATGGTTCACTGAGATTGTGCGTGGACTACCGGGAGTTGAATAAGGTCACGATACGGAATAAGTATCCGTTACCTCGAATCGATGATCTATTCGACCAGTTGAGGGGAGCAACTTTCTTTTCGAAGATAGATCTGAGGTCGGGGTACCATCAGTTACGAATTAGAGAGCAGGATGTTCCAAAGACTGCCTTCTTGTCGAGATATGGGTCCTATGAGTTCAGGGTGATGCCGTTCGGACTCACAAATGCCCCAGCCGTTTTCATGGACCTAATGAACCGAGTATTCAGAGAGTTCTTGGATCAGTTCGTCATCGTCTTCATAGATGATATTTTGATATATTCACACTCCAAGGAGGAGCATGCCGAACACTTGAGGCAGGTTCTTCAGATCCTACGAGAGCATCAGTTGTATGCTAAGTACGAGAAGTGTGGATTCTGGTTGCGAGAGGTACAATTCTTGGGCCATGTTGTTTCTGAGCAAGGGATAGCAGTTGACCCGAGCAAAGTGTCAGCGGTGAGGGAGTGGGGGCAGCCCACGACACCGACGGAAGTGCGTAGTTTCTTGGGGTTAGCCGGATACTACAGGAGGTTCATTCGGGGATTCTCTAAAATAGCGGGTCCGTTGACGAATTTGACTCGCAAAGGGGTACCGTATGATTGGGATGATGCTTGTCAATTAGCTTTCGACGAGCTAAAAGACAAGCTTACTTCGGCACCAGTCCTTGCTTTACCGAAGCCGGGTGTAGAGTACCTGGTTTACACAGATGCATCCTTACGAGGACTTGGGGGAGTACTTCAGCAGGAGGAGAAGGCTATAGCTTTTGCTTCCCGCAAGCTTAAGCCGCATGAGAAGAATTACCCCACCCATGACCTGGAGTTAGCTGCGGTCGTCTTTGCATTGAGAATTTGGAGGCACTATTTATTGGGCGAGAAATTTCGTTTGTTCACAGACCATAAGTCACTACAGTACCTGTTCACTCAGCGAGAGCTGAATATGCGTCAGCACAGATGGTTAGAGTTTGTGAAAGATTACCAGTTCGACATACAGTACCATCCGGGGAAGGCCAACGTAGTTGCTGATGCGTTGAGCCATAGACCGGTAGACGATGTAGCCGACGTTTGGAAAGCAAAGTGGAAAGAGTTGGGTCACCAAGACGCAGTAGCCCATTTGTTCATATCCGTCATGTCAGTCACACCCGAGATTGTTACAAGGGTGATACAGGCACAAACCACAGACCCGTTTTGTCAGGAGCAGATTGTACGACTTCTAGCCGAGGGTGCTGAGTCCTATTCTGTTAGTTCGGATGGAGGGTTGTGGTTTAATGGGAGATTAGTGGTCCCAGAAGGAGCGGAGCTACGTCATGAAGTGATGACTCATTCTCATGGGTCCCGATTTGCAGTACATCCGGGAGGCGATAAGATGTACCAGGACATGAGACGACAGTACTGGTGGAGTGGGATGAAGAGGGACATCGCTGAATTTGTGTCCAAGTGTTCTACTTTCCAGCTGGTGAAGGTGGACCATCAGAAACCGTCGGGATTACTTCAGCCGTTGGAAATACCCGCGTGGAAGTGGGAAAGTATTTCCATGGATTTCATTACCGGGTTGCCTACATCACAGCGGGGCCACGATTCTATTTGGGTGATTGTAGACCGTTTGACCAAGGTGGCTCATTTTCTGCCAGTGAGGACATATTATACCACGGGTCAGTATGCCCAGTTGTTCATCGCTGAGATTGTCAGATTACACGGGGTGCCCCTGAATATTGTGTCAGATAGAGACAAGGTTTTTGTGTCACGTTTCTGGGAAAGCTTTCAGGAGGCTATGGGTACAGAGTTGAGACTGAGTTCAGCCTACCACCCACAGACAGATGGACAGACAGAGCGTACAAATCAGATGTTGGAAGATATGCTACGCATGTGTGTTCTCGATTTCGGAGGGGGTTGGGAACCACACCTTCCACTGGTAGAGTTTGCTTATAATAACTCCTATCAGCTTACGATTGGCATGGCTCCATTTGAGGCTTTGTATGGCAGGCCTTGTCGTTCTCCAACTTGTTGGCTCGAGGTGGGAGACAACAAGTTATTAGGACCAGAAGTGATTCAGGAGACCTCCGCGAGGATTGAGATAATCAGGAGTCGTATTCGGGTAGTCCAAGACAGGCAGAAGAGCTACGCCGATGCGAAACTGTTCTTCCGGGAGTTTAATGTGGGAGATCAAGTGTTGTTGCGTGTATCTCCTATGAAAGGAGTGATGAGGTTCGGGAAGAAGGGGAAGTTGGCTCCGAGGTACGTAGGACCATTTCCCATCATCGAGAGAATTGGGCCAGTAGCATACAGGTTGGGATTGCCAGAACATTTACATCGCATCCACGATGTATTCCACATCTCGTCGTTGAGACGATATCTTCGGGATGATATGGCCCATACTCACATTGCGAAAGACGAGATAGACTTACAGTCTGATAGCTCTTACGAGGAGAGACCAGTGGCTATTCTAGACTATAGTGAGAGGAGATTGAGGTCGAAAGTAGTTCCACTTGTACGAGTCCAGTGGGAGCATCATAATGTGGAGGAATCCACTTGGGAGCGTGAGGCAGATATGCGCGAGAGATATCCAGAGTTGTTTTTACCAGGTATGCCTTATTTTCCGAATTTCGGGACGAAATTCCGTTATTAGGGGGGAAGTATGTAATACCCCGTATTTTTATGCTATATTTAATTTGGGGATTTATTAAATTTAATGTGATGATTTATTTAATAAAAATCAGGAAATTAATTATGTTATAATTATTAACGTGACTAGAGTTAGTAATTATGGGAAACTTGTTGAATATTACTAATGAGCATAGTAATATATTATATTGGTTATGTTGAATGGCATAAGTGAATTAAATGACTATTTCGGAAATTTAAGTCGGGACGTGCCAGTGCCACGTCGGGACTAATTATGTTAATTAAAAAGTGAATATTTTATAAGTTATCCGTATGGTCGTTTTGAGTTCGCCAACGCGTCCGGAAAGGTCGAAATAGTCAGAAAAGTGTACTCGGGGGTTTAGTTTGGGTCTCGGGATATTTTTAGGCTTAATTAGTGACCTGGGAGGGCATTTTGGTCATTTTACAAAATAGGGTAATTAAACCCACGAATTTCAGCCATCCTTAGCAGCCATTTAAGTCAGCCTTTTAGGGTTAGAATATTCAGAACCCTAGAACGGCCATTGGAGAAGAGAGGAGAGAGCTCTCAAGGTGATTCAAGGCCCAAAACACCACCGATTTCACCGCCGTCACCACCAACGCGTAGATCGCGAGGAGGAGAATGCAACCACACCAATATCAGCAGGAAACCAGACCTCTGAAATCCCAGGCAAGTGTTTAACTTGCGTATTTTCGTTGGTGCAATAATCATATTAGTGTAGGAATGATTAGGAGTATAATTAAAGGAAGAAAACCCCAATTTTTGATAGGGATTTGCATGTAGAAATCGTTATAACCATATTCTGAAAATAATATGTGAAGTAGATGATCAACCCACGAATTTGTGATGTTATGTTAGAAGGAAATTCTGGAGAAAACTGATTAGAACAAAAGTTAAGAAAACTTAGGGTTCTTGATGATTAGATGAGATTTTAGGTTGTTTAATCATGTTTAATGATGGTTATATGCATGCTTAACGTTAGAAACATCTGGAAATATATTACCATGATTGTAGTATAAGTTTTGGGACGATTAGTGTTGGAAATTATGGATTTGAATGAAGAATATTAGTCAAACCCGTAACTGCACTTCTGCAGAAATCGAAATACCTGTTTGATCAATCGATCGAACCTAGAGCGTCGATCGATCGAAGGTTCGATCGATCGAGCCCCAGACATCGATCGATCGACCCCTCCTGGCAAACTCTTTTTCCCCTTGTTTAATTAGTTGAATTAATTTACCGTGGAATATTTCTTGGGCATTATAAATAAAAGGATTTGGGAGATATTGAGGACCAGTAGGGTATAGGGATAAATGTTAAAACCTTTAATCTTCAACGAGAAGGGTAATTATGGGATATTTACTTTAGGTTGAAATTATGAAACTTAAGGGTGAGGTGCGTAAGAGAGTTAAGTTGGAATTAAATAAAGTCACTTACTGAATTTTAGATTGGTAAGGATATGACCCATGAGTATTAGGTAATGAGTGAGAAAACTCTTCGAGTTAAGGTTAGAGACGAAACCTTATACGTAATCATGATGATGGGAAATTAAAGATAAATGTTGTGACTATGGGTTACGAGAGAAACCTATATTAATATGATGAAATGGGTATATTTATATAATTGTGTGTACATATATTATATACATGTGAAAAACGTACTCGCGCTACTTGCTATCCCTGAGGTTACCGCGCTGGGACGATCTTATCCTGTGTTGCTTTATGGGGGATATTGATTTGTACCCTAGAAGATAGAGATCCTAGGTACGGGCTATCAGATTGATAGTCGGACGGTCCTAAGAGACGTGTGGGTATGTACTGACCTCTTGGACTTGGAATCTATGCTTCGCCTCAACGTTGTTTTGTATATGTTAATACAGTTCGAGAGTGATTCCGAACTTGTATTTCCCTTTGTGTGAGCGATACGGGGATTGGATAGCAGAGTATGCCCGCACCATAGTTTAGCTGGGGTGTCATTATATATATATATTATACGAGTAGATAATATATATATATGAGGTTATAAACTTTAAACTGTCTACTGTGATTTGATAAGTAGAACATGGTTGTTGACTCAATTATTAAATACTTGTTTTGTGAAAGTATGAGAAGACACTGGGAAACCTTATAATTTAAGGAAGCTAAAACGAGAGGAGTACTACATATTGAAAGTAACCTTTTTAAAACATTGACATCGTTCGGTTTTGAAAATATATACGTAAGCTAAGATAAACGAATCGTTGGGTAGGTTAGTGCGATAGGAGTGCACATTAGAAGAGAGGTGAGTATTTCTCAAGAGAGAGACGAACTAATATGATGTTGCATTGGCCTGTATCATTTTAAATACTTGCTTAACGTATTTTTAAAATCAAACACACTTTCGGGCCCTGACCCGTTTCCTTCTCTCTCTCTCTCTTGTGTATATATATGTATATTTTCAGGTGCTCAGCCACAGGGGCATCTTGCTTAGGATCCTTTGAGAAGAACGAGCTGCAGCTTAGGTGGATTTGCAGGTTACTTGAGTAGACGACTTCTGTTATTGACTCCACTCCTATCACTCTCATTATTGGGCACGTGTCGCCCTTTTTATCATTTCATTTATTGTTGGGATTTTTTTTATATTTCAGTTATTCCAGTATTGTTTATGGGATTTATTCAGGATGGTTTACGAGTTTTTTTAGTTTTATATTGTTGACATTCGATTGGTGAATGTATGGTTTTACTTTAGTTCATCGTGGTGTGATTCTATATTGTAGAAATGTTGTTTTGTATTAATAAATCTTTTCTTTAATTAAAATTTGGAAGTTTGTATGAAAAAATGGTTTTGACACTTAGCGTAATTATTTAGGGTGTTAAATTGGAAAAATTATTTTTATCGACAGTGATGCTGAGAATGAACCAACTGTTTACCTTGATTTAATTTAATAAAGGAGTGATCGCCCGGTATTTAATTAGGCGGGGTGTCACATTACACTTCCCCACTAACAATGGAATTTCGCCCTCGAAATTCGCCGAATACCTAACTCTCAAAAAATCAGGCCAACAATCTCCAAAAATAAAGTCATCACCAAAAATAAATTCCTCACATCTAATCCAGATGTCTAACACGAAACGATCATCTAAAGATTCTATCTCCAAAAATACGCGCCACAAAAATGCAACAGACCTAAAAACTCAAGACCCGAGGGTGGTCGTATACGTAAGCTCTGATACCATTCTGTAACACCCCGCCCGCCCGGGGAGAACGAACGGAGCGCTACTATCGATAAAACTAAACTAATCCACTATATAACAGGGTATAGAGCATCTAAAATCCACAATAAAAATGGAAACCACTAATCTCAATTTCTTCAAATTAAATACAGCCAATCTCTCCAAATAATTACAACAATCCAACTATCTCGAAAATAAAATAAATCTCCAAATGCTCTATACATCAAAATAAATACAAGTCTTCTCATCTCTTGTATTAAAAATTCTTCCCAAATAATCCTCGCTAAAATCATCCCAATTGGTCCATAGCACTCAAATCCGTGCTCACCTGCCAACTAAGAAAAAGATGGGGAAGTACACAATACGACATGAATATGCTCAACAAAGATGTTAGCGATGAACAAAGCACAACAATACGACTACGAATACTCAAATCAAATAATGCAAATCTCAATAGAATTTTATCAATAAATTTCTCAATAACACATTAACCGGAGTCACCGGGCCTCACCATACCGCGCCATACTTTATCAAGTAGCCGGAAAAGGAGTCTTGGCGGGTGCCCAACATCAGTGCCATATTAAAATCTCATGACAGCGTGCTCGAAACAACATGAATAATACCTCATGAATGAAAATAATTCCAATAATTATTTTTCCAGATTTCCAAGAATTTAACAATTCAAAATATGAGTTCAATTAATAAGAAGTCAACGGAATAAACACTCGCGAGATTTAGGAGCATATTGTGTAAAACCCCATACCTTAAATCACCAAAAAGAACCAACATGAATCATCACATAATTCAACCTCAAAATCTAATCACACCATCACGTTCCTCTCGCGAAAATAATCAAATCTCGTTCTATCCCAAACTCGAGAAAACATCAAATAAGCTTTCTAATCTAAGGTTGAAATCTTGAATAAGTTTGGGGCTATGGTTTGTATATGAAAGGGAGTAATTTTGGAGAGGTCTTTTGGTTAAAAATCTTGAGAAAAAGTGATTTGAAAAGCCAAGCCACGAATTTGTTAATATATAAAGGATTAAGTGTTTGATTAAGAAAAGAGTTCTAATCAGATACAAACACTAAAAAATTTATTCCGGACGATCGGACCGTTGGAATCGCTTGAAATTTAAGTATGTTGTAGCGAACGGCGAGACAGGACTGCTGACAAAAATTAAGCTTGATCGAACGATCGGTTTTCTAAAAATATTATTTTTACTAGAGAGTTTTATGTTCCGAGGACTCTTAGAGAGTTTTATGTTTTGAGGACTCTTCTAAATAATAAAAATTCAATTAAAACTCCATTTTAATTTCGATTTCGAAACCGTTTGAAATTCTCGCACTTAAAAATAATAACCAACATATTTGAGTAATAAAAATAATTTTCTCTCAAATTTATTTTTCCTCTTAATTTCGAAAATACCCCCAAAATTACGCGGGTTGTTACACTTCCCCACTAACAATGGAATTTCGCCCTCGAAATTCGCCGAATACCTAACTCTCAAAAAATCAGGTCAACAATCTCCAAAAATAAACTCATCACCAAAAATAAATTCCTCACATCTAATCCAGATGTCTAACACGAAACGATCATCTAAAGTTCTATCTCCAAAAATACACGCCACAAAAATGCAACAGACCTAAAAACTCAAGATCCGAGGGTGGTCGTATACCTAAGCTCTGATACCATTCTGTAACACCCCGCCCGCCCGGGGAGAACGAACGGAGCGCTACTATCGATAAAACTAAACTAATCCACAATATAACAAGGTATAGAGCATCTAAAACCCACAATAAAAATGGAAACCACTAATCTCAATTTCTTCAAATTAAATACAGCCAATCTCTCGAAATAATTACAACAATCCAACTATCTCGAAAATAAAATAAATCTCCAAATGCTCTATACATCAAAATAAATACAAGTCTTCTCATCTCTTGTATTAAAAATTCTTCCCAAATAATCCTCGCTAAAATCATCCCAATTGGTCCATAGCACTCAAATCCGTGCTCACCTGCCAACTAAGAAAAAGATGGGGAAGTACACAATACGACAGGAATATGCTCAACAAAGATGTTAGCGATGAACAAAGCACAACAATACGACTACGAATACTCAAATCAAATAATGCAAATCTCAATAGCATTTTATCAATAAATTTCTCAATAACACATTAACCGGACTCACCGGGCCTCACCATACCGCCTCATACTTTATCAAGTAGCCGGAAAAGGAGTCTTGGCGGGTGCCCAACATCAGTGCCATATTAAAATCTCATGACAGCGTGCTCGAAACAACATGAATAATACCTCATGAATGAAAATAATTCCAATAATTATTTTTCCAGATTTCCAAGAATTTAACAATTCAAAATATGAGTTCAATTAATAAGAATTCAACGGAATAAACACTCGCGAGATTTAGGAGCATATTGTGTAAAACCCCATACCTTAAATCACCAAAAAGAACCAACATGAATCATCACATAATTCAACCTCAAAATCTAATCACACCATCACGTTCCTCTCGCGAAAATAATCAAATCTCGTTCTATCCCAAACTCGAGAAAACATCAAATAAGCTTTCTAATCTAAGGTTGAAATCTTGAATAAGTTTGGGGCTATGGTTTGTATATGAAAGGGAGTAATTTTGGAGAGGTCTTTTGGTTAAAAATCTTGAGAAAAAGTGATTTGAAAAGCCAAGCCACGAATTTGTTGATATATAAAGGATTAAGTGTTTGATTAAGAAAAGAGTTCTAATCAGATACAAACACTAAAAATTTTATTCGGGACGATCGGACCGTTGGAATCGCTTGAAATTTTAGTATGTTGTAGCGAACGGCGAGACAGGACTGCTGACAAAAATTAAGCTTGATCGAACGGTCGGTTTTCTAAAAATATTATTTTTACTAGAGAGTTTTATGTTCCGAGGACTCTTAGAGAGTTTTATGTTTTGAGGACTCTTCTAAATAATAAAAATTCAATTAAAACTCCATTTTAATTTTGATTTCGAAACCGTTTGAAATTCTCGCCCTTTAAAATAATAACCAACATATTTGAGTAATAAAAATAATTTTCTCTCAAATTTATTTTTCCTCTTAATTTCGAAAATACCCCCAAAATTACGCGGGTTGTTACACTTCCCCACTAACAATGGAATTTCGCCCTCGAAATTCGCTGAATACCTAACTCTCAAAAAATCAGGCCAACAATCTCCAAAAATAAACTCATCACCAAAAATAAATTCCTCACATCTAATCCAGATGTCTAACACGAAACGATCATCTAAAGATTCTATCTCCAAAAATACGCGCCACAAAAATGCAACAGACCTAAAAACTCAAGACCCGAGGGTGGTCGTATACCTAAGCTCTGATACCATTCTGTAACACCCCGCCCGCCCGGGGAGAACGAACGGAGCACTACTATCGATAAAACTAAACTAATCCACAAAATAACAAGGTATAGAGCATCTAAAACCCACAATAAAAATGGAAACCACTAATCTCAATTTCTTCAAATTAAATACAACCAATCTCTCGAAATAATTACAACAATCCAACTATCTCGAAAATAAAATAAATCTCCAAATGCTCTATACATCAAAATAAATACAAGTCTTCTCATCTCTTGTATTAAAAATTCTTCCCAAATAATCCTCGCTAAAATCATCCCAATTGGTCCATAGCACTCAAATCCGTGCTCACCTGCCAACTAAGAAAAGGATGGGGAAGTACACAATACGACAGGAATATGCTCAACAAAGATGTTAGCGATGAACAAAGCACAACAATACGACTACGAATACTCAAATCAAATAATGCAAATCTCAATAGCATTTTATCAATAAATTTCTCAATAACACATTAACCGGAGTCACCGGGCCTCACCATACCGCGCCATACTTTATCAAGTAGCCGAAAAAGGAGTCTTGGCGGGTGCCCAACATCAGTGCCATATTAAAATCTCATGACAGCGTGCTCAAAACAACATGAATAATACTTCATGAATGAAAATAATTCCAATAATTATTTTTCCAGATTTTCAAGAATTTAACAATTCAAAATATGAGTTCAATTAATAAGAATTCAACGGAATAAACACTCGCGAGATTTAGGAGCATATTGTGTAAAACCCCATACCTTAAATCACCAAAAAGAACCAACATGAATCATCACATAATTCAACCTCAAAATCTATTCACACCATCACGTTCCTCTCGCGAAAATAATCAAATCTCGTTCTATCCCAAACTCGAGAAAACATCAAATAAGCTTTCTAATCTAAGGTTGAAATCTTGAATAAGTTTGGGGCTATGGTTTGTATATGAAAGGAAGTAATTTTGGAGAGGTCTTTTGGTTAAAAATCTTGAGAAAAAGTGATTTGAAAAGCCAAGCCACGAATTTGTTGATATATAGAGGATTAAGTGTTTGATTACGAAAAGAGTTCTAATCAGATACAAACACTAAAAATTTTATTCCGGACGATCGGACCGTTGGACTCGCTTGAAATTTTAGTATGTTGTAGCGAACGGCGAGACAGGACTGCTGACAAAAATTAAGCTTGATCGAACGGTCAGTTTTCTAAAAATACTATTTTTACTAGAGAGTTTTATGTTCCGAGGACTCTTAGAGAGTTTTATATTTTGAGGACTCTTCTAAATAATAAAATTCAATTAAAACTCCATTTTAATTTCGATTTCGAAACCGTTTGAAATTTTCGCACTTAAAAATAATAACCAACATATTTGAGTAATAAAAATAATTTTCTCTCAAATTTATTTTTCCTCTTAATTTCGAAAATACCCCCAAAATTACGCGGGTTGTTACACTTCCCCACTAACAATGGAATTTCGCCCTCGAAATTCGCCGAATACCTAACTCTCAAAAAATCAGGCCAACAATCTCCAAAAATAAACTCATCACCAAAAATAAATTCCTCACATCTAATCCAGATGTCTAACACGAAACGATCATCTAAAGATTCTATCTCCAAAAATACGCGCCACAAAAATGCAACAGACCTAAAAACTCAAGACCCGAGGGTGGTCGTATACCTAAGCTCTGATACCATTCTGTAACATCCCGCCCGCCCGGGGAGAACGAACGGAGCGCTACTATCGATAAAACTAAACTAATCCACAATATAACAAGTATAGAGCATCTAAAACCCACAATAAAAATGGAAACCACTAATCTCAATTTCTTCAAATTAAATACAGCCAATCTCTCGAAATAATTACAACAATCCAACTATCTCGAAAATAAAATAAATCTCCAAATGCTCTATACATCAAAATAAATACAAGTCTTCTCATCTCTTGTATTAAAAATTCTTCCCAAATAATCCTCGCTAAAATCATCCCAATTGGTCCATAGCACTCAAATCCGTGCTCACCTGCCAACTAAGAAAAAGATGGGGAAGTACACAATACGACAGGAATATGCTCAACAAAGATGTTAGCGATGAACAAAGCACAACAATACGACTACGAATACTCAAATCAAATAATGCAAATCTCAATAGCATTTTATCAATAAATTTCTCAATAACACATTAACCGGAGTCACCGGGCCTCACCATACCGCGCCATACTTTATCAAGTAGCCGAAAAAGGAGTCTTGGCGGGTGCCCAACATCAGTGCCATATTAAAATCTCATGACAACGTGCTCAAAACAACATGAATAATACCTCATGAATGAAAATAATTCCAATAATTATTTTTCCAGATTTTCAAGAATTTAACAATTCAAAATATGAGTTCAATTAATAAGAATTCAACGGAATAAACACTCGCGAGATTTAGGAGCATATTGTGTAAAACCCCATACCTTAAATCACCAAAAAGAACCAACATGAATCATCACATAATTCAACCTCAAAATCTATTCACACCATCACGTTCCTCTCGCGAAAATAATCAAATCTCGTTCTATCCCAAACTCGAGAAAACATCAAATAAGCTTTCTAATCTAAGGTTGAAATCTTGAATAAGTTTGGGGCTATGGTTTGTATATGAAAGGAAGTAATTTTGGAGAGGTCTTTTGGTTAAAAATCTTGAGAAAAAGTGATTTGAAAAGCCAAGCCACGAATTTGTTGATATATAGAGGATTAAGTGTTTGATTACGAAAAGAGTTCTAATCAGATACAAACACTAAAAATTTTATTCCGGACGATCGGACCGTTGGACTCGCTTGAAATTTTAGTATGTTGTAGCGAACGGCGAGACAGGACTGCTGACAAAAATTAAGCTTGATCGAACGGTCAGTTTTCTAAAAATACTATTTTTACTAGAGAGTTTTATGTTCCGAGGACTCTTAGAGAGTTTTATATTTTGAGGACTCTTCTAAATAATAAAATTCAATTAAAACTCCATTTTAATTTCGATTTCGAAACCGTTTGAAATTTTCGCACTTAAAAATAATAACCAACATATTTGAGTAATAAAAATAATTTTCTCTCAAATTTATTTTTCCTCTTAATTTCGAAAATACCCCCAAAATTACGCGGGTTGTTACACTTCCCCACTAACAATGGAATTTCGCCCTCGAAATTCGCCGAATACCTAACTCTCAAAAAATCAGGCCAACAATCTCCAAAAATAAACTCATCACCAAAAATAAATTCCTCACATCTAATCCAGATGTCTAACACGAAACGATCATCTAAAGATTCTATCTCCAAAAATACGCGCCACAAAAATGCAACAGACCTAAAAACTCAAGACCCGAGGGTGGTCGTATACCTAAGCTCTGATACCATTCTGTAACATCCCGCCCGCCCGGGGAGAACGAACGGAGCGCTACTATCGATAAAACTAAACTAATCCACAATATAACAAGGTATAGAGCATCTAAAACCCACAATAAAAATGGAAACCACTAATCTCAATTTCTTCAAATTAAATACAGCCAATCTCTCGAAATAATTACAACAATCCAACTATCTCGAAAATAAAATAAATCTCCAAATGCTCTATACATCAAAATAAATACAAGTCTTCTCATCTCTTGTATTAAAAATTCTTCCCAAATAATCCTCGCTAAAATCATCCCAATTGGTCCATAGCACTCAAATCCGTGCTCACCTGCCAACTAAGAAAAAGATGGGGAAGTACACAATACGACAGGAATATGCTCAACAAAGATGTTAGCGATGAACAAAGCACAACAATACGACTACGAATACTCAAATCAAATAATGCAAATCTCAATAGCATTTTATCAATAAATTTCTCAATAACACATTAATCGGAGTCACCGGGCCTCACCATACCGCGCCATACTTTATCAAGTAGCCGAAAAAGGAGTCTTGGCGGGTGCCCAACATCAGTGCCATATTAAAATCTCATGACAGCGTGCTCAAAACAACATGAATAATACCTCATGAATGAAAATAATTCCAATAATTTTTTTTCCAGATTTCCAAGAATTTAACAATTCAAAATATGAGTTCAATTAATAAGAATTCAACAGAATAAACACTCGCGAGATTTAGGAGCATATTGTGTAAAACCCCATACCTTAAATCACCAAAAAGAACCAACATGAATCATCACATAATTCAACCTCAAAATCTAATCACACCATCACGTTCCTCTCGCGAAAATAATCAAATCTCGTTCTATCCCAAACTCGAGAAAACATCAAATAAGCTTTCTAATCTAAGGTTGAAATCTTGAATAAGTTTGGGGCTATGGTTTGTATATGAAAGGGAGTAATTTTGGAGAGGTCTTTTGGTTAAAAATCTTGAGAAAAAGTGATTTGAAAAGCCAAGCCACGAATTTGTTGATATATAAAGGATTAAGTGTTTGATTAAGAAAAGAGTTCTAATTAGATACAAACACTAAAAATTTTATTCCGGACGATCAGACCATTGGAATCGCTTGAAATTTAAGTATATTGTAGCGAACGGCGAGACAGGACTGCTGACAAAAATTAAGCTTGATCGAACGGTCGGTTTTCTAAAAATATTATTTTTACTAGAGAGTTTTATGTTCCGAGGACTCTTAGAGAGTTTTATGTTTTGAGGTCTCTTCTAAATAATAAAAATTCAATTAAACTCCATTTTAATTTCGATTTCGAAACCGTTTGAAATTCTCGCCCTTAAAAATAATAACCAACATATTTGAGTAATAAAAATAATTTTCTCTCAAATTTATTTTTCCTCTTAATTTCTAAAATACTCCCAAAATTACGCGGGTTGTTACACTTCCCCACTAACAATGGAATTTCGCCCTAGAAATTCGCCGAATACATAACTCTCAAAAAATCAGGCCAACAATCTCCAAAAATAAACTCATCACCAAAAATAAATTCCTCACATCTAATCCAGATGTCTAACACGAAACGATCATCTAAAGATTCTATCTCCAAAAATACGCGCCACAAAAATGCAACAGACCTAAAAACTCAAGACCCGAGGGTGGTCGTATACCTAAGCTCTGATACCATTCTGTAACACCCCGCCCGCCCGGGGAGAACGAACGGAGCGCTACTATCGATAAAACTAAACTAATCCACAATATAACAAGGTATAGAGCATCTAAAACCCACAATAAAAATGAAAACCACTAATCTCAATTTCTTCAAATTAAATACAGCCAATCTCTCGAAATAATTACAACAATCCAACTATCTCGAAAATAAAATAAATCTCCAAATGCTCTATACATCAAAATAAATACAAGTCTTCTCATCTCTTGTATTAAAAATTCTTCCCAAATAATCCTCGCTAAAATCATCCCAATTGGTCCATAGCACTCAAATCCGTGCTCACCTGCCAACTAAAAAAAAGATGGGGAAGTACACAATACGACAGGAATATGCTCAACAAAGATGTTAGCGATGAACAAAGCACAACAATACGACTACGAATACTCAAATCAAATAATGAAAATCTCAATAGCATTTTATCAATAAATTTCTCAATAACACATTAATCGGACTCACCGGGCCTCACCATACCGCGCCATACTTTATCAAGTAGCCGGAAAAGGAGTCTTGGCGGGTGCCCAACATCAGTGGCATATTAAAATCTCATGACAGCGTGCTCGAAACAACATGAATAATACCTCATGAAAGAAAATAATTCCAATAATTATTTTTCCAGATTTCCAAGCATTTAACAATTCAAAATATGAGTTCAATTAATAAGAATTCAACGGAATAAACACTCGCGAGATTTAGGAGCATATTGTGTAGAACCCCATACCTTAAATCACTAAAAAGAACCAACATGAATCATCACATAATTCAACCTCAAAATCTAATCACACCATCACGTTCCTCTCGCGAAAATAATCAAATCTCGTTCTATCCCAAACTCGAGAAAACATCAAATAAGCTTTCTAATCTAAGGTTGAAATCTTGAATAAGTTTGGGGCTATGGTTTGTATATGAAAGGGAGTAATTTTGGAGAGGTCTTTTGGTTAAAAATCTTGAGAAAAAGTGATTTGAAAAGCCAAGCCACGAATTTGTTGATATATAAAGGATTAAGTGTTTGATTAAGAAAAGAGTTCTAATCAGATACAAACACTAAAAAATTTATTCCGGACGATCGGACCGTTGGAATCGCTTGAAATTTTAGTAGGTTGTAACGAACGGCGAGACAGGACTGCTGACAAAAATTAAGCTTGATCGAACGGTCGATTTTCTAAAAATATTATTTTTACTAGAGAGTTTTATGTTCCGAGGACTCTTAGAGAGTTTTATGTTTTGAGGACTCTTCTAAATAATAAAAATTCAATTAAAACTCCATTTTTATTTCGATTTCGAAACCGTTTGAAATTCTCGCCTTTAAAAATAATAACCAACATATTTGAGTAATAAAAATAATTTTCTCTCAAATTTATTTTTCCTCTTAATTTCGAAAATACCCCCAAAATTACGCGGGTTGTTACACTTCCCCACTAACAATGGAATTTCGCCCTCGAAATTCGCCGAATACCTAACTCTCAAAAAATCAGGCCAACAATCTCCAAAAATAAACTCATCACCAAAAATAAATTCCTCACATCTAATCCAGATGTCTAACACGAAACGATCATCTAAAGATTCTATCTCCAAAAATACGCGCCACAAAAATACAACAGACCTAAAAACTCAAGACCCGAGGGTGGTCGTATACCTAAGCTCTGATACCATTTTGTAACATCCCGCCCGCCCGGGGAGAACGAACGGAGCGCTACTATCGATAAAACTAAACTAATCCACAATATAACAAGGTATAGAGCATCTAAAACCCACAATAAAAATGGAAACCACTAATCTCAATTTCTTCAAATTAAATACAGCCAATCTCTCGAAATAATTACAACAATCCAACTATCTCGAAAATAAAATAAATCTCCAAATGCTCTATACATCAAAATAAATACAAGTCTTCTCATCTCTTGTATTAAAAATTCTTCCCAAATAATCCTCGCTAAAATCATCCCAATTGGTCCATAGCACTCAAATCCGTGCTCACCTGCCAACTAAGAAAAAGATGGGGAAGTACACAATACGACAGGAATATGCTCAACAAAGATGTTAGCGATGAACAAAGCACAACAATACGACTACGAATACTCAAATCAAATAATGCAAATCTCAATAGCATTTTATCAATAAATTTCTCAATAACACATTAACCGGAGTCACCGGGCCTCACCATACCGCGCCATACTTTATCAAGTAGCCGAAAAAGGAGTCTTGGCGGGTGCCCAACATCAGTGCCATATTAAAATCTCATGACAGCGTGCTCAAAACAACATGAATAATACCTCATGAATGAAAATAATTCCAATAATTATTTTTCCAGATTTCTAAGAATTTAACAATTCAAAATATGAGTTCAATTAATAAGAATTCAACGGAATAAACACTCGCGAGATTTAGGAGCATATTGTGTAGAACCCCATACCTTAAATCACTAAAAAGAACCAACATGAATCATCACATAATTCAACCTCAAAATCTAATCACACCATCACGTTCCTCTCGCGAAAATAATCAAATCTCGTTCTATCCCAAACTCGAGAAAACATCAAATAAGCTTTCTAATCCAAGGTTGAAATCTTGAATAAGTTTGGGACTATGGTTTGTATATGAAAGGGAGTAATTTTGGAAAGGTCTTTTGGTTAAAAATCTTGAGAAAAAGTGATTTGAAAAGCCAAGCCACGAATTTGTTGATATATAAAGGATTAAGTGTTTGATTAAGAAAAGAGTTCTAATGAGATACAAACACTAAAAATTTTATTCCGGACGATCGGACCGTTGGAATCGCTTGAAATTTTAGTATGTTGTAGCGAACGGCGAGACAGAACTGCTGACAAAAATTAAGCTTGATCGAACGGTCGATTTTCTAAAAATATTATTTTTACTAGAGAGTTTTATGTTCCGAGGACTCTTAGAGAGTTTTATGTTTTGAGGACTCTTCTAAATAATAAAAATTCAATTAAAACTCCATTTTAATTTCGATTTCGAAACCGTTTGAAATTCTCGCCCTTAAAAATAATAAGCAACATATTTGAGTAATAAAAATAATTTTCTCTCAAATTTATTTTTCCTCTTAATTTCGAAAATACCCCCAAAATTACGCGGGTTATTACACTAAGCTCTTGAAGTAGGGCCAGAACATAACATCCGCAGAGCTTCCACCATCTACAAGGATCCTCTGAACCTCGCACCCATGTACCCTCGTGGTGATTACCAAAGGGTCATCGTGTGGAGCTCAGATACCTTTTAAATCAAGTCGATAAAAACCAACCACAAGAGTATCCATATCCACCTTCTTTCTCTTCTTCTTAGCCTCTGAAAATGCTAAATTCACAACCTCTACTTTGGTCACTGACCTAGACTCTACCACATGAGCTTTACGGTCGGCTAATTCTGAGCCACCCCCTACAAGTCCTCCACGGATGGTGTTAACACCAAAGGAGATCATACCAACCTTCTTTATAGGGGCATTATCGTATTTTAGTGGGAGGTTAGGATCATCCTCATCATCACCATCTGAGTCATCGTCTCTACTTGCCGGGGGATCATCTCGACATCCATCATTTTTCTTCTTCTTAGGGTCTTCCCTTCCTCTCTTAGGAGCTTTACCGTCGACATACTTCTTAAGCTTTTCGAATTTCAACATCTTCTCAATTTCATCCTTCAAGGCGAAGCACTTGTCTATCACATGGTCGTGGTCTTGGTGGAACTCACACCATAGGTTATTGTTCCTCTTATGTGGAGGAGCCTTCAACTTCTCTAGCCATCTCAAGGATCGGTCATTTTTTATTTCATTGAGGATGTGCTCGCATCTCATAGTTAGAGGAGTATAATGTGCAAACTTGTCGTCTGCATGCCTCTTTTTTCCATCTTTCTTCCTTTGGAACTTCTCGCTTCCACTTTCGTTCTCATCCTCATACTTCGCGGCCAAAGCCTCTTTAACGTTCATAACTTTCTCTCCAGTTGCCAATAGTTCTGCCATGGACTTGGGAGGGTCTTCCGCCAACTTCCATGGCAATTTACCTTTCTGGAGTCCTCCAATGAGGGTTGTCATATCTATATTCTCTTCATAATCTTCAACCTCTAATTTTTCTTTGTTGAATCTAAAAATGTAGTCTCTTAGGCTCTCGTTCTTGCCTTGCTTGACATATAATAGATGGGTGGTCTTCTTTGAGGTCTCACTCCAAAACAGAAATTGAGAATGAATCATTCAGCCAAGCCCTTAAAGTTCTCAATAGAGTTCTTTGGAATAGAGGTAAACCATATGTGTGCATCTCCCGTCAAAGTCCCAGAGAAGGCCCGACACTTCATTTCATCTGGGATTTAATAAATGTTCACCGCAGACTGGTACATCTCAATATGACGCACAGGGTTGGTAATACCATCATACTTGGGAGACACTGTTGGTGGCTTGAACTTGGCAGGGGTTGGGAAGTTCACTATCCTTGCCACGAATGGGGAACCCTCTGATATCCCTCTTTGCAATGGGTCTTGGCTTTTGATGAGGTTCCCTATCTTCTCTTCCAAGCGTTGGATGGAGTCATTCTATGGTCTTGTAACGTTGGTCTGGCTGAGGTTGTCCCTAGACACCTCCAAGGGGTGGACTAAAGGTTCCCCAGTTGCTGCACAACGTCGGCTATTGACCTCTTCTAGATCCATGTCCCAACCTTACTGGGGTCGGCCATGATGGGATCGTCCATGATGAGGCCGATTTTCCCCATCTTCCCTTTGTGAACCTGCTACACTTCTCGACCTGGATAACCTCTACCTCAGGTCATTTACTGGGCCGAGCCTTTCAAAGGCCAACCCTCTGCTCAAGCGATCAAAAGTTGATCCTCTTTGTTGGCCACCACCATCTCTTCTTCCCCCATAACCTCGACTTTGTTGGATAAGACGTACAGTGTTGTTCAAAACCTCATACGGATCCCAATAGTCTACTGGAGCATCCTCTGCCTCCATATCATCATACTTATCCTCAGGGCAAGAGTTTCCTTGCCTCCCCAAACGTATATGCCTAGGGTCGGCAGCATCCCTCCTCCACTGAGGGGTAGGTTGGTTTTTTCGCGATGCCTGGGGTGGTCCCCATGCTTCAGGATGGGGTTGAATAGCTACCGGAGTAATCATCTCCGGTGAGACCCCAGGTGGCCTCATTATATTTTGACTGAGCTACGCAAACTGCTCATTCATTTCTTGTTGTGTTGTAGCCAAAGATCTCAGGGCTGCAGCAACCTCAGCCATTTCGAACTGGGGTGGTTCCTGGCTAGAACTAGGCCCTTCAGCACCAGGTGGTGGAGGAGGTGGTGGTAACTCCAATGACATATGCTAAAACTAAAGAGCTTGTAAGAAGGTGAGCTTAATACCTTAAGGAGCCTCTTTCAATGGTGAAACAACTCCACGCAAGGGGTGAGACCTGGTTCACCACCAGAGTCTCCGATGAGGTTAAGAAGAAAAAGAGGAAGAGATAGCTTCTAATTCCCACAGACGGTGCCAAAATGATGATGCTAGAAACAACACCACCAGTCAAGGTGGTTGTAAGCTCAAACCAGTGATAACATTGATAGCACAAGAGTATATATATATATATAGAAGGAGGTGAGGTGAAGAGGATGAACACTTGAATATAAGTGGTTCAACCAATTTAGCCTACGTCCACTGTGCAAGTGAGTGTAATGTCACTAAAATAAGGCACTAGCGGCCATGGATACAATCTCTCAAGCTTTCTCTATCTACTGTGCAAATTGGCAGAGTTTTAGCTAGGGTTGTAATTCTCGATCCTTTAAAATGTTGAGGATGACCTCTATATATAGTTCTTGGGGGGTGTAATGTACCCCCCCCCCCCCCCAAGCATGCAAGGGGCATCTGCATGAAGATCAAACCAATGTAAGGATGACACCTGGCTGATCTTAACTAAATAATGATGAGATCAATATTCCCTCACGTGGAGAGAATGATTTAGTTATAACAGACTTGTCCATGTGTTCCAAGCCATATATGTGCGTGTAGACGCTCGGCTGTCTTTTCTTGGTACCAACCTCGGCCTGGGTGAGTACGAGGTTGGTGAGGTACGACCCCTGCCTTGGCTGGGAATTATATGATGACCTTGGCTGTGATGTCTGCCGAGGTTGATATGTGGCACGTCGGCCAGGGACGATGCTGTCTTGGCACTTGATGATGAGCCTGCAAGGCTTTGCTGCTTCTTGGTGAAACTTGTAATGTCGGCTAAAGACGATGATGATGGGATTGTTCATTGAGCCTAAGAGGCTTTGATGATTCTTGGTGGTGCTTGCAACGTCGTCCATGGACGATCTTATGGGTAGTTGATCCAACGAAACATGCAAACCTCGGCTATTGCCTAATTGAGGGATCATTAGTAACGTCGACAATGGCCGACCTTATGAAGGACGAGATTGCTGATCGTTTGTCTTGAGCCCTTGTTACCTCGGCCGTCATGCTGGCCGAGGTTGGTGCCTCCGAGTTGGCACAATTTGGGCATATCAAAGCCCATATATTTTCAAGCTCTCATTAATAGTATTAGATCTAAAATAGTTGGATAGAAATCCAAATTCATATCTTATGAAGGAAGAATAGTTATTTTAAAGTCTGTTCTAAGCTCTATTCCTTTACATTCTCTAACAGTTATTCAACCACCTAAAGTAATTCAGAAAAAAATTGACAATATCTTTAGTGATTTCTTTTGGGGAAATCATAAGGAATTTGGAAGAAAATATCACTGGAGGAACTAGAGGGACATATGCTACAGCACTGAAAAGGGAGTTCTTGGTTTCAGAAATTTGGAAAATATATCTACAGTATCTAGATGGAGAGTATCTTCAAATTATATTAATGGAAACATTATGTGGGCTGAATTCATGAGATATAAGTACAAAAAAATCTAATATTAATGGATCCATGGCTATTCAGAGCTTCAGAGGTCATTTACATAGATGCATGTTTATGTCTTAATGAAAATTGGAATTTGTTTGGAGATTTGACATCTAATTAAATAAGTTTAATCCACCGGAGAATCATGCACTCTCAACCAATACAATTTAATCGGTTTTAATTTGAGTAATCGGTTGCCCCTTTAAGTAGTTAGGTTAATTAGAAAGATTTATTTAGGAAAATCCAATTGGGTTCACAATACTAACAAAAAGGAATGAAATCATACAACCCTGTATTATTACAATAAATTTCATAAGGCCCAAATAAAAGTTTTTCAAAGCACCATAAATTTATACATGCTCAATACAGTTTTAAAACATTATGGTAGAGCTCTAACTACGATTCATACCCTTAGGAACCTTACCAACTTTCTTGCCTGCATCCTTATTGGAATTACCTAGGGGTGGGGTTTTCAAACATAAAAAGTAGGGGTGAGAAAAATGCTCGGTAGGGTGAGAAATACTAAACAATAAATTTTTATACCAAAATATTATAAATATAACTAGGCCTATAATATTTTTGGGCCGATATTTATTTGAGTTTGAGCTAAGTCAAAATTTTAAGCTCGAATGAATTTTGGGTTGAGATTGGACCAATCCTTGCCAAGCCCGAATTAGGCCCGAAGCCCGAACTTTGAATATATAAATAAATAAATAATTTTATACGATATAACATTCTAGATTAACATTA
This sequence comes from Sambucus nigra, assembly GCA_949130495.1. Classification (NCBI taxonomy): domain Eukaryota; kingdom Viridiplantae; phylum Streptophyta; class Magnoliopsida; order Dipsacales; family Adoxaceae; genus Sambucus; species Sambucus nigra. The sequence continues at coordinate 310,093,285 of OX422221.1, read as the reverse complement.
TTTAATTAGTTTTTAGTGTTGTATTTTATTTACTACTTAAAAAAAGGTTCATTTGTCATAATCCATTATATTACAAGTGGTTTTCAGTTATTCTCATTATGGGCATTTGATTTATTAATTGCTCATGTCATAATAAGCCTTTATTAATGATCAACTAATGCTATATGTATGAAATTTAATTGGCCTTCGTAAGTTTGCACTCTTATTTGTCTTTTATTAGTTTAATACATTTCATAATTATATTTTATTTTATGAAATATCAATTAGATTCTAGTGTGTACATTTTCTATATAATGGAAATACAAGAAAAACACATTGATTAAAACTTTTTTAACAGAAGAAACTGAAATCGGAACTACTTGAAATCGAGTCCAAAGCCCATAATATTTATGAGCCGAGTTTGAGCTTAGATGGAAAATTTTAGTTCAGCCCGAGCTCGGGCTTGAGCATGGGTAAGATAGTTTGGCCCAACCCTTTGCAATCCCAAGCCCAATTCACCCAGCCCAATTTACAAACCTACATATAACATTTATCTTAATAATTTTGAAAATGTTATCATTTTATGAGCATAAATGCAATTACTATGAATGCAACCTGAGCTACATGCTCATACCTATACTTAACTAATTTACACAAAGTTTTCACATAATTATAGACTTTTTTAATCATGCTTATACACTAGTCTATATTTTTATTATTTCCATTAGGTTGTCCTTCTTACATTTTCTACGTACAACCTTATTCACTCTCATTCCCATTATTTTGTTTTCAGCATTATCCTTTTTTCAGAATTTATCAAATAATTGCGTACTTTAATGGGCTCCACATCGCCGACTACACTGCCATATGCTCTGATCAGTGATTTTGAATCTTTCACCCTAGGGTTCAGGACCCTTCTTATTTCTTTTCTGGTTACATTTGAGGCCATATTAATGTGCTTTAACATTTTATCCAATGTCCACATTATTTTACTATTTTTGTCATTCTTACGGTCCGCATTCACATTTTATACCGTTTTCATGCCACTTTATTAATTTCAACTATTTTTCACAAAAATGAGTGATAGGATCAATGATAAGTCCAACCACTATGATCATCTATTTTACCAATATTACTAATTTACCCTTAATTTGCCAAAACTTTGTGAAAAACTTATTTTGTTCATTATTGCATCATAAATCATCATTTTATGTTCGAAAACCACATTTCATGATTGTATGTCCGAAAATTATGTTTCATCATTCTTTCTCAAGAGAATACCATTGTTTTATATTTCTTTAACAAGAAAAACGTTTCCATATTTTGAAGGCCATTTACCAAAATGTCAATTTCAACCTTATCATCATATGTTGCTTAAATATAATGATTTCTCATTTTCTCAACCTTTTACAACACATTTAGGGGTTATTTTCCCAACTTTCATATTTCATCATAAAACCCATTTTTAACTTCATATATAGTGTTTATATGTTCTCTACCAGCATACAACAAAGTTCAACACACGTTTGGGAGGATTTCAAGCCTATAAATTATTATATATGTACCTAAACATTATATTGATATAGAACTATATTTTTGAGGACCTTCCTCATATTTCAAGATTAAAAATACCATTTGTTCTTCAGAACCATTCAAATCGAGTTTTCTCAAAACTTCAATTTTTGCAAGAAAGCCTTAAGTGAACATACTAGAAAATATCTTTGTAGTATTTAACCATATTCTAGAATGTGTCCTAATATACATTTAGATTTTAATCTTGAAAACATGGTGAGTAAAACCATACCTTGAAGTAGAAGACGAGAAAATAAGAAAAGGATGTCTTTAAAGCTCTTAAAATCCAAGAAAGCTACAATATGGTCCTAGTAACTCCAAAGCTCCAAAAATGCTCCAAATCATCTTGAAAACTCCAATAAGTAACCTCCAACCCAATATTCTTCCTTAGTTAGGGATTGAAATGGGTGTTACAACCTTGGAAGAGGGTTAAATATTGCTAAGGACGGAGGTTTAGAGCTTAGGGATAGTGGGATTGGGCTAAAAATGGAGGAAGGAAATGAGATAGATAGATAGATAGATAGATAGATAGATAGATAGATAGATAGATAGATAGATAGAGAGAGATAATCCTTAAACAATTTATGTGAAGTGTTGGGAATGACCCCCCCCCCCCCCCCAACACCCTCTTTCTCCTATTTGTGATCCAAAATCCACTAACTTTAACCAATGGTCCATCAACACCCACGATCTGATCTTCACCATGGGGATCTTGAAAGATCAATCAATCTGAAGGATCATGTCGCGACTGCATACAAAAATCTTTACACTTTTGATTTTTTGATGGCTCATTCTAATGACTTTACTTCTCGTTCGAACGACAAGCCTTATCATTCGAACCAGGTTCCAACGAGACCCTAACAATGCTTAGAAAACACACTTGTTCGAACGGTAACCCCTACCTTGTTTGAACGAATCGTTCGAATGGGTCTTCCAACGAGATTCTAGAGAATTGAGAAAGAGAGCATGCATTTCTTTTTTGAAGGTCATTTGAAGGTTCGTTCGAACGACCCTGGCTATTTTGTTCGAACAACCAATCCTTTCATTCAAATGACCCCAAGATTTTTATATATAAACCTTATGCCATCAACTTTCCATTTGCAATCGTGCAAAATCCACAAGGACACTTCAAAATAGATAATTATCTATCATATTATGTCAGAATATATAGCTTGGCATGCAATTTATAAGAATGGAATAACAAACTCAGGCATGGTTGTCACAACTGGAAGGTAGGTGGAAAGAACAACAATGTTTTACCCACTCCCACCAGTCAGACCCACGTCCATTGAAGACTCCCATCAACATTTAATACTACCAATAAATAGCTTACTCCACCTGTAAATACTTTGTTTAACACTCTTCCACTTTGCTGACACCATTAGACCTCAGGGACACCATAACTATGTTACGCCAGTCCACGCATTACCTTTCTGGTTATTTGTGTATGAATTGGAAGGTTATGGAAGGTGAAAGTAGACCAATCTCAAGAATTCGAAGAGAGTAATACTCTCTAGTAATTAGACTTAGAGATAATCAAGAGTTATAGGAATACACACGTGTTTTACGCTTTGTTCCATAATCACAGCACAATGTTATGATTTTATTTTCAGAACTTAGATCATTTCCATTATTTACGTAGCTTGTATATCTTACCGAGCCCTAAATTAGTACTTTGTCACCCTTAAAGAAGTCAATAACTTACTTCCTACGGTCCTCAGTATTATTGACAAAGGCCGCAATACTTGAAATTCTCTTGGACAAAGTTCAAGAGGTCACGAAAATTGTAATAATTCATCTACAAAACATTAAATCCCTACAACACCGTTGACAGTGGACATAAGACCCTTATCTAAGGTCAAAACCACTTTATATCATTGTCAAATACTTTGAAACGCGTCTCCTCTTACACGTCTAAGGTCCATAGAGGAGCACCTTCGGGTATAAAGTCACTTACCATTTAACACCTATCACCTAATAACTATATAAAGTTAATTGATATATCTAGTGGACTCAAGATTTAATGGTTTAACACGAGATTTATCCAATCTATGCACATACAAATGTTAAACTTTCATCTTATGACAAACTTGTAGTGAAGTTTATATGTACCAATTAGTGGAATCCAATATTTTAATTCAAAGTTAATTTGGAGTTGCTCCCGAAGTCTCAAAAATTAATTCACTCATACTTAAATTTTACTTATTATTAACCTCCATACTTGTTTTTTTGTTAATGCCCAATTACACTTTATATTATTTACGTGTAGTAAATGATCTCATCTATATAAGTTTCATGTTTGTTTACCATGAAATTTGATTTGATTTTTAAATAATAACATTACTTCGATGTTTCTTTTTGAAAGCGGAGTATGTCTTCACTTTTTTACTTTTTAAATCTAGGGTCATTTATTTTGCAATAGGGTTCATATTTACCCTCGTCCAATATTTTTTTCCTGAAACTATAAAAATAAACATCTCTATTATTATAAGTTTGATTTACATTAATCTTAAATATCCTGAAAGCTCTCGACGACATATATAAAAATAGAATCCACGAAAGATGGGTATTTTGAATTTTAAAAAAAAATTAGGGCAACATTTTATATTTTAATAACGTTGAAATTACATCTCTTTCAAAATGTAATTATGATTAACAAAATTCTTTTTCGAGAAAGATCTCGACGATCCCTATAAAAAGGCATGGATCAAGCATAAGTAATTTAATGTTTTTAAAATGTCATTTTTAACCCCAATGTTTTGTTGTTTTTTATTTGATACTTTTTGTTGGTGGTGGTGGCGGAGGACCTTTTTTTAAGTATGATAGTAGTGGTATTATTTTTATAAGCAAGAATTTGTTAGGGATTACAACTTTATTTTTTATTTTGGTAGTGCATTGCCTTTTATCTTAAATGAAAATATATACATAAATGAATGAAGGCTCTTGGTTGTACTACATTAAATGCATGTAGTTTTGTAGAAATGCATGTACTTTTAAGTCACACTAGCGAACTAAGTAATTGTATTTCAAAATACATTTATGTGTGTAATTTAACTTGTTCCCACATGTATGTTAGTAATACATCTTTATTCACGCATTTATTTTGTTGATTCAGGCACATACTAACGATTTAAACGAGATTCGTGATTTTTTTCCTTGTTTATGTATTATAATTTTATATATTTTTAGTTTACTTTAGATATAATTTGACCTTTTTTGTTTAGAGATGGAACTCATGACGATATCAAGAGATGAATATAATTGCACGTAACATAGACCAATAATGTTTATCTTAGTACAAAGTTGTAATATTAATTTTTTTTTGTGTTGCCTGTGTGTACTTTAAGAGATATTACCTAGAAAAGTAAAAACTAGTTAATGTTATAAAATATGAATAAAATTTTGATTCATATTAATAATGCACATGAATTTTTCTGTACTTTTGAAATTTGTAAGTACTTTTACCATTAAACAATTTAAAGCTAAATTATGGTATATTAGTAATATATGTGTTTACATATTCTTGTAGTAGAGAAATGACTTGTAGTTTTAATGGACGTTTCGTGTCAAATTTGTGAAATAATGTTCAACATACTAGAATTTTATTGTAAATCGCGTGTAGATTGTGTAAAATGAATGTTAGAAATACTAATTCGGATGACGACCAGTGATGCCCAATTGTGAAATGTTGCTAGTACATAGCAAATGGTATGTACTAGCAACATATATAAACAAGAGTGAAAGTAGACTACTCTCAATCATTCGAAGAAGAGATTAATACGCTCTTGTAATCAGATAAAGAGATAATCAAGAGTTCTAAGCATAAACAAGTGTTTTACTCTTACACAAGATTGGAATCATGATATGTACTCACAAATGTCATGCAATATGTCCGTGCGTATCATCATTCACACTTTACTTGCACATTAGTGTTTTTCTAAACAAATACATATAGTTGTATATTTTGATTATATATCATTTTTTCATTTAAAATGTTTTTGTTAAAATTGAATATAATATTGCATTTTTTATATCATGAAGCTAGTGATTTTAACATAGTTTGATTAAATTCGATTGTGTTTGAGAGGAAATAGATAATATATTTATCTTGAATCAAGTTTTGTTGTTTGATTTTAAAATATGATTAAAAGAATAGATGTTTTGTGAGAAAAAAGAAATTAGAATTTTATAGAGATGTCGTAATTCGAATTAGAAGAGGGCGAATGGCGTTGCAAAAGAAAGTTTAAGTTTAAAATTGCTGATGTAGAAAATGCGGCGAGCGTTTGTTCCCTGTGCAAGAGACATAAGAATTTATTTTATTAAATTGTGGACCTAAATGTCCATATAATATATATAGACTAATGTGTGAAGGACTCTTTTTAAATTTACTCATTGGAATCTTTCAAACATGCTCAACAAAAATATTATATTTATATTTATTTTAAATTTTGATAATTTTTTTTATAATTGATAGTCTACTTCCCCATTTAGTCCCCGGGTAATATTTTGGTATTAGTCCACTATCACCACATCTTTCTCGATTTCAACCCTAATCTGATGGAAGATATCACCTTCAACCTGTACCAATGGTGAACACTGAACCACTCCTAATATGATGGAAGATATCACCTTTAACCTGTACCAATGGTACTGAACCACTGGAATAAAAACCTGCTGGGATATACACAAATCTAACATGTGTAGATTGTAAAAAATTATGTATACATTATTAAATTTCACCTATAAATAATAAAAAGTAGTATATACATGACAATATATTATGTATGCATTATAAAATTTCACATATATATTACTTAAAAATCAAATATATACTACATATAGTGACCACAATGAATTATGAAACCACTCCACACCCAAAAAACATGTCTACCAGTAATTAAAAAAACGTAATATATATATATATATATATATATATATATATATTATCGTGAGAACTTCTCCGACCGGTGCCACTTTGTGAACACTACCGGCTAGCAAACTCACGGCACCTGTTTCTCCGACCCCACGGTGCTGGACCAATGTAAATCAGGAGTGATTGAGGGCGGTAGGAATCGAACCCTCGACCAACCGGTCTTAGGCTGTCAAGGGTCCCCCCCCCCCCCCCCCCCCTACCACTCGGCGAAACCCCTGGGGGTAAGGAAAAAAAAAAAAAAAAAAAAAAAAAAATAACGTAACATATATTATTAAAGTAAAGTAGATTTTAATAATATTGGACGGTACTTTAAAAAGGTAGACTGATTTGTCGAAATCCGTATTTGTGCCACATAGTGATATTAGTAGACGTAGTCATGTGAAGCCTATTATTCACCACATCTCATCTCATCTCATCTCATCTCATCAAACTCTTGAAGTTTAAACAACGATGGGCACATAAATGACTAGTACGTCTATTCTATATATGATAGACTGTTAGCGTGGGGTTCATTGTTTAATATGCCCCCATTTCCCAACCCTCGTCAAGCTGGTCGAAGTTGAATGATTTGTTCATCTCTAGTTTCATTTTTATCCTTTGTTTACTATGAGCATTTATTCAAATCAAGCCCACGTTTAGCATGACTTAATCATACATTAGCTTTAAAGCAATGCTAGTCGAATGTTTAAAGTGGCATATTTTTGTTTCAGTTTTAATCATTTGAAAAATAATTTTTGCTTCCAAAAGTGCTAGCTTGATTGCTTGCACTTTTCTATTGCCCCAAAAAGTTTTGTAACACCACAACTCTAAGAAGAATTGTAGGGCGGCAGCATCCCTTATAAGTTTTGTTCTTGTTTGTTGAAGCTCGTTTATTTTTCTTTATTTAAATGGATCTTTCTCTCTCTCTGCCGTGCATGGCATGGGAAAATTAATAATAATGAGCAAAGTGCACATATGTACCAAGTCAACCTAAAATTAAGAGTGTCAGTTTTTATTTTTGGAAATCTCAAATCAAGAAAGTTTAATAATAGGGTCAATTATTAAATACTCCCTACTATAAATATATATTTTTTAAAAAGGACACATATTTTTAGTTTAACCCATTTAGTCCCTCAAGCACTCAATATCCTCTTATTTTTAAAGGTCCGCGCCAGCGGCACTCCCTCTCCAAAATATGTGGCAAAGGACTTTTTGAGGCAAAATAAAAAAGTTTGGACTAAATGAGTATTAAAAAATGTCCGAGGGACTATTTGGTATATGTCTCTTAATAATATTAGTATATAGAATCTGGCTGAAATTTAAAAAAAAATTATATTCGTAATTGATTATAGGGTCAATTATTGAATAGTTCTTATTATAAATATATATTTTTTAAAAATGACACATATTTTTAGTTTAACTCATTTAGTCCCTCAAACACTCAATATTTTCTTATTTTTAGAGGTCCGCGCCAGCGGCACTCCCTCTCTAAAATATGCGGCAAAGGATTTTTTAAAACAAAATAAAAAAGCTTAGACTAAATAAGTATTAAAAAATATTCAAGAAACTATTTAGTATATGTCCCATTATTATATTGAAATTAGGGTTTTTTGTTGTTAAAAATAACTTTTATGGAGGAACTTTTAATATGAGACGTAAGAAGCGTACGGTTGTGGATTGGACAACTTCATAGGGATACTGCTTTAACAATTTTTTCAGAAATGGTTAGGTTGAGCAGCAGCACTTTTTACTCTTTCGGTTGCTGCTTTAGATTGAAGCTTACTTCCTTCAGGACGAGTTAAAGTACCATTCCTTTGTGGTCCATTTCAAAAAGATGGTAGTACAAAGGTGAGGCAAATTAGGTAATCACTGGACCATTGCCCTAGCACAAGATAATGATTTTATTTTTTTGTTTACAAAGCGGAAATAAAAAAAACAACAAGAAGGGAGCTATAACATAGGAATATCCAGATCGACGCGTTCAAGCATCACGAGGAGTCATTCCATGTAGGTTTGTCAATGGGTCGGACCTGATCCGGACTCGATCTGTATAATAGGGTCTGAGCATAATTTTTTGGACCAAAGATCCGAAGACCCGTTTATTAAACGGATAGGGTCTGGATCTTATACAAGACCCAGACCCGAAGACCCGATTCGAATTGTACATTTTTATTTTTTTAAATATATATACATATACTATAAATTTATATATATTTATAAATATACCTTATCAATATAACATGTAAGTAATATATATAAAAATATATATTTATGTATATAATAAATATAAATAATATATGTTTTATTTATACTAATAATATTCTATAATACATTACAAAATATTTTAATTTAAGATTAAAAAATAAAAAAGGGGGATAATATAAAATCAATGTATATATTTGGCCAGACTCGGACCCGAACCCGAGAGCCGAAGACCCGAACGGATCCGGGTTTGGATCCAATATTGTAGACCCGATGAAGATCCGGACCCGAACCCGAACCCGAACCCGATGAAGACCTGATTACACGGATCTGGATCTCCCTAAACCCGACCCGTTGACAGGCCTAATTCCAAGATATGCTCATACTCTAAATAGAGATCCGGTGAGTCTTTTGTAATTATGGCCATACAGTCCGCTTCGATAGTCCTTTCTCTCGGGATGTGTATGACCTTGGCCTTGAGGCACTCGATCAACTCACTACAATCTTCAATGATATTAGCTAGGGGGTGGTTCCCCTTATCCTCCGACTCCAAAAGTAATACAGCTTCGAGACAATCGGACTTGAGACATACGCCCTTCCACTTCTCTCTGAGGGCAATGTTTAGCTTATGAAAGGCATCTTCCAGTTCTACTCTAAGGGCTTGCCGTTCCATGGATACGACCAGTGAAACCAACAATCCAACTCCAATCCTCATCCCGCAAGATGCCATCAAAAGCTCCCAACCCACTATTTATGTCAAAGCTCCCGTATATCCGGATGATATAAGTCCCTGAAATACAAGCACAAGCACTAACACTAGCACTAGCATTAGCGAACGTACTAGCGTTATCCCCATCATGGCTAGTAATCTTATTTTGGGCTTAAAAAAATTACACTTAAGATAAAAAAAAAAGATTATTTCATCGCACTCTCCCTTACGCCTCATTTGATGCCTAGATTAGAAAGTGCGATAAAATAATTTTACCTCTTAGGTGGACCGTTTTTATTCCACATCTAGTGGGATAAGAGGTTTATGTGTGCCAATTTCTTTCGCAAAAGATTATATATAGATATGCTCCAGTACATACAAAGTATACATACTAACTATACATACTTATATTTTTTAAATAGTAAAAAACCTATAGTTCAACTTAATTTTTTTTATATAATCTATATAAAAAAAACCTATATTTTTTTAAAATATACGTGTCGTATTAGTATAAGGTTAAAAAAATAAGATTTCTTATTGTGTTACATTGTGTCATGTTTTAAAAAATAAGATAGTGAATAGCCGTTTTCTTTCATTTTTATTAAATGACAAAAGTGACTATTCTTTGGATCGTGTTGTCTAGTAAAATAAAGAATGTGTTGTGTCATGTTGTGTCATTTTTTTATGAACCAAACACGAATACGATTCAAATAAAAGTGACTATGAAACATGACCTGAAATATTAATTTTTTTACCTATCACGAAGACGACCCAAGTAAGATTGAGACAACATAAAATGTTATTTTTAACCAAAAACGAAACCAAGAAAAATAAAAATGGCATAACATGGCAAGCCATGACACGACATGAAATATGATTTTTTTACATATGACGAACACAACACAATCAAAAGTGCCACAACACAAAATGTTATTTTTTATACTGAAAATGAACCCGATCAAAATAAAAAGGACATTACATGGCAAGCCATGGCATGACATGACAGGTAAAAGAAATAATATTTCAGGTCATGAAAAGACACAAAACGTTATTTTTTATTTGGATTGTTTTTCTATCAGATAAAAATATAAGATTTCGTACCGTTCTGTATCGTATCTCATTTTTATTTGGTCGTGTTCTTGATGTTGGTTAAAAAAAGATTTCGTATGTCATGTCATCTCGCGTCATTTTGCGTCACTTGTATTGGTAAAAAAAGATCGTGTTCGTGATTGGTAAAAAATAGAAATAAAGAAGTATGTTAGTGTAAATCAAATAAATAATAGGTTTAAAGTGTGAATTGTATTATTTAATTAAACAATTGTGTTAAATTATTTAAAGTAAAAATAGTGAAAAAAATTAATAATTATTAGACTTCTTTTTAACAGGTAAGTGGACCTTTGATCCTAGAACGAAATAAAGGAAAGAGGAGATGTTAGAAAATTAGTAATTGTCAAAAGGGGTAATATTATCATTTAATATAATTGTAATTACAAGTGGAGTGCTAGAAGAATTGAGAGGAGTGCCAATAGTCGTGCCCTAAAATGCCTAACAAAGAGTTAAGACTCCTTTTTATTTAAAGGGTCCATGTGTCACCCATTTTACCCCCAATTCATAACCCTCAGATTAATTATCTCTAGAATCTCCCTTACCCATTTCACTCCCAATTCATAACTCATATTCATTATTTCCTCTCCCCCATTTCACAGTAAGTACTCAAGGTGCACTCTCTTTCCCCCACCCAGACCTGATAGATCTTTTCTTTTCTTTTGTTATTTGTAAGTTAGTTGTACAGTCTATCTGGTCATATTCTATGGTTGCGTTTGTTTTTTCATCTGAATCTGAAGTTTGAATCTGAAATCTGAAGACTGAAATCTGAATTTGAAAAATATGTTTGTTTTTATATATGAATGTACCCCTGAATGAATGTATTTAAATAGATTCATACTTCATATGTAATTATATATCTTAATCATTAAGAGCCAAATATAGTCGTTAGCGTCTTAATTATTAAAAAAAACACTTCTTGTTACCTCTTAAGTCTGAATGGTTCAGATTCAGACTTAAGAGATAAAAACAAGCAACACCTATATGTATATATATATATATATATAAGGAGCAAATAATGGCCCAGGTCTACTTCTCTCAATCGCATAAAATAGGTCCCCAATTTGTATTTCTCATTCATCAAACCCTAACTCATTATTCTGTTCCGATGTTACCAAGGTGTGCAACCCTTTCTCCTAAACCTCTAATTTCCTTTGAGTTTTAATTGTTGTTAATTTGGGTTTCTCATTCATCAAACCCTAACTTATTATTCTGTTCCGACATTACCAAGGTTTGTAACCCATTCTCTTAAACCTCTAATTTCCTTTGAGTTTTAATTGCTATTCAAAATTTTGGATTTTTCAATCTTGATTAGTTGCTCAACATGGGAATTGTTTTACTATCATTTTAGGGCATTGTTATAGGTTGCTATTGTTTTTCCTTTTTTTTTTATAATAAACTAATAAATTATGTTTTTTAGATATTGGTAAATTGTATTGACGCGTCAACATTACACACCTATATGGATTTGTTAACGGTTGTCTTGGTTTATCTTGTATGTTGTTTCTGAATTGACTCTCTGTATATTTATTTATAGTGTTTAGAAAAATAAGTTTCTTGGATTCAAGCTAGAAATATAATTCTGCATTTGTTATTAATAAGATTTTCTTCTTATTAAAAATTATTAGAAATCTGAACGAAACCTATAGCTTTCATGTCAATTTATAATGGTTAAAGTGTCCACATGGCACTTATTTTGAACCCACTCTTTTTTTCTTCGACATCAATTTCTACTCCCATATGTTTCTCTTCCTCTCCCTGTTCTTTGACTCTTCCCACAACCGTTATATCTCCCACCCATATGTCTTCTATATTGAATACCAATAAATTGGCATCCCAAACTTCATTACAAGATTCAAAATTATAACTATGAATATCCTCAGTCACGAACTATTTAAAGGGTATTTCCAATACACGATCATCACATTAAACCTTTTCTTCCCATCATCAAAGAATTTTATTTTAAAGGTGTGATTTTTTATTTCGTTCTATATATGAAATGTTCATCCTCTACGTTGATATTGTTGTAAAATTTTCATCATGTGCTATAATTTCATGTTGTATATGAAATGTTTTGTGTTTTGATATTGCATATATAGTGTTCGATCAAAAGATTTCGTACTTTATTTATTTCTCCTTTGTTTTCTATTTATTTGTAAATGAAGCTTAAGAAAAGTGTGACACCCCGACTAATTAAATACCGGGTAGCTACTCCTTTATTAAATTAATTCAAAATGCCAAGTTGGCTCAGTTAATAGCATCACTGTCGAAAACATTTTTATTATTACTAACCACCTAGTATTTAAAAAGTAAGTTGTCAAATTTTAATTAAAGTCTGATTAACATGCAACAAGTGTAATGAAGAATAATAACACCATTCACCATAACGAAATAATAGAATAACCAACACATGATATAAATAAATCTGGAGGAAAACTCCTCACTACAAATTCCACGACTGAACTAAGTAACGAGAACTAAAATACTGAATTAATACATGCCAAAGTCTGAAAAACTGAAATGGAAATGTATCTAATAGAATTTGGGCAACATGCCCTACAACTGAGGAATACTGAGTATGGAATCCAAATGATATAAGCGTCTAAAAGCAAATCCCTGTAGCTTCCACAAGCAGCTACAGCTCGTCATCTGAGTGAGAATCCTATGCATGGTGACCTTGTGGCTGGGCACCTAAAATGGTTTTACAAAAAGATAGATTTGAAAGCAAACGGGTCAGAGCCCAAATGTGGAGATATTTTAAAAACCTCCAAGTGCTTTAAAAACATTTAAAACAGTATATGCAAAATACATGTTAGGACGTGCTCTCGCATGAGATACTCACCTCCCGTCTAACTGTGCACTCCTAACGTTCCTGTACCCATTCATGTGTTATCTCATAACTATCTAAAGAGTTTCTGACACTTCTACTCGGTTCACGTTTAAATTCCAACCTTAACAATTAAATAGAGAGTTCTACTTTAATTCCCGGATTCCCAATTATTAACAACACCCTTTTGATAAAAGTCCCCTTTTTATCTTTTCATAAAAATTACCATAACTATACTCACAATTTAACATAGTTAATTTCCTTCTCGTTTAACCGTATATTTTCACATCATAAATATACAATACAAGCACCCAAAGGCTAAGCTGCGGTGCACACATACTCTGCTATCCATCCCGGTACATCACGTACATAAGGGTCACGCATTCCGAATCTCTAAGGAATCGTTCAGATAACAACATCACAAATAGTGGAGGCGAACACAGTCACCATCACATGGGTCACGCACATACCTACGCTCCCATGATCAGCAGACTTATTAACATCCCAATAAGTCCTTCTATGACCTATGTTCATCGAGGTAACCAATCTAAATCCGGGCAACACAAGGATAAGAAGGCCTTAAGCGAACGTAAACCTCCCGTGATAGCAAGTATGGTAGGTATGTCATACACATAAAAATATATACTAAGCATTCACACATCTTAGATATCTCGATATTAATAAAGGTATACTCTACATCTTGATACCATTATTCCAAATTCATATATTTCAAGTGTTCCGATAATATAGAATTTAAATTGTCGACACGTCTCACGTCGTAGTTTCTTAAACTTAAAACCTATCTCAAATAGACTATTAAGTTTCCATTATTCCCACATATAACATCTCTATACCTAAGGTCTTTATTCTGCCCCAAACCTTATTTCATCAACTTATTCAAATTTGCACTATTAACCCAATTATTATCTCACATATCGAATTTCATTAAATTAGAATAATTCCTCAAATTAAATTCCAATTAAAGTCCAACCTCATAATCATGCCTACTGGTCTTCCTTAAGGTTAAGGGTATTCACAAGGTCTCCAATAATATCATTCAAGGATTAACCTCATTAAAATTTAATTAAGGAAAAACTTTACTCATTCTGGGAAGGTCGATCGATCGACCTTTACCTTCGATCGATCGATGGTGGTCGATCGATTGACTAAAGAACATCGATCGATCGAACGCACCAGGTTTGGTTACGGACTGATTCGTTTTGCAGTAACCAATTCGTCCCAAAACACCATTTTTAAGCATGAAACTCTAAGACAAGGTTACAATATCATCATACTAACATCCTACAACAATATTAACATTCCAAATTCCATAATTCATCATTCCAAGGCTTAGTTTAACATAGTTAATTTCCTTCTCGTTTAACCGTATATTTTCACATCATAAATATACAATACAAGCACCCAAAGGCTAAGTTGCGGTGCACACATACTCTGCTATCCATCTCGGTACATCACGTACATAAGGGTCACGCATTCCGAATCTCTCAGGATTCGTTCAGATAACAACATCACAAATAGTGGAGGCGAACACAGTCACCATCACATGGGTCACGCACATACCTACGCTCCCACGATCATCAGACTTATTAACATCCCAATAAGTCCTTCTATGACCTATGTTCATCGAGGTAACCAATCTAAATCCGGGCAACACAAGGATAAGAAGGCCCTAAGCGAACGTAAACCTCCCGTGATAGCAAGTATGGTAGGTATGTCATACACATAAAATTATATACTAAGCATTCACACATCTTAGATATCTCGATATTAATAAAGGTATACTCTACATCTTGATACCATTATTCCAAATTCATATATTTCAAGTGTTCCGATAATATAGAAATTAAATTTTCGACACGTCTCACGTCGTAGTTTCTTAAACTTAAAACCTATCTCAAATAGACTATTAAGTTCCCATTATTCCCACATATAACATCTTTATACCTAAGGTCTTTACTTCTGCCCCAAACCTTATTTCATCAACTTATTCAAATTTGCACTATTAACCCAAATATTATCTCACATATCGAATTTCATTAAATTAGAATAATTCCTCAAATTAAATTCCAATTAAAGTCCAACCTCATAATCATGCCTACTGGTCTTCCTTAAGGTTAAGGGTATTCACAAGGTCTCCAATAATATCATTCAAGGATTAACCTCATTAAAATTTAATTAAGGAAAAACTTTACTCATTCTGGGAAGGTCGATCGATCGACCTTTACCTTCGATCGATCGATGGTGGTCGATCGATCGACTGAAGAACATCGATCGATCGAACGCACCAGGTCTGGTTACGGACTGCTTCGTTTTGCAGTTACCAAGTCGTCCCAAAACACCATTTTTAAGCATGAAACTCTAAGACAAGGTTACAATATCATCATACTAACATCCTACAACAGTATTAACATTCCAAATTCCATAATTCATCATTCCAAGGCTTAGTTTAGATCAAAACTATATAAAAAATTTCCAGAATTCTTCTTCATTCAAGAACATCAAAAAACTTCTTCTAACTCCATTTTTAAATCATCAAAGGTTCTGTTTAGAACATATAATTCGTCCAGAATATCACTACATGCAATTCCTACATAAATCATGGCTTTTAACTTCCAATTTATGGGTCTAAATTATCTTCCAAAATCAATTTCGAAAATTTCCTAAACATGGAAAAGCATAGCTTGAATCAAATGAGTTTAAACCACTTGCCTTAATCTTTCTCTGAATTTGGTGTTGAATCTTGAAAGCTAAGTTGTTCTCCCTCTCTCTTTCTGCAGAATTTTCTTCCTTCTCTCTCTCTCTCTCTCTCTACAAGTTCTTCCCAAGGTTGAAGACAATGGAGGTGATGGAGGTGTGTTTGGTTTTTGGTAAGTTGGAATTATATTTCAACTTCTCCCGTAGCCCATTAAGTCTCTTAGTGTAGTTAGTGGGTTTAGTGGGTTAAAGAAGAAGTCAGATTTCTATTTCCAATTTTCGTCACTTTTAATTCCCAAATTTATGAAATTACCAAAATACCCCTATAAGTTACCGGTATGGCCAAAAATGCCCCGGGACCCAAACTTAACCCCAGGCTAGTGTTTTCTGACTATCTCGACCCTTCCGGACGCGTTGACGCACTCAAAACGACCATACGAGACCTATAGCACGCGTACCGTACCGTATGGCTCCAGCTGAGATGAGGAAGTTACGGGATCAGATTGAGCAGTTGTTGGGTCAGGGGTTTATTCGGAGGAGTACTTCACCGTGGGGTGCCCCTGTGTTGTTCGTGAAGAAGAGAGATGGTTCACTAAGATTGTGTGTGGACTACCGGGAGTTAAACAAGGTCCCGATACGGAACAAGTATCCGTTGCCTCGAATCGATGACCTATTCGACCAGTTGAGAGGAGCTTCTTGCTTCTCGAAGATTGATTTGCGATCTGGTTACCATCAGTTGCGTATCAGGGAGGAGGACGTCTCGAAGACTGCGTTCTTATCGAGATATGGTTCTTACGAGTTTCGGGTTATGCCATTTGGGTTGACCAACGCTCCAGCAGCGTTTATGGACTTGATGAATAGGGTGTTCAGAGATTTCCTAGATCAGTTTGTCATTGTCTTTATCGATGATATTTTGGTTTATTCCCAGACTGAGGAGGAGCACGCCGAGAACTTGAGGCAAGTTTTGCAGACACTGCGCCAGAATGAGTTGTATGCAAAATATGAGAAGTGCGGGTTTTGGCTGAAGGAGGTTCAGTTTTTTGGGCATATTATTTCCGACCGGGGAATATCGGTTGATCCAGGGAAGGTATCCGCGGTGAGGGAGTGGGTACAGCCCACGACACCGATGGAGATCCGTAGTTTCTTGGGCTTAGCAGGATACTACAGGAGGTTTATTCGGGGTTTCTCCACGATATCAGGTCCCATGACACATCTAACCCGTAAAGGTGTGTCGTTCATTTGGAGTGATGCCTGTCAGTTGGCATTTGATGAGTTGAAGGACAAGTTAACCTCAGCACCTGTGTTAGCATTGCCGAGACCGGGAGTTGAGTACCTTGTTTACACCGACGCGTCCTTACAAGGACTTGGAGGTGTACTGAAGTAGGAGAGTCAGGCCATAGCTTATGCTTCTCGTAAGCTTAAGCCTCACGAGAAGAATTACCCTACCCATGACTTGGAGTTAGCGGCAGTGGTATTTGCCCTTCGTATTTGGAGACATTACCTTTTGGGGGAGAAGTTTCGATTGTTCACGGATCACAAGTCCCTACAGTACTTATTCACGCAGAAGGAGTTGAATATGCGGCAACAGAGGTGGCTTGAATTCGTGAAAGATTATCAGTTCGATATCCAGTATCACCCGGGGAAGGCTAACGTGGTGGCAGACGCGTTGAGCCGTAGACCGGTAGAGGAGGTGGCGGATGTGTGGAAGGCCAAGTGGAAGGAATTGGGACACCAGGATGCAGTGGCCCGATCATTCATGTCTGTAATGACTGTTACACCGCAGATTGTCATGAAGGTAGTGAGGGCAGAGGCAAACGACTCGTTCTGTCAGGAGCAGATAGTTCGATTATTAGCAGAGGGAGCCAAATCCTATACCGTTAGCTCAGACGGGGGACTACGCTTCAATGGGAGATTGGTGGTTCCGGAAGGGGAGGAATTGCGGCATGAGGTGATGGCAGAGTCGCACGGCTCACGGCTCACGGTTCGCGGTACATCCCGGAGGGGATAAAATGTACCAAGACATGAGACGTCAGTATTGGTGGAGCGGGATGAAAAGAGATATTGCCAAGTTTGTTTCAAAATGCGCCACTTGTCAGCTCGTAAAAGTGGATCATCAGAGACCGGCAGGACTGATACAGCCGTTAGAGGTCCCGATGTGGATGTGGGAGAGCATCTCTATGGACTTTATCACGGGATTGCCTACGTCGCAGAGAGGTCACGACTCCATTTGGGTAATTGTGGACAGGTTGACAAAAGTCACTCATTTTCTACCCGTAAGGACAGACTACACTGCGGGACAGTATGCCCAGCTCTTTATTGCAGAGATAGTGAGACTTCACGGTGTGCCCTTAAATATCCTGTCTGACCGAGACAAGATATTTGTTTCACGATTTTGGGAGAGTTTTCAGCAGGCCATGGGCACGGAGTTGCGGTTGAGTACGGCGTACCACCCGCAGACCGATGGGCAGACCGAGCGCACAAATCAGATGTTGGAGGACATGCTACGTATGTGCACCATTGATTTTGAGGGTGGATGGGAGCAGTACCTTCCACTGGTGGAGTTTGCTTACAACAACTCCTACCAGTTCACCATTGGCATGGCTCCATTTGAGGCGTTGTACGGTAGACCTTGTCGTTCCCCAGCATGTTGGATGGAGGTGGGGGAGAACAAACTACTTGGGCCGGAAGTGATTCAGGATACTTCGGCAAGGATAGATTTGATTCGGAGTCGCATTCGGGTAGCTCAGGACAGGCAGAAGAGCTATGCTGATGCGAAGAGATTTTTCAGAGAGTTCCAAGTGGGGGACCAGGTTTTGCTCAGAGTATCTCCTATGAAGGGGATTATGCGTTTCGGGAAGAAAGGGAAGTTGGCACCGAGATATGTGGGACCATTTCCTATTATTGAGCGGATTGGACCGGTTGCGTATAGACTTGGGTTACCGGAGCATTTGCATCGGATTCACGATGTGTTTCATATTTCCTCGCTTAGGAAATACCTTAGAGATAATTTGGCTCATTCTCTCATTGCTGTGGAAGACATTGATCTCCAGCCAGATAGCTCCTACGAGGAGGGGCCGATTGCTATTCTGGACCGAAGTGAGTGGAAACTGCGGTCAAAGATAGTTCTGTTAGTGCGTGTTTAGTGGCGACATCATAATGTCGAGGAGTCCACATGGGAGCGCGAGGATGAGATGCGCGAACGTTATCCAGAGTTATTCTTACCAGGTACTTTCTAGTTCCGAATTTCGGGACGAAATTCAGTTATTAGGGGGGAAGTATGTAATACCCCGTATTTTCTGTGATATTTATTTTTGGGGATTAATTGAATTAAATGTTTATTAATTGGAAATTAATCCGGATAAAAATATTAACGAGATGTGAGTTAGTATTTAATTATAATGTGTATATTTGGCATTATATGAATATTGGTAATATTGAAATTGTCGTGAGTTTTAAATACGGCAATTTGGGAAATTTTGTTGAGACGCGTGTGACCGCCGCGTCATGGTATTTTATTATTTTATTAAAAAGTGAATTTTAGTTCCATTAACTGTATGGTCGTTTTGAGTGCGCCAACGCGTCCGGAAGGGTCGAGATAGTCAGAAAACACTAGCCGGGGGTTAAGTTTGGGTCCCGGGGCATTTTTGGGCCATACCGGTAACTTATAGGGGTATTTTGGTAATTTTAGAAATTTGGGAATTAAAAGTGACGAAAATTGGAAATAGAAATCTGACTTCTTCTTTAACCCACTAAACCCACTAACTACACTAAGAGACTTAATGGGCTACGGGAGAAGTTGAAATATAATTCCAACTTACCAAAAACCAAACACACCTCCATTACCTCCATTGTCTTCAACCTTGGGAAGAACTTGTAGAGAGAGAGAGAGAGAGAGAGAAGGAAGAAAATTCTGCAGAAAGAGAGAGGGAGAACAACTTAGCTTTCAAGATTCAACACCAAATTCAGAGAAAGATTAAGGCAAGTGGTTTAAACTCATTTGATTCAAGCTATGCTTTTCCATGTTTAGGAAATTTTCGAAATTGATTTTGGAAGATAATTTAGACCCATAAATTGGAAGTTAAAAGCCATGATTTATGTAGGAATTGCATGTAGTGATATTCTGGACGAATTATATGTTCTAAACAGAACCTTTGATGATTTAAAAATGGAGTTAGAAGAAGAAGTCAGATTTCTATTTCCAATTTTCGTCACTTTTAATTCCCAAATTTCTGAAATTACCAAAATACCCCTATAAGTTACCGGTATGGCCCAAAAATGCCCTGGGACCCAAACTTAACCCCTGGCTAGTGTTTTCTGACTATCTCGACCCTTCCGGACGCGTTGGCGCACTCAAAACGACCATACGGTTAATGGAACTAAAATTCACTTTTTAATAAAATAATAAAATACCATGACGCGGCGGTCACACGCGTCTCAACAAAATTTCTCAAATTGCCGTATTTAAAACTCACGACAATTTCAATATTACCAATATTCATATAATGCC
Organism: Sambucus nigra; assembly: GCA_949130495.1. Lineage (NCBI taxonomy): Eukaryota > Viridiplantae > Streptophyta > Magnoliopsida > Dipsacales > Adoxaceae > Sambucus > Sambucus nigra. The sequence continues at coordinate 310,072,758 of OX422221.1, read as the reverse complement.
AAATATACACATTATAATTAAATACTAACTCACATCTCGTTAATATTTTTATCCGGATTAATTTCCAATTAATAAACATTTAATTCAATTAATCCCCAAAAATAAATATCACAGAAAATACGGGGTATTACAAACAGTCTAGGCGAATTTTAAAGCACAGTTGAATCCATTATACACTCAAATTCACACTTAAATCTATTAAACACATGTTTAACCATTATAAATTTGTGCGAATTCTGTTTCATTCTGTAACTATCCCTTTTGATTACCTTATATTGTAAACAAAATTAATTTTACCCTTATTTACATTGATAGTTTAATTTATAAGTACTCATTTTATTATTTAAAGCAAACGTAAGTTGGGGAAAATTTCTACTTCGCATATTATTTTATTTGATGTTGTTAGAGCATGTTGAATACGACGTTTTTCATAATTACAATGATCATCATGTAAGTAACTATAATGCCCTTTTGTTTAGTATAAAAACACATATATTACTTGATTTGTTCATATTACTCCAGAAAAATGTTAAAGAGGTCAAACTTATAGATGGTCATCATCAACTTGATATAATAGACATCTAATAAGAAATTTTACTCATATATCAACCCAGTCTTCTCTGCCTTCATTTTGAATATGTATCCTAAACGTCTAATTTCAACTAAATTAACTCCATACAACTAATAATGTAAACAACACTATTGGACACTTTCACTAGTCCACCCTAGAACAACATATGAAAAATATGAACAACTTTAGAAACATGTATCAAAGTTAGTATGTTATATATTAATATAATTTTTTACATCAATCCTAATGATTAACTAATGAAGCATGAAGTACAATAAAGTATACTTCATAGTGTTGCTACTAAAAATACTTAGTGCCAGAGTTACAATGTCAACATGGTTTTAGCTTATCTTCCTCACACCAATACATCAACATATGAACATGGCATAGTAGATAACAGTATAACCATAAATAAACATCCACACTTATCTCTAATAACACAATTATATCCCCCATAACCTTAGCAATAACATCACCAATCTTCATCTTCGCTAAGATTGTATGTTGTTGAGAATTCATAACGTGACAAATGACAAATTATTATAGTACAAGGTTGATTCTTTTCTCTTCGTCTGCCCTCACAAATTATGCGATTGCCTCTTAGTCACCATTATTTCCGTTATTGGGGTATTTGTTTCATTTGTTTATTTTATACTATTGTACTAACTAATTAATATAGTTTTTAAAATTATCAATGTCATTACTTTCAAAGACACTTTTGTGTTGATCCCTAAGTTGAACTTTGCAAATTTCATTGTTTATGGCAGCCTTAATAGGTGGTTTGTCAAATACGTTAGCGGATGCTTTACACTTTTGGCAGACCTTTAGATTTGGTTCGATAATAGTTTTCTTAATGTAATTATTATTTTGTAATATTATCTAAATTCATATAGGTTAGTACCTTCCCTCTGCTTATTGAATGCTATATTATAAATCCGATAGGTATGCTTGGTTGTAAGTATTTTCTCACAATTGTATATGTAACCTTATTAGACTTTTGTCCTTGATCATCATCTCTCATAATATGTTAAATATTTCTACTTTATTTTTTCCCCTCTTATTATTGATATAAGTGTCCACACCGAAGCTACGGGTGGTCTCGGATTCGAGATAAAAAATCAGTCTCTCCATATAGTATATATGGGGATAAGGCCAATCAACATCCGCCTCTCCCAGACCCTGCAGTTAAGCGGGAGCCTTGTGCACTGGGTACAACCATTTTTTTGTTGATGTAAGTTATTAGTTGGCCCTAAAATTTTCACACGGTTCATTTTTTCTATGTTGATCACTTCTGTTAGGCTGAGAACCGTCATTGGGTTAGAACAAAAATAAAAAATGTGTAATTCGAGACTATGTAATGGTTACAAAATAAAATAATAGGTAAGGTGAATACAAATTAAATTGACAAATACATGCAAACAACTCAATAGGAGGAATAAACATAACTAATTCATTTGAATTATCAGGATAAGTGAATCTTTTATTTATACAAACTGGATAATCCAATTTTGTGAATTGAAAAGTGGCTCTGTTTGAAAATTATCTCCTACGTGTTGTATTATGAATGTAAATATTTTTCATCTTAGATAGCTTGAGTATCTAATGGAATCTTCACATGTCCTATTGTATTAATTTTTAGCGTGGATAAGTTCCTTAACATAAGAAATACAAAACATTTATAGGTCCAAATAATGGGTTTTCAAAATAAAATTATATATGGATATTAGGTTTAACTTTGCATTTCTTTTTTCATTTGTGTCCCTAAAGTAATGTTTCTACATCAAATTTGAAAAGTTTTTTTTGTATGTTATTCATGTTCGTGAATACCACTACATTCATTGTGTACTTGATGAGATGAAAACACTTTATTAGTATTCTTTTATGACAATTTGTTGAAAAAATAGTATGATGGCTTTAGTTAGATGTTTGTAATAGATGGTTCTATGATATGACGCTATTTTATGCCCTTTTGAATGTGTAAAATGTTGAATCTTTGGTGGAAAAAATCATATTTGTATCATTTACCTATTTGGTTATGATTTGGTGCAAAGCTTAAGGTGATATATTTTATGTATTTATTAAAATTGGGAATGAACCTTTAAAGATACACAGAAGCTAATAAATGTTTAAGAGGCATGGGAACATGAAATTATAAAGTCAGATTTTCAATGTGTAAATTCATAATGGTATAGGCTATGTAAAGTGTCAAAGGCGCAATGTAGTATCTCAAATTTGTTGCCAGCTTGCAAAAACAACCATTCATTCTGAATATGTATCCTAAACTTCTAATTTCAATTAAATTAACTCCATCTAATATATATTATGTATATTTTGATTGACCATTAACATTTTTAACTTTATGTATTCCATTTATTACATATTATGATTTTGACATTTTCTTAATTAACTTATCATTTTTCTAAAAAAATTCCCGCAGGGAAATCATAAACATGAAGGCGTACGGAAAATGTTGATTGAGAAATTTCATTACAAAATTGAGGAAGGAACTAGTTATGAGATATCAAATTTCATATGTAAACAGATTTCATTTCCATACTCACATCAGTAAGTACCATGACCAGATTGTAGGAGAGAAACATTCAAAAAGTGGGCCATTGAGATAGAAAACATAAGTTTTTTATTAATAAAATATATTTTGTCCAATTGAATTCATGTACATTTTCAGTTATGAATTAATATTGTTTTAATTTCAGTGAACACAAACTAAATATCATACTTTGGGTGGATCAAGATTTTGAAATTGATGAAAAACCCTTTGAAAACAACGATGAGCCTTTAATCACCGTCATCTCTTATACCATAGTCAAGCTATTAAGAGGTAACATAGTGTTGCCCAAAAAAGATTGCAGTTCTTCCCCGTTCGAGTTCAAGTGAGTATTAATAGAATTGCAGCTACTACGGATGACTTCAAAAATAGGAAGAATTACAAACTCTAACCCCACAATTAGACTCCGAGGTAAACAAGTTTATGTTCCTAACTAAAAATAATCTTCGTCTTTGAATTAATAAAGATCTACGGTACTAACAAAACATTCCATAAATGCAGACAATAACAGTTTTGTGCAAAGAAAAATTTAAAGGAATCGAGATGAAGTATGATTAATACTACCCCTCCTACACGCAATGCAACCAGAAGGCAACACTAATTTCCTCAACGTTCTGGCATGACACATGCAACACTGAACCTAAATTTCCAAAACCAAGGTAAAATCAATACCTTTCATAATGAAGATCTATCGATATGAGTTTAACGTATTTTTTCTCTTTGCAAGATATCAGTTGCACGTTTACGTCTAGTATGAGTTTTCCCCGAGTAATTTTGTTATCTTTGACAAAGTAGTAAAGATAATAATACAAATACCAGCCTCCTACCCGTGAAACCTCCAAAACATTATAAATATATATTAATTTTTCTCATTTCCACATTTTTACATTTTTCATAACCATTTATGTTCTTATCGTATGACACTCATTTTCCTATTATTTTTCCAGGAACAAACAAATAATAATTACGTTCTCAAAATGCACCTTTTTGAATTGCATAAAACCAATAATTGGTTTTCACGTTGACATCTAGTAAGGATGATAGTTTGTCGAATGAACAAATGGTGAGGCTTCACTTCATATTTAATGTGTTTTAGCAATCTGGTATGGCAAAATGCTCCACTATCAGACTAAACAATTGTGGAATGATGTTCCATGAAAATTCACTCGATGGAACTAATTGCCTCCCCTGCTTTTAATTTAGTACAAATAGGACTTTGTCTTTGTTATTTTTGTTGGGCTCTCCTAATCAAAATACCTTGGTGAGTTGAAATATTTGTTGAATTTGTAATAAAAAATTTATTTGTTTTTATTTTTAGGCTAATTTAATTGATATTTAAGTTTTTCAGTGGCATGTTATAAATTTTTATACTTTTCTATTCACGTAGAGATTATGGGAGTATTCAAAAAGAACTAGCCCACACATCACATGGGTTTACAACAAGTATATTATAAAATGCTTTACAACCACTTAATTCTCTTACTCTTTGAAGTTATCCACATGGCAATGTTCTCTTTTATTCTCTATATTCTATTGAAAAACTCCCTCCCTCTTTATTTTCACCGACCCTTTACTTTTGTTGGTAGTACATAACAATGAACTCTTTGATTTCTGTAACTTTACATTTCTCAACTGCTGATAAATAAAAAACTCTTTCGTTTTTAAAGCCACGTTCATCCATACATATGAAGAAGTATCGAATACCTTTAGCCAAATATACTTGATGTACATATCTGTAAACCCTTTTTTTCCTTTCTCTCTGTCTTACTAATATCTTAATATTATTTATGCAAGTTAAGAGATGAAACAGATGGAGAATGAGAACTTATGTTGTCCATTAAAACAATGAACAAAAGGTCACGCCAAAACAACAATTAATTTAAAGTCCGTATAAATTGTTAGGTGCAAATGGGTGAACTAAACATGTTGGCCTTGGAAAATTTTTCTATTTTTATTGCTTTTAATATTTTCTATTAGGCTATTGCCAATGGTTTCTTTCCGCGAAGAAGATTTTCTCCTTTCGTATCCCTTTCTCGTACACCCTCATCTTTCAATAAAAATAAACAATCTCATAGGAAACGGATCTTACATGCACAAATCCCCTGTAGTAACACACACATGCGCACGCGCGCGCGCGCACACACACACACACACACACACACACACACACACACACACACACACACACACACACACACACATATATATATATATATATATATATATATATATATATATATATATATATATATATATATATATATATATATATATATATATATATATAATGGAACATTTGGTTGTATATTGGATCTTATAGTTACATACAATATTTCTTTGGCTTAAACTATTGTATTATTTTTCTAAGTTTACAAATAAAGATGTTGGTACGGGTATTTTTAGGAACTGAGGGTATCAGTCACAAATATTATTTTTGCTTATCTAATAATTTACATATGACATTTGATTAGCATGGAAGATTGTAATTGCTTCACACAAATAATAAATTGTGTATATGTTAGGGTATTTTATAGTGTTTTTTCATGCTTACTATCTAGATGATAATATATAATTATAATCTATTTGGTAATGGGTCCTACAGGCATGCATTTTTTATATTCAATGTTCGTCTCTTAACTATTCTTATTTGAGTGGAAATAAATAAAATATATAATACGATCCATTCTTTTATACCAAAAAGCACTTGAGATATTAGACTTGGGAATTATAGAAAGTTCATCAACGATTCTGAAGGTAAGTCCTTTTTTCCCATTTTATTTTTATTTTCAAACATTAAAAAAATAATATTATATTTGATTGACCATGTGGATTTGTGGTATCAGGTTTTCATGCCAACAAAGTTACAAGGAGACTCCATTTCAATAACAAGGATAAGTTGTGTGGCTTTGTGAACGTGGGGTTCTAACCTCAAACATTGCAAGACGGGAACCCAATTTCATAATATTTTCTTATTGTTACTGAATTATTGATTTTTATTTGAATAATTTAATGTGAAAACTATATATTGTCTATGTTTCATATAAAATTAATTACCCTTTTTGATAAACAATTGAGTTTCAACAGTGCGGTTACAATTAGTGCGTTAAGTTGTGGTCGACCCTTTAATTCTACAATTAATCGATCTACCATTTTGATTTTGAAGAATATATGGTCCGTCCGAAAAGGTCTCCAACATGCTGATATATAATCGTGTATGCCCATTTTGTAAGCTACTCTTTATTTTTGTTTCCATTTTATTTTTTCAACATATAGAAGATGTTTTATTTTAATTGTTTTTTTGTTGTCATGAACTTATTCACTTCACACGTTTATTTTTTTGTTAGTGTGTAATAACATTCAATTTAAGAGTATAATAATGTCTGATTGAAAGTGATAATTTTGTGGGTCATATGCCAGATACTTAAATTAAGATCTAATAAAATTAGTAAGTGGTGAAAAATCCTTTAATGAACTCCTTTACACGACCTTAGAGAATTTTCGTAATGTTTTAGAGTTTTAAAAAATTAAATATTAGTATCCATTGTATTTCAAAATTCTGTTCAAGCCTTTTTAAATTATTTTGTATTCATTATTACAATAAATATAAGAATAAAGATGACGCAAAGTAAACAATTTACATGCAAAATAACTATAACATTCGTGTAGCCCTCACATCGGGCGGGTTTACACCTAGTATGTACATATATATATATATAATTGGTTTGTGTTTCTCAAATTTTAGTTGGCGAGACTTGATATCAACCATCAATATCTATGTTTTAAAGATGAAAATTAATGAAGCATAGAGGAAATAAAGTTATTATTGGTTAATCATTAATTGTATAAGAGAGATTATTTGTATACATGGAAAAATTGTATCCCTAATTCAAGAAAATTTACAATCCTAATCACATAGAGTCCTAATTTAAATACAACAATATTAACACCACCCCTTAAACTTAAGCAAGTATAGCATAAACCAACTTGAGTTTAAAAACTAATTTATGAAATTTGATTGTTAGATTACCTTTATTAAAGATATCAACAATTTAAACATGAAACTTGACCGGGATATCCGTAGTGGCACGTGTTAACCTAAGAAGGCTCGTGAAGGACGAGTCAAGGGGAAACAAAACAGGGCAATCACAGTGATAACATCCATTTATAAACTCACTGATAATAGATATTAGATATGGAACATTGATGATAGTGGTTACATAAAATTGTATTTGTATGTGCATAAAGCTCAATGAAAATAGGTTGTTGTGACATATCAAATTATTGAAGAAGATGCTAAAGAAAATTAATGTGGAAAATGATACTTAAGAGTGCCCAAAACCTAATAAAAGATTACACAAATCCCTAATGATAGTGCATTGAGTTATATAAGAGTGCATAAAGCATTTATAAAAGAGTATATAAATCACTATAAGAGCGCACAAAACATTACTAAGAGAGTGAATAAGACAATATGAACTTAGATATGAAATTGAAAGATGTAAACATAATTGAAAACTTTAATTATTCCATCAGACATAGAAATTAATATAGGGTCAAATCACATATAGTTATGCACATTAATTAGAATTCTCATATATATTCATTCCTAAATTTACGTATTTCAAGAGATTATAAGGAAACATACCTTGATCCATAACGTCTACTGTCTTAAAATCGAACTTAGCTTTTTCTCATGAAGTTAGTTCCAATTGGAACTGATTTTGAACCATTCCAAATGTGTTGAAAATGAAGAATCGAGTTTTATCCCTTTTCCATTGGAATATCATGAGTTTCCAAAAGGTGTACAATGATTGATAGATTACAATTATTTAGAGGGCGAGAAAGGACTCAAGAGTCTCCTCATAAACTTTTATTATTCTCAGCCATCAAAACAAACTCTTGAAATATCCCAGCAAAAACATTTAATTATTCCAATAAACTCATGAAATTTGGATTGTTTAGGAACACAGAATTGTAGACTAAATTTAATTTTAAAGTTAGAATTAAAGTCTAAATTCTCGCACTTGGTCCAAATAAAAGTCTAATGATTTATAGATTAACATGAGACTGGTATATACATTGGAATATGTGAACAAACCACTAATGCAAGTCATGACAGTTCCACACTAATTTAAGATTATGTTCCCGTTCATGTATAACAACATCATTGACTTATTTAATAATTCATATAAGTTGCGTCTGTAATACCCCGTAATTTTAAATGATTTTATCTGGAAATAATTGGGTGTAATTAGGATTAATTGTTATATACAATTTAAATTAATCATGATATAAATTTTATTCACGAATAAAGTATTATGTGAATAATGTGAATATTACTTAGTGAATTAAAAGTAATATATGATTATGACTTTACTTATGATTATAAATTAATACAATTGTCGAAAGAAATGAATACGTCAATTTTGGAACCCACATGTGTGTCGTGTCGGGATTAAAAGTTAAATATTTGAGTTAAATATTTATATGTCATTCATATGGTCATTTTGACTACGTCAAAGTATCCGAAAGGGTTTTTATAGTCGAAAAAGTCAACTTGAGTGTTTATTTTGGGTCTCGGGACACTTCGGAACCGAATAGATACCCCAGAGGCATATTTTAGTCATTTTATATGGAAGGTGAACAGTACCCACAAAATTATTTGATTATTTATAAGTATAAGGTGTTTAGGATACATCTTCATTCCACCAACAATATTAGAGTAAGAGACTTTGAGGAGAGTAAGAGTTATTTGGAAAGAGAAGAGCCACCTCTAGAAAACCAAAGGACAAGGCCATCCACCACCACCACCACCACCAACACCGCCGGAATTTGGCTAGAAAAGAGGAGAACCACCTATAACAATCATCATCAAAAGTTCAGACCTACATATTAGAGGCAAGTGGATTAATCTTTACAATTAGCATGTATTATGTTCATATTAGGATAGTTGTAGAATCCTACGTCTTTACATGATTTAAGGATGAATTATGGTGATATAAAATCAACCATTTGGAATAAGAAATATGTGGAATTAATCTGGGATGATCATATAGTAATAACCTACAAAATAGGAATCATGTGATGAAGATAATCTGGATTTATTAGTTTGTTTTGGGATAGATATGATAACATTTTAGTTTTCTGGAAATGTTGGGAATTGACATTTTAATCCAATCTTCTTAAGGATTTAAGATTGTTTTATTAATGAAAATCGTTTATATATGTTGCTAAAAATTATAAGAAGTTTGGAACTTTAAAATATATGATTTGAGGAATAAAATGATTAAACCCGTAGGCTAGTTCTGCATAATCACCCATACCAGATGGATTGATCGATCGACTTAAGAATGTTAATCGATCGACTGGATCGATCCGCCCTTCTGGAATTGGAGAAATTATTTTGTTGTAAGTATTGAATAAATGTTGTCTTGTAAAATTCTTTTGTGATGATTAATTGGATATTTTTGGACTTAAGATAGGTCAGTAGGGTGATAGATAGAACCCAAAAAAATATTAGTTTATCGGATAAAGGAATGTGGATAATGGGTTAAAATAGAACTAGTGAGTACCGAAGAATAAACCCAAATAGAAATAATTAAATTTATAGATTTTGATGATATGGACCAGTAGGATGAAGACTTATACCTACTGAAATATTAAGAGAAATAATTAATACCTTTTAGAGTGTCGAAAAAGGATCATAATAAAAGTAAAGTCATAATTTAAAAATACGTAGGATATTTGAGTTATAATAATACTACATGAGAGAATTATTATGGTTGGGTGCATACCCCATTGATATACATGTAGTGGGACAAATGGCTATATTATATTTTGATTATGTGTATAACATACCTAAGATGCTTGCTATCATGGTAGGGGTTTCGCGTTGTGCACAATCTTATCTCGATTAGACCCATTTGGGGGGGGATTTAGATTCGTACACTTAGCATAGGAGCTTGGTATATTCTATCGTTATAAATGATAGTTTCGACGGTTGAATGGAAGTGTAGGTATGTGCGTGATGCATTTAACTAGGAAATATGCTCACCTCCAATATATGTGTTATGTGATTTATGGTTTGGGAGAGACATCGAGCTAATTGTCCGTTCTGCAGTGATTGATGCGTTAGGACATGATAACAAAGTATGCATGCACCCTAGATGTATCTGAGAGGTGCCGTATTAGTATATATAATAGCGTGTTATATATATACAATATGATGTGATCTATTATGCAAATTAGTAGATAAAAAGGAATATTAAGATATAAATTAGATTAAGTAAGCGAATGCTTAATTTAAAATGTCTAGTTCATCGTGGAGAGAAATGAATATATCTATTTAAATGAAATATGGACAGGGAAATGAGGGAAAGGAAGAAGAGATAGGGTTACTATTCATAAACCTTAATTAGTAAGTTAATAAGGTACGTTAGGCATGCACTCTAGATGAGAGGTGAGATTCTCAAGTGAGAACCGAAAAACTAAAAGGAATATAATACCAGCTTAATTTGTAACTATTAAGCACTTGTTATTTTTAAACATTTTACACTCGGGCTCTGAGTCGTTTACTTGAATATTTCCTTCTCTACTATATCTATATTACCAGGTACCCAGCATCAGGGACGCCCAACTTAGTGGATGGACACTTAACGTGTTCTGGAGATGCAACTTTGGATTAGACGCACTCGGTCCATTGATTCCTATATTCTTAGTTCTTGGTTCTTTTAGGTCATGTTGCCTAAGATTCTGTTATCCTATTTTAGTTATGAGTATCGTATTGGTTTTAGATTAATACGTTTTGTATTATTTTGGATGGTGTGAAGATATTATATTAAACTGAGATGTTTATTTTAGTCAGTTTATATTCGTGATTTTAATTCAGTGATGGTGTGGTATTTGATTCTTGTGTTATGTTGAAATAAAGTAAATAAAAATGAAAGGTTTTGACACTTAGCTTAATTAACTACCAGACGAGTTAATAAAAGAAATTGTTTTTTCGATATTAATGCTAAGAATGAACCAACTAGATATTCTGATTTAATTTAATAAAGAGTTGATCACCTGATATTTAATTAGGCAGGGTGTCATAGGTGGTATCATAGCATCAAGTTCTAGTGTCTTTAGGATATGTATGGATTATTATGTTTTCTGCTTAGCGTCCTTTGACATAGAGCCCTATCATTAGGATTTTTATATGCATATTTGCGCATTTACAACTTTAACTATTCTGATGATAATTGAAATATTAATTAATATATCTCCCTTATTTCAGATGCCTCCTCGACGTGGACGACGGGCCCTCGGAGCGGCACAACCGTCCCCACAGCCCGCTCCAGCCCAGGGTACTATGAATGCAGAAAAAGTTGTTGCTATTATTCCTCATGCCGTTAACTCTGCCTTAGCGGTTGTCCAGCAAGCACCACCACCTACACAAGTAGTGACACCAGTACTTGCACCAGCTTTTCTCACTGCATGGGAGCGTGTTAGGGATGACTTCCAAAAGGCTCATCCACTAAAATTTAAAGGGGGTTCCGATGTTGTGATTGCTAGCTAATGGAAGAAGGGTATCCAGCGACAACTGTGTATGTTCAAATGCACGGAGGTTCAGAAGCATCTTTTAGCGACATTTAAGATGGTTGGAGCAGCTCTTTAGTGGTGGGAGTCCACTACTACAGATGACGAGAGGGATACGATGACAATTCAGGATTTCTGGGTGCGGTTTGATAGCAAATACTTTCCTTCTGCTGTTTTGACCGAGATGAGGAGGAAACTTTTGAATCTCACCCAGGGGGAAAAATTCGTTGCAGGATATAAGGAGGAATTTACTATGCTGGCAAATTTGGTACCAGCTAAGGTAACTATGGAAGAGAAGAAGATCAAAGTGTTTAGAGACGACCTTACATGGAGGATTTGCCAGCATTTATTGGGGAATATTTCTCTACAAATGTATACCGATGTGTTGAATGAGACTTTACTTCATTACCAGGACCACCGTCTTTATAAGGGAAGTAAGCGAGGGTCTGAGTCTAGTCACTAAGGCCAAACTGGGGGGGGGGGATAATGGTATTGGATCATCTTCAGCCCAGGGGGAGCAGAAACAGACTGATCAGAACTTGCAGCAAGGGGATTATGCTAAACAACTCAGATCAGGAGGCTTTAATTTCGGACAGGGTGGGTAATAGGCAGGGCCACAAGGGCCATTAAGGGCACTAAGGCCAATAGCAATTTAACCAGGGCCAAGTAGAGGCAAAAATGGTCAGCAAGGCCGAGGTCAACACGGTCGTAATGGGGGATAATTTCCTGTTAGATGTTTCACGTGTGGCAAGATGGGTCATAGGAGTAAGGATTTTTCAGATAAGGGCAAGGTACCCCAGTAGCAGGGTGCGTATCAGGAGCCGTAGAGGCCTATGTTTCCAGATGCCCTTCCAGCACCGGCGTAGGTACCAACCTTACCTTCTCCCGCTGCCCCATCACAATAGGGGCAGTTACAATATGGGCATGTGTACAACGTCCAACAGGCAGTAGTTCAACAACCACCACCTGCCATTGAGGGTATGTTCTCTATTTCTAGGGCTATGGGACGTATTTTATTTGATACTAGGGCTTCACATTCATTTATAGCCACTGGATTTGCACGAGCCATAAGATTGTCAAACACGGCCAGCAGTACGATTACTTATATAGACTCACCGATGGGTAGTGGGACGCCTATTTTCTTTATATGCCTGGGTGTGAGTATAGAAATTGGGATTCTGTTATTACCAGCTGATATGCTTGTGTTAGACATGTCCACTTATGATGCTATCATTGGGATGGATTGGCTTGTTGCTTATAGAGCCATGATTGACTGCTTTGGTAAGAGTATTATATTTTTTATCCCAGGACAGGAAATGTTTGTAATGGTGATGCCTCGACTCAAGGGAGGATCATCCACATATTTCTACTACATAGAGGAGGAGACCTCTATGGGATTTGTAATTTCCCTTTATTCGATTCCTGTCATTAGGGAATTCGTGGATGTGTTTTAAGACATACCAAGGTTACCGCCGAGAAGGGAGATTGAGTTTATAATTGACTTAACATCGAGCACTCGAACGATAGCCCGTGCCCCTTATCGTATGGATCCAGTAGAGATGAGGGAGTTGAGAGATCAGATTGAGTAGCTACTAGGATAGGGTTTCATTTAGGGGTGTGCACGGGTTGGTTTGGTTCGATTTTGGATCGTAATTCAAACCAAACTGATCGGTTCGGTTTTGGAAAAAGTTAGACCAAAACCGAAACGATGATGGAAAAACCGTCGATTTTGGTTCACATCGGTTTCGGTTCGGTTTTGACCGATTTTTAGTTTTTGGCAGTTTTTTCAGGACGATTTTCGGTTTTGGTTGGTTTTTAAGATCGGATAATGGTTTTTGGATATGGAAATAGAAGTTATTTAAGGTTTTTTAATATAAATATTAATGTCGGTTCGGTTCGGTTTAAATCGGTTTTTTTAGGTCTACATCGCAAATCGAACTGACATGGTCGGTTTTTTAAATCCTTAAACCGCGGACTGAACCGGGCTAAAAAAACTGCTGGTTTCGGTTCGGTTCAGTTTTCGGTCCGGTCGGTTTTTTTGCACACCCCTAGTTTTATTCGTCGGAGTACCTCACCTTGGGGTGCCCCAATCCTGTTTATGAAGAAGAAGGATGGATCCCTATATTTGTACATGGATTATCAGGAACTTAATAAAGCCACGATTCGGAATAAGTATCCATTGCCCCGCATCGATGACTTGTTTGATCAGCTGAGGGGAGCTGCATACTTATCAAAGATAGACTTAAGGTTCGGATATCACCAGTCGCGGATCAGGGAACATGATGTATCGAAGACTTCTTTTCTGATGCGGTGTGGATCTTATGAATTCCTGGTAATGCCTTTTGGGTTGACTAATGCACCAGCTATATTTATGGACTTGATGAGTAGAGTATTCAAAGAGTTCCTAGACCAGTTTGTCATTATTTTTATTAATGATATTCTGGTTTACTCTCGTACAAAGGTATAGCATGTCGAGCACTTGTAAAGGATCCTGAAGACACTAAGGGAGCATCAGTTGTATGCTGAGTTTGAGAAGTGTGGATTGTGGCTCTGGGAGTTGTAGTTTCTGGGTCATATAGTGTCCGAAAGGGGTGTTGTCGTGGATACTAACAAGGTCTCACCGGTGAGGGAGTGGGTATAACCCATAACACCGACTGAAGTTCGCATTTTCTTGGGACTAACTGGTTACTATAGACGGTTCATCAGGGGATTTTCAAAGATTACGGGTCCGATGACCAACCACACCCGTAAGGGGGTACCGTTTGTTTGGGAAGATGCATGCTAGTTGGATTTTGATGAATTAAAGGATAGGTTAACTTCATCACCCATACTAGCGCTACCCAGGCCAGGAGTGGAGTACCTAGTATACACTAACGCATCATTACAAGGACTTGGTGAGGTATTACAGCAAGATGAGCAGGCTATAGCTTATGCCTATAGGAATCTTAAGCCTCATGAGAGGAAGTACCCTACCCACTACTTGGAACTTGCAGTATTCATATTTTCCCTACGAATATGGAGACATTATTTATTGGGGGAGAAGTTTTGGTTATTCATGGATCATAAGTCATTGCAGTATTTGTTCACTCAGAGAGAGCTGAATATGTGACATCACAGGTGGCTTAAATTAGTGAAGGACTATCAGTTTGAGATACAATATCACCCAAGGAAAGATAATGTGGTAGCATACGCATTGAGTTGTAGGACTGAGGGTGAACTAGGTGTAGTATAGAAGGCTAAATGGAAGATACTAGGCCATCAGGATACCATTGTTCGGTCGTTTCTATTAGTTATGATCTTTACTCCTCAGATTATGACAAGGGTAGTACAGGCTCAAGTTACGGATCCGTTCTGTCAGGAAAAGATTTGATAACTTTTTTTCAAAGGAGCAGAGTTTACTTAGTGAGTTCCGAGGGAGGTTTATGCTTTAATGGTAGACCGATTGTTCCAGAGGGGGATGAACTGCGACACGTCGTAATGTCAGAGTCGAACGGATACTGATTTGCAGTACATCCTGGGGGGATAAGATGTACAAAGATATGCGGAGATAGTATTGGTGGAGTGGGATAAAGAGAGACATTGTCGAGTTCATCTCTATATGTGCTACCTGTCAGTTAGTTAAGGTGGATCACCAGAAGCCAGTTGGGTTGCTTCAACCGCCAGAGATTCCAATGTGGAAATGGGAGAGCATTTTCATCGATTTTGTCACAAGGTTCCATTGGGTAATTGTGGATCGTTTGACTAAGGTAGCTCATTTCTTACTGATTCGGACTAATTTTACGATGTGGCAGTATGCACAGCTCTTTATAGCCGAAATAGTGAGGTTACATGGGGTACCACTTAATATTGTGTCCGATCGGGATAGTATTTTTATCTCCACATTTTGGGAGAGTTTTCATGAGGCCATGGGTACCGAGGTTCGCTTAAGTACGACCTATCACCGGCAGACGGATGGGCAGACCAAGCGTACTAACCAGATGTTGGAGGATATGTTATGCATGTGCAGTCTGGATTTTGGAGGGAGTTGGGGAAAATACCTTCCTCAGGTGGAATTTGCGTATAATAATTCCTACCATTTTACCATTTGTATGGCCCCATTTGAAGTTTTATATGGTAGACCTTGTCGTTCTCCTGCGTGTTGGTTAAAAGTGAGGGACAATGAATTACTTGGATCGGAAGTGATTCATGACATGTCTTCCCGGATAGAGATGATCAGGAGTCGTATTCGGGTACCCCAGGATAGAAAGAAAAGCTACGCCAATGCCAATAGGTCCTTCAAGGAGTTTAATGTGGGGGACCAATTATTATTGCGTGTATCTCCTATGAAGGGTATCATGCGATTCAGGAAGAAAAGGAAATTCCTCAAAGATATGTAGGACCATTTCCTATTATTAAGAGGGTTGGGCCTATAACGTACCGACTTGGGCTGCTAGAGCACTTACATAGGATATATGATATATTCCATATTTCATCGTTAAGGCAATATCTCCGAGATGAGCTGACTCATACTCATATTGCATTGGACGAAGTGGATTTGCAACAAGATAGTTCTTACGAGGAGCGACCAGTGGCAATTTTAGACCGTAGAGAGAAACATTTGAGATCTAGAGTAGTTCCACTTGTGCGTGTTCAGTGGGCACACCATAACGTGGAGGAGTCCACTTGGGAGCGGGAGCGCGATGATGATATGCGCGGAAAATACCTAGAGTTATTTTTACCAGGTATATTTTCCGAACTTCAGGATGAAATTCCACTATTAGGGGGAAGTATGTAATACCCCATAATTATAAATAATTTAATATGGAAATAATTGGGTGTAATTAGGATTAATTGTTAGATAGAATTTAAATTAATCCCGATATAAATTTTATTCATAAATAAAGTATTATGTGAATAATGTGAATATTACTTAGTGAATTAAAAGTAATATATGATTATGACTTTACTTATGATTATAAATTGATACAATTGTCGAAAGAAATGAATACGTCAAATTTGGAACGCATATGTGTGTCGTGTCGGGATTAAAAGTTAAATATTTACATGTCATCCATATGGTCGTTTTGACTACACCAAAGTGTTTGGAACGGTTTTTATAGTAAAAAAAAGTCTATTTGGGTGTTTGTTTCGGGTCTCGGGACACTTTGGAACCGAATAGACACCCCAGAGGGGTATTTTAGTCATTTTATATGGAAGATGAACAATACCCACGAAATTATTTGATTATTTAAAAGTCTAAGGTGTTTAGGATACATCTTCGTTACACCAAAAATATTAGAGTAAGAGACTTTGAGGAGAGTAAGAGTTCTTTGGAAAGAGAAGAGCCACCTCTAGAAAACTAAAGGACAAGGCAATCCACCACCACCACCACCGTCGAAATTTGGCTGGAAAATAGGAGAACCACCTATAACAATCTTCATCAAAGGTTCAGACCTACACATTAGAGGCAAGTGGATTAATCTTTACAATTAGCATGTATTATATTCATATTTGGATAGTTGTAGAATCCTACATCTTTACATGATTTAAGGATGAATTATGGTGATATAAAATCAACCCTTTGGAATAAGAAATATGTGGAATTAATCTGGGACAATTATATAGGAATAACCTACGAAATAGGAATCATGTGATGAAGAGAATCTGGATTTATTAGTTTGTTTTGGGATGGATATGATAATATTTTAGTTTTTCTGGAAATGTTGGGAATTGACATTTTAATCCAATCTTCTTAAGGATTTAAGATTATTTTATTAATGGAAATCGTTTATATATGTTTCTATATCATGTAGAAAGAATTATAAGATGCTTGGGACTTTAAAATATATGATTTGAGGATTAAAAATGATTAAACCGGTAGTCTAGTTGTGCAGAAACACCCATACCTGATGGATGGATCGATCGACTGGATCGATCGATCGACCCTTTCCCTTCGATCGATCGACCCCTTTTGGAATCCTAGAAATTAGTTTGTGTAAGGATTAAATAAGTGTTGTATTGTAAAATTCTTTTGTGATGATTAATTGGATATTTTTGGACTAAAGAGAGGTCAGTAGGGTGATAGAAAGAACCCCAAAAAATATTAGTTTGTGGGATAAAGTAATGGGAATAATGGGTTAAAATTGAACTAGTGAGTACCGAAGAATAGAAAAAATTAAATTTATAGATTTTGATGATATAGACTAGTAGGATGGGGACTTGTAGCTACTGAAATATTAAGAGAAATAATTAATATCTTTTAGAGTGTGGAAAACGGCTCATAATAAAAGTAAAGTCACAATGTAGAAATACGTAGGATATTTGAGTTATAAATATACTACATGAAAGAATTATTATGGATTGGGTGTATACCCTATTGATATACATATAATTGGACAAATGGCTATATTATATTTTGATTATGTATTACATACCTACGCTTCTTGCTATCACGGTGGGGGTTTCGTGTTGTGCACAATCTTATCTCAATTGGACCCATTTCGGGGGGATTTAGATTCATACACTGTGCATAGGAACTTAGTATGTTCTATCATGATAAATGAAAGTTTCGATGGTTGAATAAGAGCGTAGGTATGTGAGTGACCCATTCAACTAGGGAATATGCGCACCTCCAATATTTTTGTTATGTGATTTATGGTCCGGGAGAGCATCGAACCAATTGCCCGTTATGCAGTGACTGATGAATTAGGACATGATAACAGAGTATGCATGCACCCCAGCTGTGTCTGAGAGGTATCGTATTAGTGTGTGTGTATATATATATATATATATATATATATATATATATATACTATGATGTGATCTACTGTGCGAATTAGTAGATAAAAAGGAATATTAAAATATAAATTAGATTAAGTAAGCGAATGCTTAATTTTAAATGTCCAGTTCATCACGGAGAGAAATGAATATATCTATTTAAATAAAATATGGCCAGGGAAATACGGGAAACAAAGAAGAGATAGGGTAACTATTCATGAACCTTAATTAGGAATATAATAAGGTACGTTAGGCATGCTCACTAGATGAGAGGTGAGATTCTCAAGTGAGAACCGGAAAACTAAAAGGAATATACTATCGACTTAATTTGTAAATATTAAGCACTTGCTATTTTTAAACATTTTACACTCGGGATCTGACCCAATTACTTGCATATTCCCTTCTCTACTATATCTATATTACCAGGTGCCCAGCATCAGGGATGCCCGACTTAGTGGATGGATACTTGATGTGTTCTGGAGATGTAGCTTTGTATTAGACCCACTCGGTCCATTGATTCCTATATTCTTAGTTATTGTTTCTTTTAGGGTATGTTGCCGAAGATTCGGTTATCCTATTTCAGTTCTGAGTATTGTATTGGTTTTAAATTAATACGCTTTGTATTATTTTGGATGGTGTGGTGATATTATATTAACTAAGATGTTCATTTCAGTCAGTTTATATTCGTGATTTGAATTCAGTGATGGTGTGGTATTTGATTCTTGTGTTGTGTTGAAATAAAGTAAATAAAAATGAAAGGTTTTGACACTTAGCTTAATTAACTACCAGACGAGTTAATAAAAGAAATTATTTTTTCGACAGTGATGCTAAGAATGAACCAGCTGGATATTCAGATTTAATTTAATAAAGGACTGATCACCCGGTATTTACTTAGGAAGGGTGTCATAGCGTCATCTTTAATGGTGCGTAAATGTCTCATACGAGACTATTTCTGTCGCATTTACCAACAATAACATGCATGTAACCATTATTGCAAGATATAAATATGAATATTCAGAAAAAAATTTAATTGATATCATAAAATAGTGTCTTTATATAGTAAGCATTCGAAGATCTACAAACACAATCTAAACATTATGCTCAAGACATATGCATTTAGCATGTTGCAAAAAGGTCTATATAACCAGTGATTTAGTACGTGGATCTGCTATATTAACATTCATACTAATGTGTTCAATAAACATTGTATCTTTTTTAACTTCTTCTTTCATTGAGAAATACTTCATCTTAATGTTCTTGGATGCTTTAGTGTATCTATTATTACTTGAATAAAAGACAATTGCGATATTATCATAATAAATTTTCAGCGACTTATTAATGGTGCCCATAATACTTGTAAGAGAGTAGTCTAATTTTGGGGAAATACTGGATTTTTGTGCGTTTTTTGACTTGAGCAACTTCAGTTGTGCCTACGTATCCGTCTTAGTCGGAATCAAAGTCAGCGTAGTTTGTGGGTTCGTACTATTCGCCAGAAGATTCATTATGGTGGAACTCGAGAGATGAAAGGTGGAGAAACTCATCTCAAAACTCTTCTCCAAAAAACTTTTCTAAAACTCTCCCTAAAAAACTCATAAAACAAGAAATCACACTTCTCTCCCAAGAATATCTCTCTCAAATGTATGGGGGTGAGACTTATTTATAGCAAAACCAACCCAGGTGGGTCGCCACATGTCAAATAACCCGTGGTGACACATGTCCTATTTTAAGTGGCATGTGTCCCACAACATATGTCAACACTCTCAATACTAGAATATTGTCTAGTTAATATGTAAATAATGCACAAATACGCATGATATGTTCGACGCGCATAGTAATACCTCAGTCGCATAAACACATGGACTTTTATCAATATTAATCATCTCTAATCTCATTTAATAATTTAATGAGATTCTTATCATTAATCCCCTCCTACATTTTCCCCCTTGTACATATAGTTGATATATTGATGCATGTCTAAAATACATCGACTATATGTACGAAACACCTTTAGTCAGTTTTCATATGTTCAATCGACCTGTGGATCGTGGGTAATAATCTCATATCTCATTTTATCTTGATGATGTCCTCATATTTCACATTTTATGATATATTACAATATCATATTTCATATATCAGTTACATGATATACATCAATTTCATATCTCATATCTTAAATCTCATTTTAAGGCTTTGATCTCATAGGTTATTCCGAAGGACCTCATTATCATTCTTTTCATACGAAGGATATACTATGAGTGTTGCCCCCATTCCTTTAAATGAACATGCATCAACGATTTTATTGTGATTGTTCGTAACTCTGCTTTGGTAAAAAGTATTATCGTGGACACATAATAACAACTTCATCATTGTCTTTTATGATTCTCAACCAAGCTTGGTGGAAGTATTATTATGGTTTACATAATAACTACTTCGTCGTTCTTAAGTTTGGTCGAAGTATTATTATGGTTTACATAATAACTACTTCACTGTCCTTGATTATTCTTTTAGTGCATACACATGTTTTTTGACTTGTTTTAATCACGATGAGGTTTCTTGTGCATGTACGTATTATTGACCCGCTCAAATTGCCACTTTTTAAAGTTTTTTGCAAACTCACACCGACGAGGTGACTTAATGATGAACACACACTTGTTAGGATTTTTCGTAAACTCCACCGTTAGAGGTGACTTAACAGTGAAAACACACTTATTTAAGATTTTTTCTTCCACCGTTAGGGGTGACTTAACAATGAAAATACACTTATTAAGATTTTTCGTAAACTCCACCGTTAGAGGTGACTTAACAATGAAAAAATGCTTATTAAGATTTTTCTCAAACGCCACCAGTAACGGTGACTTAATAATGAAAAGACTTATTAAGATTTTTGTAAAACTCCACCAATAACGGTGACTTAACAATGAAAACACCTGTTAAGATTTTTGTAAAATTCCACCAATAATGGTGACACCCATAACAGTGACTTTACAACAATAACTGCTTGTTAATTTTTTTTGATTAAACTCCACTAGTAACGGTGACTTAACAATGAAAACACTTGTTAAGATTTTTGTAAAACTTCACCAATAATGGTGACTTAACAATGAAAACACTTGTTAAGATTTTTGTAAACTCCACCTATAACGGTGACTTAACAGTGAAAACACTTGTTAAGATTTTCGTAAAACTCCACCAATAACTTGCATATTTCCTTCTCTACTATATCTATATTACCAGGTACCGAGCATCAGGGATGCCCGGCTTAGTGGATGGATACTTGACGTTAACTGGAGATGTAGCTTTGAATTAGACCCACTCGGTCCATTGATTCCTATATTCTTAGTTATTGGTTCTTTTACGGCATGTTGCCGAAGATTTTGTTATCCTATTTCTGTTCTGAGTATTATATTGGTTTTGTATTAATACGCTTTGTATTATTTTGGATGGTGTGGTGATATTATATTAAACTAAGATGTTCATTTCAGTCAGTTTATATTCGTGATTTTAATTCAGTGATGGTGTCGTATTTGATTCATGTGTTGTGTTGAAATAAAGTAAATAAAAATGAAAGGTTTTGACACTTAGCTTCATTAACTACTAGGTGAATTAATAAAAGAAATTATTTTTTCGACAGTGATGCTAAGAATGAACCAATTGTATATTCTAATTTAATTTAATAAATGACTGATCACCCGGTATTTAATAAGGAGGGGTGTCATAGCGTTATCTTTAATGGTGCGTAAATGTCTCGTACGATACTATTTCTGTCGTATTTACTGACAATAACATGCATGTAACCATTATTGCAAGATATAAATATGAATATTCCGAAAATAATTTTATTGATATCATAAAATAGTGTCTTTATATAATAAGCACTCGAAAATCTACAATCATATTCTAAACATTATACTCAAGACATATGCATTTATCATGTTGTAAAAAAGGTTTATATAGCCAGTGCTTTAGTATGTGGATCTGCTATATTTACACTCATACTAATGTGTTCAATAGACCTTGTATCTTTTTGAACTTCTTCTTTCATTGAGAAATACTTCATCTTAATGTGCTTTGATGCTTTATTGTATCTATTATTATTTGAATAAAAGATAATTGCGATATTATCATAATAAATTTTCAGCGGCTTATTAATGGTGCCCATAATATTAAATCCTCTAATGAAGTTTTGAAGCTATAATCTATGATTCCTAGCCACAAAACATGTTATGAATTCAACCCCCATGGTGGATGACACAATAATAGTCTGCTTAGAAGTTTTCCATGAATTCTCACCTCCCTTAAGAAGGAACATATAACCACTAGTTCACTTTCTGACGTCTAAACATCCTTCAAAATCTGAGTTTAAATAACCAATCACCTCAAGATGATTAGCCCTTCTAAGTATAAGCATGTGATATTTAGTCCCTTATAAGTATCTTATCATTTTTTTTGCATATGTTTAATGATCTAGTCTTGGATTACTTTGGTATCTGCCAAGCATTCCCACTACAAAACTAATGTCAGTGTTGATGTAAAAAACTAGATTACCCTAATTATTCAATCACAGATAAATAAATGAGACAAAGAATTTTAAAGTGGTTCAGCCTTATACGAATGGCCTACGTCCACTGCTATGTTATTGCTGAGTGTTTGGGAATTC
Source organism: Sambucus nigra (assembly GCA_949130495.1). Classification (NCBI taxonomy): domain Eukaryota; kingdom Viridiplantae; phylum Streptophyta; class Magnoliopsida; order Dipsacales; family Adoxaceae; genus Sambucus; species Sambucus nigra. The sequence goes on along the minus strand of OX422221.1, from coordinate 310,049,628 downwards.
TCGATTACAAGTTCTATCAAGAAATTCCGGTCCCTTTGAATGAGGGTGATACAAGGTATTTATAGCCCTTAGGCTGTACATGAAAGGGTGATACATTAAATGATATACATATGAAAGGGTAACTCATTTAATGCTCTTCAAGCGTGTGCGTCAAGATGATAAGCATTCAATGAATAGTTGAACTGTTGATTATCTGGCAATCAATGCTGTGGTCGAGATGCAGCTCGAACCGCCTTAGTTGCTCGTCGTCCAAGAGTTCCTCGGAGCACTGGAGTTCCTCGGAGCGTTGGAGTTCCTCGGAGAGCTGGAGTTCCTCGGAGTGTACTTGTTGCTCGGAGTGAGTCTGACTTGGTCAGGGGAATGAACTTCCTCGTTGCTATTGTGCCACGTAGATTGACACGTGTCTTCTTATTATTCGTCCACATCAGCGTACTAATTTCGGTATCAACAGAAGCCCCCAATGTTTCATATTTCGAACTTTGAGGAGTATGGAACATTCTTTCTCGGTATATGGCAATATTAAATGACCTTCCTGGGTTTTTAGGAGCCTTTTCTTCGTATTTGAATTTCCTTCCAAATTCACAGAATCCGCCTTTTTGCATTTTTATAAGCGCTTCGATCTTCGTGCACTTTTTATCCTTTTAGCTGCCGGTAGCGTAATAGTTTCTTTTTTGTAATCATTTCTTTCGCCGTTTCCCAAGGCAAAGTATTTAAGCTTCAGAGGCAATCCCATCGTCTTCTACCTTTTCAATTTCTGCTTTCGAGTTTTCTATAGCTTTTCTCTCTCTTGTGCGTTCATCCCTTTCTTCGTTTGTTTGTCAACAGATCTCCTTTTTCTTGTAAGATTTTCTTCCTTCTTCATTTCTTTTTATTCACCATGGTTTATATTATCGAATCTCTTGAGAAATTCCGTTCTGACTTTTCTATTCCTTCTTGGGTAACTCTGGAGAATCTTTCTGAGCCTTCAACTTATTTTAATTTGGCTGAGGGACATTGGTTCCCTAGCCTCTTTATTGCTGAATGTGGATTTTCTTTTCCACCAAACCCTTTGTGTTTAGAGTTCTGTCAGTATTTCGATGTTGTCCCTGCAAAAATAGCCCCCAACACATGGAGAATAGTTAATGGGGTGTATAGGTTAAATCAAACTCATGGAACTCGTATAGGAATTCCTGAGATTATGTACTGTTATAGATGGGCTGTTTTAGACAATGTTTTTTATTTAAAAACTAGGTTTTTGAATAGGGCCTTAGTAGTCAACCTCCCTGATGCAAATAGGGATTATTTTGAACATGGGGTAGTTATAAAAAATTGGCAACATGCCCCTTTGGTTGGAGATACAGTATATGAGGGTCCCAAATGCCCTCCATATGGCAATGGGATAGGTTATTTTCATTTTATTTCATTTATGAAATTATGATTTCATTGTGTTTGACAAAATGTATGACTGATATTTCACTATGTATTTGTTTGCAGTTGACAGTAAGATAAAAACACCAAAAGAATCAGAAGTAAATATTAAACATTTGAAACATATCTAGAATTTGCTTCGAAGAGTTGCAGACGAGCACATCAGGTCTGCTTCATATTTGTTGCAGTACAGGATCTACACATCATCCTTTACTGCTCGTCCTGTGGTCAGCATTAGTGACCCATTGCCAGCTTCTGAGGAATCTTCACCAGAATCTCACATTCTTTTAAGTCAGAAGATGGGCAAGAGAAGAGTTCCTGCTATCTTCGAGGAGACTTCCTCTACTGGAGATGGAAAAAGAAACAAGGCTGAAGTCCCAAAGGGGACAAAGAAAGTAGATGGTACCTCTTCTGTTGCTCCTCAGAAGGCTGCTGAGAAGCCCCCAGTGGCTCCGAGCAAGAAAAGTGCACCTTTGGAAGTAGTCCCAACCAAAAGTTCTTTGGTTGAAACTGCTGAAGTTCCACTGAGGAGATTGAAGACATCCTCCTCGGTCGCTTTGACTGAAACCATTCCCCAGCTCCAAGCTAGTGGAGCTGGTGTCCCAACCATTATTCCCCCGAGTTCTCCAATGAGCTCGGTAAAGACTTGGACTATTCTTGAAGTCCAAGAAATTGAAGAAAACATGTCTAGGGATATGCTGACATCCCTAGCTACTCGTCACATTGCTTCAGTAAGTTTCTCTTATCCTGAATTTTTCTTTCTTTCAGTCAATATATGTATCTCGGCACTGACTTATCATTATTTTCTTCTTTTTACAGTTGGTGAGTTGCTTTAACACCATAGTGAAGAAAGATGAAGCACTCAAGGCTTCTAGCTCCTCGTCTGGAGTAGAGGATGATTTCCAGGGCTTGGCCCATTCTTTGAAGGAATCCCGTCAAAAATACGACGAGGATAGGGGTGAATGGGAGAAAAAGTTGGCTGCGTCTGAAGCAGAGAAAGTACAGTTGGGAAATAAGGTGAGAGACTTGGAGAGGGAGAATAAAAAATATGCTGAGAAGCTCACAAGCTTTGGGAATCTTGAAAATAAATTGAAATCGGCCGAGGAAGAGCTGACCCTTCTGCGAGAAGTAAATCGCCAGAAGGAGGAGGTGGAGGCCAAGTTGAAAGCCTCCGAGGATCTTCTATCCGAGAAGCTCTCCTCGGAGAAAATGAAAAGGAAAATGGCTGTAAAGAAATCTTTTCGTACCGGATGGGATAAAGGATGGGATAGGGGGTAGCGGCAATGATGACCCAGGTCAAGTATGGGAGTTTGAAATACTTCCGAGATGGTTGGGTTGCTGCCCTGCAAGAATTGAAGGTGAGCGAGGACTCTGAGCTATTTCAACAATACCTGCCTGGTCCTCCCCCAGCTATTGAGGAAGAAGAAGAAGACGAAGCTGCATCTGAGGAGTCTTCAATGACAGTGGGTGATCAAGTCCTTACCCAGCCTGCTGACGAGGATTTTTCATCTCGGCCTGCTCCTCCTGAACAAGTTCCAGTTCCTGCCGACCAACTCGTTATTCCCACCGAGCAACCGAGCTCCTCATCCCAGCCTCCCGAGAAAGTCTTGGGAGACAAGGAAAAGGTGTGAAGTTGTTCGGTATTCTCTTTCTATTTTTCTTTTTCTTGTACTCTGTATTCTGAACGCTGTACTCCTTTTGATGATGCAATAAAATTACCTTTTTTGTTCCTCTGCGTTGTTGATGTTCTGTCTTCTTCTTTTATTAACTCTTGCCTTCTCTTCTTTACTAGTTTGTGGCTAGAATGGAATTATTATCTGCCAATGATACAAAGTTGATGCAGCAATGCCATGAATATTATAAGGCTGGTCACACAGAATTGAGCGTATCAGAAGTTGCTGACATCCTCGGTCATGATGCTTCAGAGCAGGCAGTGGAAGCTTATCAATACCTGAAGAACTTACTTGATCGAGCTGTGGCCAATAACGTGGCTTACTATGACATGATCGAGGAGCTTCAATATACGTTAGAAGATCTTCAGACTCAGTACAAAGAATCAACTGCCCTTTTGCACGAGGGGTATGAAAAGAGGTATCAACAGCTTTCTGCCGAGACAGGCCACAAAAAGATCCTTGCTGGGTACGATGTCAGGGAGAGAACCCTAAGGGGTGAAGTTGAAGCTTGTAGACAGATTGCTGAGCTGCTAGAGCAAGAAAATAACAATTTGCAGAAAGAGCTGGCACAGTATAAGTCTGCAGCATCTTCTTAACAGCTGTAATCCCAGTGACTGACAAGGGATTTTCCTTTCTAGAGGGTGAGAATGCCAGATTAAGCCAAGAATTGGATACCTTGAGAAGATCTGGTACTTCTACTGCTACTCGGGGGCGAGGAAGAGGTTCTCGTGGACGAGGAAGAGCTGCTCAGAATGTTGTCGAGGAACCAAATTCGCGACCTGCTCGGGGAGGATCAAGAGCTCTTAGTCGTAATGTTGAAGAAGCTAGTACTCTATCAACGTTGGAAACTCAAGCGTTTTAATTGAATGCAAAAGATCGGGCTTTGTCTGAAATGTCTAAGAAAATCCAAACTCTGGAGGATCAACTTGCTTCGACAACGTCTGCTCTGAAGAATAAGGATGTTTTTTCCAAGAGCCTTCATGAGCAATTAGAGAGAATAACTTTCCAATTCCACAAACAACCTCATGAGTTCTGGATGGCAGGCTACAATGAGGCACTTTATCACTTGGATGCTCGCCTTGAAAATGCCAATAATGAAGGTTATAAACAGGGATGGTTGAACGCCCTGGGTGCATTAAAATTAGAGCAGGGCCATTGCTCCTGGGCTACTAGACTTGCCTGTGCTACCTTATAAATTGGACATGGAATGGATCCCAGCTCGTGCCATTCCTCGGAGCTTAATTTCAAAATACCTCGGTGACTACAATCTTCATTCTAAGATCGAGGTATCTCGTCCCGAGCATCTACTGGATACACCTTCTGTGATGAACGCTAGGATGCTGAAGGACTTTAACTTCATTAACTCTCCTCAGACTTTAAATGATCTGCCTACTGGCGAGGAACCTATTTCAAAAGCAGAGGGAAAGAAACCAATAGAGTAGGGATCTCAATGTAATAGTTAGTACACATATGTAACTCGTAATTCGTTTTGAATTTTAATGAAAGGCTTTCATTTTCTGTTTGCAAATCTGCATTGCTATTGTCTTGTGCTTGTCAAACACTTTATATTTATGCTTGCATAACAATATTGTGTGGTTCACCGACCAACTCAGTAATAAAAGTTACAAGTATTAGTAATATTGCTCGATCACTTAATAATAAAGTAATGAGTATAAAAATGTTAAAAATTCTTCCAACCAACCAAGGTTGCTAAGTTGAGCTCGTCGACCAATTATAGTTAATGGGTTTTTATCCCCGACCAGCTATACTTGGTAAATATTTGTCTTTTTCATAAAATGTGCCTGACCAACCAAGGTCGATGATTTTTCCTCGTCGACCAACTACAGTTAGTGGGTTTTTATCCCCGACCAACTATACTTGGTTCAGTTTGGAATATTTGTTCTTCGAGGAACTTTTATGTAATAAACTTACTACCCGACCAACATAAGTTGGCATTTGAGAGCATATTTTGTTTCCTAACCAACCGAGATTGGCCTTTCGTCGATCATCTTGTGTTCTCGCTCTTTTACCAACCGGAGTTGGTCTGAGTTCGAACTATCATGTCCACTAGCTCTTTTACCAACCTGAGTTGGTCACGCTAGTGTACGCCTCCTAACCAAAGGAGTATAGTTTGTTCTCGCCCTTTTACCAACCGGAGTTGGTCGTGGGTTTGAACTATCATGTACACTAGTTCTTTTACCAACCTGAGTTGGTCACGCTAGTGTACGCCTCCTAACCAAAGGAGTATAGTTTGTTCTCGCCCTTTTACCAACCGGAGTTGGTCGTGGGTTTGAACTATCATGTCCACTAGTTCTTTTACCAACCTGAGTTGGTCATGCTAGTGTACGCCTCCTAACCAAAGGAGTATAGTTTGTTCTCGCCCTTTTACCAACCGGAGTTGGTCGTGGGTTTGAACTATCATCTTCTTTTTACTGTCGAGCAGCGTAGTGTTAAACACACTAGTATTCCCCGAAAAACTTTCAATAAAAGGAGAGAAGACTGTGAAATATCATCGTTTTATTCATATTGATGGAACTGCTTTACATTTTACATCACTGATAATACTTGCGTAGGTGTTCAACATTCCATGCATTCTTAAACTCCTCTCCTTCTAGAGTTGCTATTCGGTAAGTTCCTGGTCGGACAACTGCAGTAACTCGGTAAGGTCCATGCCAGTTTGCTTCCAACTTATTGTGCTTCTGAATGACCTTCTTTAGCACGTAATCTCCTTCTTTTAAGTCGCATTTTTTCACCCTCTTGTTGTAGAACAGGGCTGTTCGCTGTTGATAAGCAGCATTCCTAATGGCTGCCTCTTCTCTAACTTCCTCGAGCATGTCCAAATCTAATCTCCTCATCAAGTCGCTGACTGGGGAATTGAAATTCAGCACTTTGTGTGTTGGAAGACCCAACTCGGTAGGTATTACAGCCTCACTTACAAATGCCAGCATATATGGTGATTCTCCAGTTGTTGCTCGGGGAGTTGTTCGGTAAGCCCACAATACTGATTGTAGCTCATTAATCCAATTAGCTTTAGCCTCACTTAGCCTCTTCTTCAAACCATTTAGTAATGTTCTATTCATCACTTCAGTCTGCCCATTCCTTTGAGGATGGCCTGGTGCTGAATGAACTTTCAAAATGTTTGACTGATGACAATAGGTGGCAAACTCCTCGTTATCAAGTTGTGTTCCATGGTCTGTAATGAAGGCATGAGGGAGACCATATCTGCAGATGATGTTCTTCCAAACGAATTGGTACACCTTCTCGTACGTCATATCAATAAGTGGCTCAGCTTCTACCCACTTAGTAAAATAATCCACTGCGACGACGAGGTACTTGAATCTTCCTCGGGTCGTTGGCAGTGGTCCAACCAAATCAATTCCCCGCATGGCAAATGGCCAAGGGGAAGTTATGGGTGTCAACAATGCTTGTGGAGTTCGTCGAATGGAGAAAAAACGTTGGCATTTATCACATCTTTTGGCATAGGCTATACAATTAGCCCTCATCGTTGGCCAGTAGTACCCCTGCGTCATCACTCTTTGTAAAAGTGTCCGACCTGCTATATGCGCTCCACAAGATCCTTCATGGATCTCTTCAATCAATTCCTTCACCTCGGAGGGATGTACACATCTTTGCAAACCTGCCATAATTCCTCGTCTATACAAAACACCATTAATTAGTACATACCGAGCAGCTTTAAACTTCAATTTCTTGGCAGCGATCTTATCCTCCGGTAATTCTCCTTCCTCGACATATGCCCTGATGGGATCCATCCAAGATGGTCCTAAATCAAGAGTAATAATATTCATCGTCAGGTCTTCATCTATGCTTCGACTTTCTAACACCTCAATTGGTATCGTTCTTCACAACTCGGTACGAGTAGCTGATGCTAGTCGGGCCAGTGCGTCTGCTTATGCATTCTCCATTCTTGATATTCTGATCAACTGAATGGCATCAAATTCTGCCAACAACTCCATCGCCTTTGCATGATACTTGACCATTAATTCTCCTTTAACTACATATGTTCCCATCATCTGATTCACAATTAATTGAGAATCACTGAATACCATCACTTGTTGCGCTTCCATAATCTTTGCTAAATTAAGACCTGCTATCAAGGCTTCATACTCAGCCTCATTATTGGAAGCTTTGAATTGGAATCGTAAGGCATATTCCACGTCAATTTCATCTGAGGTGTTCAAAACAATCCCTGCCCCACAACCTGTTGTGCAAGATGATCCATCTACATATAATCTCCATGTAGGTAACTCGTCTTTAAATTTCTTATCTGACAGAGTTCCTCGATGAAATATCTGCTGTTTCCTTTCATCCTCCCCTGGTATTTTTCGTTCTTCGTCGACCATATATTCTCGCCCTTTTACCAACCGGAGTTGGTCTGGATTTGAATTTGATGATCTTTCTACATCCACAAGCCCTTTTACCAACCGGAGTTGATGTCTGTTGATCCTGTAACATCCACAGGTTGGTCAGCGAGCAACTTTTGCTCCTCGGGGGTATCAGGATATGTAAATTCTGCTATAAAGTCTGCTACAACCTCCCCTTTTAATGATGATCTGGGTTCATACACAATATCATATTCACCGAGCTCTATTGCCCAATACATTAGTCTTCCTGATTTTTCTGGCTTATGAAGGGCTTGTCTCAATGGCATGTCGGTATATACGACGATGGTATGGGCCTGGAAATAAGGCCTCATTCTTCTACTTGCTTCAATTAATGTCAATGCCAATTTTTCCAGCTTCGGGTACCTGATCTCTGCACCTCGGAAAGCCTTACTTGTGTAATAAATTGGCTTTTGGATTCCATTCTCCATTCTGATCAATGCCGAGCTGACTGCATTCTCTGATACTGCCAGGTACAAGTATAACTTTTCTCCCATTACTGGCCTGGACAACAGTGGAGGTGTTCCCAGATATTTCTTCAAGTCTTGAAAGGATTTTTCACATTCATCATTCCACTCGAAAGTTTTTCGAAGTGTTTTGAAGAATGGGAGGCATCTTTCAGTTGCTCGGGATACAAATCTGTTGAGCGCTGCAACTCGTCCTGTAAGACTCTGCACCTCTTTCTTCGTCGTTGGAGATCGCAACCCTAAAGATCTTTGATCTTTGCTGGATTTGCCTCAATGCCTCGCTGGTTGAAGATGTACCCGAGGAACATTCCATCTCTTACTCCAAAGGTGCACTTCGTCGGGTTGAGCTTCATCTGGTATTTATCCAGTTGATCAAAGGTCTGACCTAAGTCAACTAGATGATCCGCAACTTTCTTGCTCTTTGTCAGCATATCGTCAACATAGACCTCCATATTGCAACTGATTTGTTAGGCAAAAACCTTGTTCATCAGCCGCTGGTATGTCGCTCCTGCATTTTTCAAACCAAAAGGCATAACATTATAACAATAAGTTCCTCTAGGGGTAATGAAAGAAGTGCTTTCCCTGTCTTCAGGTTTCATTTTGATCTGGTTGTAACCATAGTAAGCATCCATGAAGCTGAGCAGCTCATGTCTCGAGGTAGCATCCACTAGTTGATCAATTCTGGGCAATGGAAAATGATCCTTTGGGCATGCCTTGTTGAGATCAGTGAAATCAACACACATTCTCCATTTATTGTTTTTCTTCTTCACCATCACTACATTTGCCAACCAGTCTGGATACTTCACATCTTCAATGAATTGGGCTTTTTGGAGCTTCTCGACCTCCTCTTGTATAGCTTGATTCTTCTCGGGACTAAATACTCTTCTTCTTTGCTTTACAGGCTTGATCTCCTTATTCACATTGAGCTCGTGACATAAGAAGTTTGGATCTATTCCTTACATGTCTTCATGACTCCACGCAAAAGTTTTCTTCCTATTTCTCAAGAAAGTTATCAACTCCTGTTTTATTGAAGCATCTAACGACGAACCTATCTGGGTTACTCGTTCAGGATGCTCGTCGTCAAGAATAACATTTTTTGTAGATTCCACCACCTGTCCTTTTACAAGTTGAGATTCATCTCTAGGATCGAGTGTTTCGATTTCTGTACCTTCATCCACCTGGTAGGTAGTAGTCTTTTTCCTTGATTCTTCAAGCTCCTCTTGCTCGGCAGACGAATAATAGCATTCCCGATCTACTTTTTGATCACCTTTCACAACTCCTACTCCCAAATTTGTAGAGAATTTTAAGCGCTGATGTACTGTAGATGGGACTGCTTCGAACTTCTTCAATCCAACTCTTCCCATGATGATGTTGTAAGCTGACTGCACATTCTTATCCATCACAAAGAAGCGTATTTTTTCTGTTCGACAAGCAGGCCAAGTTCCAATGAATATATCCAACTTGATCGTCCCAAGTGGAAAGACTTTCTCGCTAGCAAAACCCAATAGAGGTCTGTGATAAGGTTCCAATTGAGATAATTTCAAATTTAAATTGTCAAAGCATGAATAGTACATGATGTCTGCCGAACTACCATTATCTACCAGAACTCTTGAAATCACTAGTTCTTTCATCCTCATTTTGATCACCAAAGGGTCGTCGTGAGGGTAAAGAACACCTGCAAGGTCGTTTTTTGAAAAACCAATGACCAGCTTCTCTTTGTTTACCTTCCTCGGGTGATCCTCTTCAGCTAAATTTATCCGTTGAATGTATGAGCAAGTCTGAGCCTCACCGAGGTAAGCTTTTCTTTCTGCAGTAAGGTCTCCTCCTCCTGCATCTCCTCCTGTAATGACATTACAATCAAATGACCCAAAGCGTATTGAAAATACCTCTCGTTCTGGCTGTCTTGGTTTCTTGGGAAGATCGGGGTCATCTTCTGTATCATCTTCATGATCCCTTTTATTTTTCTCCTCTGCTCGACGAGGAGATCTAGACCTTTCTCTAGTTCGGCCATTATTCCTTCTTTCGCCTCCCCGATCAACATACTTAGCTAGCTTTCCTCTTCGGATGAGTGTTTCAATCTCGTTCTGAAGGTCTATGAAATTTTTGGGCATATGGCCGTGATCCTTATGAAACTCACAATATTTCTCCCTATTCCTTAGGTCAGGGTCTGACCTCAGTTTCTTTGGCCACTTTACTTCCTCGTTATTCTTGATTTCTTCCAAGACATGATTAATACCTATTTTCAAAGGAGTATAATTATCGAATTTCTTCAGGACTTCCCATGACGATTTATTATTCTTGGAATGCTTGTCACCGCCATTGCCCTTACGCTCTTTCTTCTTGGATTTTTCGTCTTCCACCTTGGTTTCTTTATCCATATTCTTCTTTGGAGCCATTGCCTCCTCGGCATTCATGATTTTGGCCGCTTTCGCCATCAACTCTGACATAATTGTAGGTGCAACTTTGGCCAAAGTGTAATACAACTTATTAGGCAACAACCCACTCATCAAGGCGGTGATTGCTGTCTTTTCTTCATAATCGATGACTTCCAGCTTCTCGTTATTGAAACGAGTTATGTAATCTCTAGTACTCTCACCAGATTTTTGTCTAACACTTAACAAGTGTGCTACTCTTTTTACTGGCTTTGCCCCAAAATAGAAATTGCCGATGAACAACTCGGCCAATTGAAAGAAAGTTGAAATCTTACCCCGAGGGAGATTTTTGTACCATATCTGGGCAGATCCAGTAAGAGTTCCTGAGAATGCTCTACATCTCATCTCGTCGAGGACAGCATAGATGTCGGCGGCAGCTTGATATTGCTCTATATGAAGAACAAGATCTGTCTTTCCATCATATTTGGGGGTCACCACAGGTGCTTTAAACTTTGACGGGGTAGTAAAACCCACAATGGCCTGGACAAAAGGTGTCCCTTGAACAAAAGTTCGTTGTAAGGGATTCTTCGCCTTAGCCATTTCTCCCAATCTATCCTCCAACCGCTGAATGGAACCCTTCCACGCATCGTTTCCTTCCTCGGGCTTATTAGTTCGAGCAATTGATTGTTCTGATGTGGCCTCTTGAGATCTATCTTGATGAGCAACTGGTCGTGATTGTGCTGATCCTTCTCTTAGATCTGATGGTCGTCGAAAAATCCTCGACATGGTCTTAGGTGGACTCCTATTCCTCCTAGGGCCTAATCGACTGAAAGGAGACACCCTACTCAGTCTTTCCAAGGCACTGGGTCTTTCTGGAGAGAGAGTGATACGTTGATCAGTATCTGTAGCCCTTATTGACGAAGTTCGCCCAGGTTGATAAGAGAAATCATCAGATTCCTCATTACGATATGACTCAGTACGCCTGGATCGTGAAGAAAGTAAATAAGTTTGCCTCTGACCACTTTGCTGTCCTGAACGTGCAGGTGCACCGCCATGAAGGGTCTGTATGAGTTTCCTCATTGTTTCCTGCATGGCAGTTTGTCCTTGAGCCAGATTCATCATAATCCCAGCCAGATCTGGAGGTGCAGAGGGATTTGGAGGGTTTCCAGCATTTCCAGCATTTCGATTGCTGGATTCCGGGTTATCTGCCATTGATGATGAATGATTTTTGGTGAAAAATGATAATAACAATCGTTCCCACAGACGGTGCCAATCTGTTGATGTAAAAAACTAGATTACCCTAATTATTCAATCACTGATAAATAAATGAGACAAAGAATTTTAAAGTGGTTCAGCCTTATATGAATGGCCTACGTCCACTGTTATGTTATTGCTGAGTGTTTGGGAATTCTCGATTACAAGTTCTATCAAGAAATTCCGGTCCCTTTGAATGAGGGTGATACAAGGTATTTATAGCCCTTAGGCTGTACATGAAAGGGTGATACTTTAAATGATATACATATGAAATGGTAACTCATTTAATGCTCTTCAAGCGTGTGCGTCAAGATGATAAGCATTCAATGAATAGTTAAACTGTTGATTATCTGGCAATCAATGCTGTGGTCGAGATGCATCTTGAACCTCCTTAGTTGCTCATCGTCCAAGAGTTCCTCGGAGCACTGGAGTTCCTCGGAGCGTTGGAGTTCCTCGGAGAGCTGGAGTTCCTCGGAGTGTACTTGTTGCTCGGAGTGAGTCTGACTTGGTCGGGGGAATGAACTTCCTCGTTGCTATTGTGCCACGTAGATTGACACGTGTCTTCTTATTATTCGTCCACATCAGCGTACTAATTTTGGTATCAACAGTCAGACCTAGTGCAGATATGAACATACATCAAACTACCTACAATAGAGGCACAAGGATATTTCTCCATTTGTTCTCCTTCTATTATGGGGACATTTATTTAAGATGAGTTTTATCCTTTCAAAATTTGAATAGTAAAAGAGCCACAACCAGTCATTTTAAACCCTTCTAAAAGTTTATTGATGTAAGATTTCTAAGACAATCCTAACAATTCACACGATCTATCCAAGAATATTTTTATCCCGGGCACATAGGATGACTCACCCACATCATTCATTTCAATGTTTTAATAATAAAGTTTTTGATTTCTCGTAATAAACAAAGATAATTGATGGCTATCAATATATCATCAACATATAGAACCAACAAAATAAACTTACTCCCACTGATCTTCATGTATATACTCCAATCCACAGTGTTTTTCTTAAACCCAAAGAGGGTAATGGTATCATGGAACTTTAGATACCATTGTCGAAAAGCTTACTTAAGTCCATATATGAAATTCTTTAACAAAGTTGTCATGTCCTATTTACCCTCTCTAATAAAGCCTTTTGGTTATGCCATATAAACTTCTTCATGTAAACTCTCATTTTGAAAAGCCATTTTGACATCCATCTGGTGGAGCTCTAAATCATAATGAGCTATCAATGCAATAATTCCGAATTAATAATTCTTAAAAATAAGAGATAAAGTTTCATTATAATTAATGCCTTCATTCTGATAAAAACTTTTATCCACTAGCGTTGCTTTATGTCGATCAATATTACCCTTTCAATCGCATTTGGTCTTGAAGGCCCATTTACATACGATTGATTTACATCCTTAAGGAAAATTGAGGATGTCCTAGACTTTATTATTATTCATAGATTTTAATTCATCTTTCATTGCATCAATACATTTATTAGAATTCTTACTCTTAATTTCTTGCTAGTATATAGGTATATAATTTATATCCCATATGTTAAATTCAACCTCTTTTAAATACACCACTACTCATCTGATATTGTTGGCCTTCTAGATCTTTGAGACCTTTTTAATGTTGTTTCAGGTGGTACTTCTACAACAGTTTCATTGGTGACAATTTCATTGCATGTGATCCATTATAGGGTTGTTGATTATCATTTGGTTGTTCATTATTGTTACACAGGGAAACATTATCAAGAACAACAAATTCATTATGAACTCGAGGTAAGGCAATTGGTACCCTAACTTTTTGAACAACCATTTTCCTAACTTTATCACTCCCACCATTCTGGATAAATTTAGGATTTCTAGTTTCAACTATTCTAGTGTTATGGTTAAGGAAGTAAAATCTATATCCATTTGAGCTTTCTGGATACCCAATGAAAAAACCATTAATACTCTTGGGATCCAATTTCTTTTCTTGTGAATTAAAAATTATCGCTTTCGTTGGGTGTAAGAAGGTAGTCCCCTTGAAAGCAAGGAGTATGATAATACAAACAGAGGAGTAACCCAATAGATATAGTGATAATATAGTAACCCAAATATCCTCAATTATCACAAATGAACACAGAATATTATATATAATAAACACTCAGATTGGACTTACAAATCTCTCGTGTATAACTCAGATAATAATAAAATAACTTCATAAACAACTCATTTAAAGGGAGATAAAAGTAAGCACCCTGGATACACCTTGGCAGGCAGTCAACACACCAATTACCTCCAATATGTAACTGGTTAGCTAATAAAAGCTTCATAATAAATGTCAATAGTTGGTGGATAAAACTCTGGTTTGCAATAACTTTTTTTCTCTCAATATGTTTTTTCTCTAGAAAGAATGCTCCCCTCTCAGAAGTTGTTGAGGCCAATAAATATCCCCACACCCTTCCCAAGATGTCTCAGTCCTCATTAATATGAAAGGCATTCCTCTCACACTTTAAGTCCCAAGCATTAAATGCATGATGGGTAAGCACAACCTATGTCATAATCATTAAATGCCAGTACATGCCTTTTGGCTACCAACTGTGCGTTAGGGGATTGTCACAATAGCGGTGGCTCACCAAACCATCTGAAAACCCCAATACTACAGTGGTTTACTCAAGTTTGGATTGGACAGTGGGTAGGTGGCTAGTGACATCACTTAAAGTAGATGTGACATTTGGTAAAGGATTGCTTGTCTTGAAGATTAATATACGGTGGAACTCAAGGTTAATCTGCATAAGCTCCCACGAAAAATGGAATCAATGTGTTTTATCAAGTGTATCTAAGATGGTTAAGACAAGACTTAACGTTGAGTCACTTGTCAATCCTTTAAACCAAGTCCTTCGGAAGTTCCCTCGGTGAGGTCATTCGATAGAGCATGTAAGCTCTCCCAAGCCCTGTCAGGATTGGTCTCTTGTGAGTACCGTATGACTTCGCACTCAAGATTACAATCATTAGAACTTATAATCATTGTATTTGAAAAAAATACAATTTGACTAAGTAAAACGGAAGATAAAGATGATCCCCCTCGTCCAGTTTCATTGTTGAGCTTCCTCACTGATTTGCTTCGCTAAGTTTCCTTATTGAGATGCCTCAGTGCCCTCATACTTCTTCCTTCTCTTGAGTCCCTTATGTTGATTGGGGAATCTCTCTCTTATTAAAATATTAAATTTAATCCCCCTACATTTACCACATCGTGTAGAGATTTTTTATGAGCCAAGAAATATGTGCACGAAAACTTCTGAATCCGATGGACCACCTATAACTTCGAGAAAAATTCTCCCTGATGTGCCTTCATTGAGACTCATGTTGCTTTGAAACTGTTAGAAAAATTTAAATTCTCCTTGATGTACCTTATCCAAATCTATTCAATATTTGGGCATATGACAAGGGGACATCGTGAACTTTTTTCTATGAGTAGACTTTAACCATTTGATCTTGTTCATCTCTATTTAAATTCTCCTGATGAATCTCTGGATTTGGGTCATCATCGTTTTAACTGCTCAAAAAAGGAAAATTCTCCCCGGTGTACTAATCCAAAGCTATCATAAATTAACTTATGGTGAGGGGACATCGTGACCTTTTTTAACTTTGAGTGAAGGTTGACACCTATTTTGTGCGATTGACCTTTGTTCCATATGACTTCACACCATTATTAAAAATTCTCCCCGATTTACCTCAATCCGTTCTACCATCACCTGAGCTTGTCGTGTGGGGAAAGTCTTTCTTTAGTATTTTGGGATTCTATCAAATTTTAAAAAAAAATTGGCGCAAAAAACTTACTTCTTTTGAAAGAAACTATCTCTCTCTCCTAAGTGTCACCTCCTTAATTATGTGAGGTTGTCTTTTCAACTTCCAAAAAAATCCTCAAAGTGCCACGTGTCCATTTGTAATCATTATTGATGGCTAGCACGTGCCTTCGTGGGAAACCCAACCGTCCATTTGAATCTCAAACATCTAATACTTTCAACACTTCGTTTTTTTTCTCTTCACTTTCTCATTTGCCATCTTCACTTTCAGAGCTTTTATAAAGAGAAACTATATTTCGCCATTTTTTACCTTCCGTCTAAGCTTTCTTCTTGTAAATAAAACTTCATTCATCCTACTTAAGCCACCATCCACAACCAGTGCTCCACCATTCTCATCCTCATCCCTCTTCTATACCTTTTTTTTTCTCTCAGTTCTCCAATGGCTTCTTCTAGTGCTAATGCTACATGGTCCACCATCACTGCTACACCACTCATCACCATCACTGTTGCTGCACCAACTCCTGCTTCTAGGGCTGTGTTTCGATCGGATCGGATCGGAAAAGCATGTTTCGGAAAAATTTCCAAAAAAATCGACAAAAAAATTGGCATGCCGAAGCCGAATCCAATTTTTTCGGAATTTTTTTTTGAATTCGGAATTTTCGACAAAATTGGAATATTGGGCAAAATTCAGAAATTCAAAAATTTTCCAGAAAAATATTTCGAAAAATAGTTCAGAAAATATTTTATGGCAAAATTGGAAAATAGTTCAGATAATATTTCAGAAAATAATTCAGAAATTCGAATCGGAACAAATTTCGGAAATTCAGATCGGCAAAAATCAGAAATTCGTAATATAAAAAAATTTCAATTTTCAATCCGATTTTTTTCGAAAAAATCGAAAATCGCAAATCGACAATAAAAAAATCTTTCCAAAATGGGAAAAAAATTGAAAAATGGGAAAAAAACACAGCCCTACCTGCCCCAAACGCCTCCACCTTAATGGCTGCACGCCAAGAACAACTGAGGTTCTACCGTCGCTCTCCTATCTTTAGTGAAGGTGACGATATTTCAACCGCGTGTAAGGATTTTTCTTCTAAAGCCAAATGTGACCCTCTAACTCTTGGTGATGAGGGTGATTCTTCTTCTTCTTGGGGTTTCTTGCCCTCAGAGGGTACAATGCAATTTTGCATTGATCAAGGTGAATTCCCTTAGTCTAAAATAGACTCGAAGGTCCTGGAGGCTCCCCAGCCCACTTTATTACTTGGAACACTTACATGCAATCAACCTACGCTGGTGTCCATGCTAAGGTTGGTCTTCATCGGGATACTTAGTTTGGTGAGTGCACTCTGTCAAAGAACAACACTTCCTTTTATGTGTTGGCGTCTTGTTGGAACATTACGAACCACACTTTCATTTTTGCATGGGGAGTGTTCATCGTCACGTTGGAAGATGTCTGTGAATTGCTTGGGCTTGAGCCCACTGGTACCTCGCCCTACTCCGATGAGGGTTTATACAAGAAAGAAGATACGAATCAAGAAGAATTTAATCAGATATGCCGAAGATCATCGAACAAAGATACATTCACCCCCCCTTATCAGCTATTTCTTTTATGCCCCTTTTGACAAAGGGATTTCTTCTTTTTTTGGTAAAGGAAAAGGTACAATGTTGGAGTTTCCTGTTTATATAATTGTTATTCTTTCTTTCTTCATATTGACTAGTAAGCCTAATGATCATCCCTATAGGATATTATCAACATTTCCATTCGGTTGGCCAAGGGGTTCAAGCTCCCTCTAGAAACAATGGCTTTGGGGTCCTTCTATAGTTGGTTGGATAAGACCCACTTAGACATGGAATGATCTCTTGGATGTTACAACTTGGCCAATTTTTTCGACACCATAATCTTAACGGGTTTCTTGTACACCCGTTTTCCCTAGATATTCCTCATCGAAGTACCATTTCCAGCTCGTGAAGACACCAAGCCCCACCGTTTATTCTGTTGGAATAAGAAATAAAGTCGAAGGCACATCCTTTCCATTTTTAATAAGCCTAGCTTCTTCATTATAAGGTCGTATGTTGAGGACTCATTTTCCCACACTTAGTCATTATCCCCCCCCCCCCCGTGAAGCCAGAATGATCTAAGCCACTTTGGAGGATCTTATCAATGAAGATACCTATGATGCTATGGTACTTCTTCTGACTCCTACATACTTTCCATCATACACTGAGTGGAGTAATACTTCAAATTCATATAATCCTAACCATTGAAGTCACCAGTTTGGTTATGATCAAGGGGCTCCTCTTCCTATTTTCCAGTAATCTCTTCCCTTGGTCACTTTTTATGAGCCTTGTTCTTATTATACAACTTCAACTGCTTCTTCTATTTGCTTGGTATTTAGAGGCCCAATCACTATACCTAGACTAACGAGGAAGGGGATGTGATCTCCCATTATGTGATGAAATATTGGCCAACACAACCGGCCCAAATCCACGAGTTCATCCAAAGTTCTCCTATCTACACTCCTATTCTCAATTTCCATGCCATAGAGTTGGGCCTCAAGGGTAACTCTATGCTAAGAGTGGAGTTTCCTCTTGGCAACACTCTTAAGGATCCTCCTAGTTAGTTTCCTCCATATCTCCCCTTGTTTGTTACTACTTCCCCTAAGGCAAATAAAATTACATCCCCAAAAGAGACCGCCCCCTTCACTAAAGGTGCTCCTAGTGAGGGAACCTATCAACTCAAGAAAAAGAAAACCAGGACCACCAAAAGTGGTGGTTTTTATAAATCTTCCACCCCCGTTGAGGTCTTTCCCATTTCTACAATTCCTCCAGTTATATCTGAAGCTATATAAGAGGAACTTTGGGCAAAATGTCGTGCTAATCTTGAACGCGTTCAGTAGCTATATCAATAATTTACCCCCGCAGTTCCTCCTTCAACCTCTTTTCTTTCTATCCCTATGGTTTCCATGAAGGAAGTCACTATGCGGCGCAAGAGCTCTTAAATAATAACTGGCGCTGATGCTCTTTCTGGGAGGAAGAAAACATTGGGCAAAATGTCTCAAAAGAACGGGCCTATGTTTTGGAACCCACAACTCGTCCTTTAAGCCATAGGACCTCTCCACCTCCATCAAGCGTTGGGCCTATTGAGATTGATGATAGCATTAAAGATTCCCCTGGACCCGTTGGAGAATCTTCTACAATACCCCAATCACCTTCTTCTTTAGTCGTTCTTTCTTTTTAGTCGTCTCCAGATCAAGAGGTAAATTTATTCTTTATAACTTCTATATAAGGATTTTGTCACTTAGCAAAAGAATTAATAGTCTTTGTCTTTGCAGGAAATTTATTCAGATGGCATTTATCCTCCTCCTTCTCCTTTTGTAAGTTGTTTCGTGGGAGTACAGTTTGGTCTTTTTGAGATCGTTACACCTCCTCCCCTTTCTTCCATGATGGGGCCTACATACTCAAAGCGTTATCCATCTCATCGTGTGAAGGAGGTTACTCGTAGGGTGATGGTGTCCCAAGACTCTATTGGACCCTCCTCTCAGGTAGAGAAGCAACCCTTGGCTTCCTCTAGTGCATCCACCTCACTAGTGCTTCCACTGGCTGTGCTACTTGTATCGTTAAGTCCCCCAAAGGTAATGATTTCTTATTTTAATCACTCTTTCAACCTGGGATTTTTCATATTGAGACTTATTATTTCATTCTTCTGTTAGTCTGTTGTTTTTTCCTTGGCCACAATGTTTATGGATTCTTTATTCCATGCTCCTCTAGAGGGACCCATTACTAGACTTGTTCTTTTCCCAGTTTCTTCAGAGGTAACGATAATCTTCTTTATATATTTTCCTCTAACTACATGTGGTGTCTTTGTATGTTTAACACTTCTTGATTATTTGTATCCTTCTTATGGAGTTTCACTTTCTCTTATTCTAGAGGTACCACGAGGTTCTGAAATTGTAGTTGCTTTGTCTTCCCTATCTGAGGTTCTATGGGTTACTGAAGTTACCATTGCAGCATCCCATCATCTCGAGGTTCCTTTGTCATTATTGGTGGACCTTCCCCTGTTTTGGCATTTATGACTTTTCGTGGGGAAGTTTCTATGGCATGATTTGAGACTCCTCTGAATGAATGTTCCTCTGAGGCCCTGGGGTTATTGGATATACTCCCTCTTCCAGTGCCATTCCTACCGAGGTAACTTCTACTTGTCCTTCTCTTGCATAACTTTTTCCATTATGCTTGTGTTTAAATGAAAATATATAACTCACACCTATTGGTGACTTAAAAATGAAACCACTTGTTAAGATTTTCTCAAACCTTACACATTCTAGATGACTTAAGGATAAAAATGCTTGTTAAGATTTTTTTTCAAAATCTCACACCTTCAAGGTGACTTAACAATGGAACCACTTGTTAAGATTTTTGAAACTCCACCTACGAGGTGACTTAATAATGAAAAAACACTTGTTAAGATTTTCTCAAAATGTCACACCTTCAAGGTGACTTAACAATGAAATGAACACTTGTTAAGACTTTCAAAATCTCATTTCTTTTTTATTTATCACATTTTAGGTCACGAAGGATCCCACACCTACGCTAGAGCAACCTCAGTGTGATCCTTTGACAGTTGGCTCTCCTCATCGAGAACCTTCTTCCCCATATGAATCCAGTCACAATGATCGTGGTTCCACCACTGATGTTCAAGCTGATAGTGAATCTGGTTGTGAGGTTCCTCTACCTTTTATGTCTCCTCACAAATTCTGCCTCTAGGTCCTTTAGTAATTTTCCCACATCCCATCCTACCAGTGATCTATCATTGAACGAGTTGCCTCATACCATCAAAAGAAATTTACCCTTGACTTCTTGCATTCAAACAAACTCTTGATGGGTTTTATACTTTTTGGAATGGTTAGTATCATCACTTGTATTATAAACAACTGGACTATGGATGTCTCAAGACCCCTTATAAACCAACACTTGGGTAATTTGAGAGACCTAACAAAGGATGGGTTCAAATTTGACTAGCTAATCAAACATATGAATTTGTTGAAGGACGATAAATTGGAGAGTTAAAGGGAGTTATATCAGTAGCATGTTGAGACCCAATGATCTGAGGAAGCCACACTGAGGGAACTGGAACCTCTTTTAACAGCTGCAGATCTGAAGGTAAATTCCGCCGAAGAGGATTTTACTAAATCTATGCAAGAACGAGAAGATCTGGTCATTCAATTAACTCAAGTTCAAACAAGGCTTTAGGGGTTCGTTGCTGCTCAACAATCCTACCTACAAGATTCTTCTAGCCTAAATGGGGACTTCTTCTCTTCCCCTAACCTTTGGTTTCTTTTGTGTTGAGCTCCTTCGATGAATTTTCTTTTCCTTTCATATATGTAGTTAATGGCAGTAGTTCCCCTTGCTTGTAACATTTTGAAGTGAAAAATATATAAAAGGAGATTGTTTTGGCTACATCATAGTCTCAATTTATGTTTCAAGTTATTTCTTTTATATTCTCATTGCAAAATTGTAGGACCCTTTTTCAAAGTGTTCTTTAAGTGAAAATAACTTTTCCAAAAAAATAAACTTTTTGAATTTTAATTCCGAACTAAGTTTGTCAACCTATTTTACTTAGGTCCAATTTTATCTTGTGTAATCCTAAACATGCATCTAGGTGATTAAAGTGTAAGGACACAATTCTCCAATTGAGTCTTAATGTAGTTTTGGCCCAATTCCGGACAAAAACGTTTATGTCATAGGATAGTGTTCAAGTGTTCCTTTCAAGCCTATGATGTGTTTTGATTGAAGATGTAGCGGCAAAGAGTATAAAGCTTCATCAAATGCCGAGTTTATGTGTCTCGTTTCTACGTCATGAACAGTGGTTCCATGGTCCAAGGTATGAATGCATTTTTTATATATATAGGAGCTTGGAACAAGTTTAATGTGTGTTAGGTTTTAAAACTGCGTTTTGTTTTAAGAAATGTTTTCTATTAAAAACTTATATATAAAGTATATAATGTTTCTGGGCTAAAAATGAAATTTTGGAACTTTCTGTAAGTTCGTTCGAAGTGTCGTTCGAACAAGATTATCGTTCGAACCACAAGTCGTTCGAACGATATTGCCAACGACTTCCCATATTGGCCACTGGAACTTCGTTCGAAATGTCGTTCGAATGAGATGGATGTTCGAACGAGATTTCCAACGAGCTTCTAACGAGTTCACACTGGAACTTCATTAGAATACTTGTTCGAACGAGATTTCGTTCGAACGAAAATGTCGTTCGAACGAGATGTCAGGCGGGAACAGTTTTTGGCAGTTTTTACCCATGTTCTCCACTTCTTTCCCCACTATCTTTTCACATCATAACTATGTGAGGGAATAATTTTTGATATAGAATGTTTTTCATATCTTACAAACTCCTAGAGAGTATTTTTAGAGCAAAATCATAAAGAGAAAAATATCAAGTTTTGAGTGATAATTTTCAAAGACAAATTCATCTACCACTCTAGTTTTTCACCCATAGTTTTTTTTTTATCCAAGTTCATATATATACATCTTGCTTGGAGTTTGGCACTGGGTTTATCTCTACACCTAATTGAAGATATTGTTTGGGTTTTCTTCTAAATTCCTCAAAGAAGAAGAATTGTTTAGCTGCGGCTTTCTCACATGGTGAAAGGCACCATGTGCGGTTGACGGTGTACCTATTGTCCGATCGGTGAGTTCGAGATCGCGGTGGGGCTCCGTGGTTATCCGCTAGGAAGAGGTGGTTACAAGAAGACGCGTCAAGGATTGAAAGGGTTCGAGTTGAGGAAGTAAGTCATATGTCTTATACATGTAAATTCTGTACTTAGTGGATTTGAGGCTAGGGCCGTTCGAGGTTTTTTTCCTGTTGTGGATTTTTCCTCATACATCGCGGCGTAGTGTGATTGATTTACTTTTATCTTGCATAATAACTTAGAACGCATGCTTAGGATAAGTCAAGATAAAATTGGTTTTAATTGTCACACTTAATTTAATTTAGTGCTAATTAAATTTGGGTAATGTATATTTAATTCAAGTAATTTAATTTAATTGACAAAATTGGTTTGGCCTAGTTTTGGAAATATTGAGAAATATGACTTAGGCAAATTCTAGGACTTGAATTAATTATGTTTAAGTGAAAATGTTTTTATTGAATCAAATTTATTTCTCTTGGTTTAATTTTAATTTGTTGAGAAATTAAAATTTTTGTAATTTGTTTTATTGAACCGTCACCTAACGCTTCCGCATCTATTTCATACAAAGGAAATTGAATTTAAGTATAAAGATTTTTAAATCGGGGGCATATCTATTATTCCTTCAAGTGGTATCAGAGTCAAAGCGATAAATTATTTCGTTAAGATCTTTTAAATATTTTTTCGCCAAAAATGGAATTTTCCACATTTTCAAAATTTCCTATTTTCGATGGTTCTAATTACGCGTATTGGAAAGCGCGTATGAAATAGGCTCTAAAATCTATCGACGAGAGGGTTTGGTTATCGGTAGTTAACGAGTGGTCTCCACCAACTCATTTAGTAGATAATGAACGTGTTCCCAAACCGACCGATAGATGGAGTGAGGGTGAATTTAAACTATCTAATTTCAATTCCCGAGGTTTAAATGCCTTGTTTAGCGCACCGGATGAATTCCGACGTATTATGACGTGTGAGATCGCTAAATAAGCGCGAGATATTTTGAAACTCACTCATGAGGGTACAAGTGTCGTTAAAGCTTCGAAACTCCAAAACCTCACCACTCAATTTGAAACTATCAAAATGAACGAAAAGGAAATTTTTAATGAATTTTATGCTAGACTTTTCGATATTGTTAATTCTTCTTTTAACTTGGGAGAGAAAATACCCGACAACCGAGTTGTAAGGAAAATTTTAAGGTCCTTTCCCAATAGATTTATTCCAAAAGTGACCGTTTTAAATTCTTTACCCACTTTAGTCTCTATGAAATTAGAAGAGCTCGTAGGTGATTTACAAACCTATGAACTAGACATGCTTCCCTCTAAAATTGAAAAGAAAATAGAAAAGGGCGTTGCTTTAAAAGCCCGAAAAGAGGTCAAACAAGTAGTAGATAGCGAGAGTGATAGTGACTCGGAAGACATGACTTTGTTTGCCCGAAAATTTAGAAAATTTCTTAAATTTAACAAAGATAAATTTAAAAATGATTTTAAGAAATTTGAAACTTCTAAGTATGAAAAAGTCGAAAGGATCCCTAAATCTTATAACAAAAATTTAAATAGGGACGAGTCAAATAGGTGTTTTGGTTGTGAAGGGTATGGCCATAGGGCTTCTGAATGCCCCACTAAACTAAGGAGAGAGAGTAAGCGACCCATTTCATATAATGTGACCCTTAGTGATAGTGATAAGGAAGACGGACCCGATTCCCCCACTAAGCCCAACTTTGTGGCTTTTATGGCTAGTCATGTGAGTGATAATGAGAACTCATCTATAGATGAAAATTTAACACACGACACTTCCAAGGTCATAGTTTATGATTCCCTTGTTTTTGATGATAGTGAGAGTGGAGTAGAAAGAGAGAGTGAAAATGAAGAAGAGGTTAATGTGAGTGAACTTCAAAATTCTTTTCAAGAATTATATGAAGAATCAATTAAATTAAAAAGAGCTAATTTGAAGTTAGAAGCTATTTTAAAAGAGCGTGTCAAGGTCATTGTTGATAGTATGTTAATAGAAGACCTTAGGACACATGAGAGGACTCTTCGAGAGAAGCTTGAATATGTAGAAGGCAAGAGAGATAGACTTAGAGGTTTAATGGAATCCTTGAAAAAGGAGCTTCTCGAGTTCGAAGAGAGAAATGTTTTATTAGATTCTAACATCCTAGAATTAGAAAATAAATTAAAAGACTCTAATAATGTCAAATTTCATTTGGAGTGTCGTTCGGAAAAATTAGATAAAATAGTAGGAACGGTCCAAATTAAAAATGACACTTGTGGTTTAGGCTTCAATACTTGTAATGAATCTATTCATAAAGCCAAAACCAATGTTTTAGGAGAATCTCCTAGGAAAGTATTTAGAGATCATTCCTTAGGTACCAAATTTCGACGTAATTTTTCTTGTACACATTGTGGTCGAAAAGGTCATCTTAGAAAATTTTGTTTTGATCTTAAACGAATTCCTAGAAAATCCCAACGTAAAGAAACCAAGGTAGTTAAAATTCCTACACCCCAAGAGAGTCATTCTTCATTAATTTGGGTTAGGAAATCCGACTTGGTTGCCTTGTAAAATAGGATGTTTGATTCTCATTTACTTTCACATGCTTCCTCCCTTGCTAAATCTAAAGGATGAATGTGTTAGTGTTTGCATACTTTAGCTTTTGTGCTTCATGTTATATTATCATGCTAAATGTATGCTTGTTTTAATCATTTTCTAGTCTATGCTCCATGCTTAATCACATGCTAGAACTATGATTTTTGTTTATCTTTTTGTAATATATTTGCTTATTTTTGTTTGCATTAAATGAAAAATTCGAAAAGATTTTTGTTTATCATTTGTGTTTTATTTGTTTCATTTAAGCTTAATGAAAAATACAAATGATTTTTGTGTGTCTTTTGAGTATTTTTTTTTGGATTATAAATGTCAAAAACTCAAAAAGATTTTATTTTTTGCGTGTATTTTAGTTTGACACACTTTATGTGGCATACACTTGTATTAGAATTCCATCTTTTACGCTCCCATATGGCTAGAACTTTTGGTTTAGATTGTCAATCCTTATTATGTTCTTTACCATGCTTACATGGAGTAGTTGGATTTTGTGTTGATTTAAATGGATTCTATTTTTATATGCCTCTTTTCACACATGCACGAGCTCATTTGATGTTATATTTGAGCTTTGTGAGGTGTTCTCCTACCAATCTTGTCATCTACATATTTATGACCTAGGAGGACTAGTGCATGTCAAAATCCATTGCACTTGAGCTTGTGAGATATAAAAATTGATATATAAATGTGCACGGGGAAGCTCTCCAAAAGGAATAATAATCCTTTGCGATTGTAAGCCACCGTTTGAAATGGACCTAAAAGAAATACGTGGTCCAAAGGCCTAAAAACAGAAAATGGCACTAAAAGAAAAAATAATTGCCAAGGCCTATGTTTAATTGATATAAAAAGAATATATATGCTTCTTGAGGGAGATTGGATGGTATATCAACGGTTTGCACAATGTCCATTTATCCTAGTGGTCTTTATTGTCATGACTCTTTTTGGTTTGTAGAATCATCAAAACTCTAGGCTTGTATGCATTGTGTATGTTTGTTCATTGAGTTCAATCTATATTGTCACATGAGGTTATATTCAAATGTGATGAATTTTTGCATTCAATTGATAACTCTGTGAATATTTTTAAGTGATTGGGTCTAAATTTAATCGTTACTAGTTCACACCCCAACACTTCCGTTTCCATATGACACATTTTTTCCATACGAGTGTGAAAGACTCCTATTATATTTAGTGTGTGTCATTTGTGTGTTTATATCTATATATGTGTACTTACGTCTATTAGTTATATCTTATGTATACATATATTTGATATTTTTGTCTAGTCTTTGCCGTGCTTTCTAGTTCATTTATGCCTTAATTCATAATTGGTATCTATCTTGTTGCATTCTTTGTTGATATCACATGCTTCATACTTTATGTATCTTATTGGTATCTGTTTCTTGCATCTGAGTTGGTATCCATTATTATTTGTTGGATTAGTGATGTTTTTGTTGTCCGTGTGCTTTAACGTTCTCATCACTTTATGCACAATTACATGTTTTAGCTTGTTATCTCATTACATTTTTAGCCTTTGCTTATTTTAAGATAAGTTATTTGGGTGTTTATGCTTTCAATTTAGGGAGATAAGTTAATTTTTAACTCTTTATCCTTTGTCTATTCCTGAACAAAAAGGGGGAGAATGATAGGGGAGAAATGGTATCTAATCCTATTATAATCGTATCTTAGTTTGGGGGAGATTTATCTTAGGGGGAGACGTCTTTCTAAGTTGATCACTGTTGGTAAAGGGAGAGAATTAATTTAGGGGGACTACTTACTTTACTTGCTTAAATATTTTAATATTCCCTATGCGTGTAATGTGTTTGCTCAAGTGTGCAGGAATTATATTATAAGTGGCAACTTTCACCGGCAAATATCATGATCCTTTGGGTTGTTTGAGTCAAGCATTGTATTTTTATTTTGGGTGGGACTTTTTATTATTTTAGTAGAGCTTGACGACCCTTTAGTATTTTTGTTTGGTTTTTATCCCGAAATAGCCAAAGGGAGAAATTTGTAAGGACACAATTCTCCAATTGAGTCTTAATGTAGTTTTGGCTCAATTCCGGACAAAAACATTTTTATCATAGGATAGTATTCAAGTGTTCCTTTCAAGCCTATGATGTGTTTTGATTGAAGACATAGCGGCAAAGAGTATAAAGCTTCATCAAATGCCGAGGTTATGTGCCTCGTTTCTATGTCATGAACAGTGGTTCCATGGTCCAAGGTATGAATGCATTTTTTATATATATAGGAGCTTGGAACAAGTTTAATGTGTGTTAGGTTTTAAAACTGCTTTTTGTTTTAAGAAATGTTTTCTATTAAAAACTTATATATAAAGTATATAATGTTTCTGGGCTAAAAATGAAATTTTGGAACTTTCTGTAAGTTCGTTCGAAGTATCGTTCGAACCACAAGTCGTTCGACCGAGATTGCCAACGACTTCCCATATTGGCCACTGGAACTTCGTTCGAAATGTCGTTCGAATGAGATGGATGTTCGAACGAGATTTCCAACGATCTTCTAACGAGTTCACACTGGAACTTCATTAGAAGACTTGTTCGAATAAGATTTCGTTCGAACGAAAATGTCGTTCGAACGAGATGTCAGGCGGGAACAGTTTATGACAGTTTTTACCCATGTTCTCCACTTCTTTCCCCACTATCTTTTCACAGCATAACTATGTGAGGGAATAATTTTTGATATAGAATGTTTTTCATATCTTACAAACTCCTAGAGAGTATTTTTAGAGCAAAATCCTAAAGAGAAAAAGATCAAGTTTTGAGTGATAATTTTCAAAGACAAATTCATCTACCACTCTAGTTTTTCACCCATAGTTTTTTTTTGTCCAAGTTCATATATATACATCTTGCTTGGAGTTTGGCACTGGGTTTATCTCTACACCGAATTGAAGATATTGTTTGGGTTTTCTTCTAAATTCCTCAAAGAAGAAGAATTGTTTAGCTGTGGCTTCTCACATGGTGAAAGGCACCATGTGCGGTTGACGGTGTACCTATTGTCCGATCGGTGAGTTCGAGATCGCGGTGGGGCTCCGTGGTTATCCGCTAGGAAGATTTGGTTACAAGAAGATGCGTCAAGTATTGAGAGGGTTCGAGTTGAGGAAGTAAGTCATCTGTCTTATAAATGTAAATTCCACACTTAGTGGATTTGAGTCTAGGGCCGTCCGAGCTTTTTTTCCCATTGTGGGGTTTTCCTCATACATCGCGGCGTAGTGTGATTGATTTACTTTTATCTTGCATAATAACTTAGAACGCATGCTTAGGATAAGTCAAGATAAAATTGGTTTTAATTGTCACACTTAATTTAATTTGGTGCTAATTAAATTTGGGTAATGTATACTTAATTCAAGTAAATTAATTTAATTGATAAAATTGGTTTGGCCTCGTTTTGGAAATATTGAGAAATATGACTTAGGCAAATTCTAGGACTTGAATTAATTATGTTTAAGTGAAAATGTTTTTATTGGATTAAATTTATTTCTCTTGGTTTTATTTTAATTTGTTGAGAAATTAAAATTTTTGTAATTTGTTTTATTGAATTGTCACCTAACGCTTCCGCATCTATTTCATAAAAAGGAAATTGAATTTAGGTATAAAGATTTTAAAATCGGGGGCATATCTATTATTCCTTTATAAAGCAAGTAAAATAAAATAAAGTTCACAAAACCAAATGAACGAGGAAATCAGTAAGGGAAAAAACCTCGGACGGCCCAAGCCAGACAATTACTATGATACGGTTTTACAAAGGAAGAAAAATATACACAATGACTCGATCCCCACAAGCCTTAACGCTCTTCTTCTCTTTAATCTCTCCCCCACAGTACCCACACATAAATCCTTCTATGAACCTCATTCACAAAATACGAGTCCACGAGTGCCTTAATGTCCACCGATGAAATTTTGGCAACTGCTTACGATTTGGAATACGACCTTCACCATTTCTTGATGGTAAAATTCCAACGAAAACTTTTGTTCAATATGGATGAACAGACCAATGGTGCAAACAAGATCTATGTAACATAAGAGTATGAAAGCTCGGATCTTGAAAACTATAAGGATGGTTTTATCTTTGAAATCCTTTAAAAACTTATGTAGAAAAAGGGAATTGTTCTAAACTGCATTTTGGTTCTACACACCTTGAAATTTTGAGAAGAAAACGCTTTAAATTAAAAATGTTAGTCAGCAGGTCATTCTAACGAGATGCACATGTCATTCTGACGACCGTGAGATGTTGTTTGAACAACATCGCATGTTGTTTGAAGTCCTGAAAACCAAGGTGTGAATTCATAAGACTCTAAATAATGTTTATCTTAGAATACACGAAGTTAAAACCATTTAAAACCATTTTAAAATCATTTCTAAAAAAATATCATGCTTAAACATTTTTTGAGTCCCATAAACATTAGGCATTCATACCTGAGAGTATCTCAGAATGTAATGTAATATGAAGATGTGAAAAGTGCACTAATAAACAATACGGCATGATCTATCTTTGAAGCTTGGCTGCTACATCTTCAACACAAACATGTCATATACTGTGTGGGTATCGTGACAAGATAAAAATCTATCTATGACTCAAACAAGTTTTGTTTTGGAAATAAGTCACTTACATACAAATTAACTCAATTGGAAATATTGTCCTTACAAATCCCCCCCCCCCTTTGACTATTATGGGACAAAACTCATACAGTGAAATGCCTAAATCGGGCTGTCAATCCATATGACACCTAAATCCCATCCCATAATACCCAAAATAAAAAATTACAGGAGAAGGGCTAGTATATGCAGGTTTTGCAAGCATTAGCTATCTAAATAAGATGTAGTCTCGAAATCTCTAATCGCTGAAGAATACCTACACATGTGAGCAGAAAAATACCTAGTGAAGTATGGAGGAACAAATGTTATAAAAACACCAATATGTAAAAAAATCATTTGTTAAACATGTGAGAAAATCATGATACCAATTTGTGCAAGACAATATGATACCAAAATATAAACATACATATGATAAAAATACATGATACCAATTTTGCAATGCAAAAAGAACATATGTGCTCATCAAGCAAAAACACTCACCCCCCCCCCCCCCCCACATCACATACCATCTCTCCCCCTTTTTGTCTCGAATAGACAATAAGTGTAAAAGATAAACAAACATCATCATATCTAGAATGAAATAATCACATGAAGTATATTTAGATAAAGATGAAAATATATAGCTAGCTAAAAATTATCACAAAGTACCAAATCATAGCTAGAAAATAGTCACACAAATGAAATCATCAATCTAAGTCAAGATATGACTAAATGGATCAATGCAATATGAGAACCAAAGCATGGATAAGTACTATCGACTGCATGTAAACTGTCCAAATGAACCCAGAAGTACAAAAACAAAATGAAATCATCATATATATGAAGCTGGTACTGAAACAGAACAAGGGCTCAAAAATCCAGACACGGTCGTTCAAACGACTATGCCATCTCATTTGAAAGTCGTAGGCATGTCATTTGAACAAGGTAAAAAATGACCCAAGACAGTAAGGTCTCGTTCGATACACTTATGTAACGACCTTACAAGCGACCCTTCTAACGGCCATATCTGACACAATTACCACCTCGAAAAATATGTCATTAGAAACAGACTTCGAATTACTTGGACATGTCATTCGAACGACATCAAAAAATTCAGTATTCCAACTCTAAAAATGGAAAAGTTTTGCCCAATGAAAACAAGTACTGGAAATATGAAACAATAGCAAAACGGACTCAAGACAGAAAAATAAAACAAGTATGAGTTTCATGCTAACATATTATCAATGTGCTCAAACGTGGGTATGGAATGAATGGGCGTGAACTACAATAAATAAATCACAACTTGAACACATCGAAACGATCAAGAAGCTCTAATTGATAGCTAAATGTCATCAAACTTAGTCTTATCCATATGTGACAATTAATATATTGAGCTTAATGAACTAAACCAACAACATGTACACAAATTCGAAATTTCGATCATTCAACAAACAATAGCATCATGACATAATTTTTCAACATTAGGATTTGTAGTTCAAATCCATTGTTATTTTTCCATCCAAACACCCTCATATATCCATAATTTCTTTTTCTAGCTCTTTTGAGGTTTCTATTTTTCTTAACTTAGAGAAATCCTATTGGCCCCATTTTTGTAATATGATTCTTTTTATTGCCGTAATTTCTCTTGGGATCTTTTGAACGGTGGTTTTCACAACGAGATTATTATTCTCTCGCATCCCTTTCCCATGACTACTCATCATATTTTTAATTTAAGAAATACAAATCCTCACGATAAATGGTTCTTACATGCAAACCTCCTCCTAGGTCTTGTTATGCAAAGATGAGAAAATTAAGAGGAGAACGTATCACCAAACTCAAATACACATGAGAAGTCAAACATTCATATAAAGTTGTGCATGTGTGCAATTATGACATATATACAAAGTCGAATCCAAATTCCTATCAAGTTCTAAATAACCCCATTAGTCAATGGTTAAGATCATTCAAAGCATTAATAATAATGACCAAATGTACTAGCCACATGGATAATGAGATGATGGGGGTCCAATCACACCAATATGTCGTATTAAACATGAAAACTCATGACACAAAAATAAATCGAAAATATTTTCGTATTTTTCAAAAAATATTTTTGACTCAAAGAACAAAATCTTTTTGTATTTTCTAAAAAAACATGAAACCAAAAATCTTTTTGTATTTTTTAATAAGGCTCAAATAAATGAAAAATATAATACAAATATATACACATGTCATAACACTAGAAAAATATATATCATGATGCAAAGACTAGCGTATGACAAACATGGCTAACACAATCATCCTTTACATTTAAGATGAGAAGTATCATGTGAATCCAAACAAGACCATGAAGTTTAATTCCTAAATCCTTTAAGTCAAATTTCCTAACCTAGGTAGGTGTGTAATGACGCATGAGGGATTTGGGAACCGAAATGACTTTATTCTTAAACTTCCTAGGAAAATTTATAAGGTCATAACAATAACGCCTAATGTGACCCTTCCTACCGTAATGAGTGCAAGTGTAAACATGGTGAGGAATGTGACCTAAATATGGACCTCTCCTAACGTTACTAGTCGGTTCTCTCACACGATTGGTATTAGCTTTGGAAATGGGTTCAATCCGATCATCGAAGCCTATACCACACTTATCATCCTTGATTTGGACGGTGCCTAGAATCCTATCCAACTTTTCTGACTTTTGCTCCAAATAGAACTTCACCTTACTCGAGTCTCTCTATATCTCCTGAAGCTTACTAATACTAGACTCAAGCAAATGTATAGACTCCTAAAACTCTAAAATATCTTTCTTTAAAGCCTCCATCAATCCACAAAGACTATCTTTCTCACCCTCAACGTATTCTAATTTCTCTAGAAGAGTCTTATCCAATGTCCTAGTATCCTCAAGCAAAGCATCATTATTTTCTACAACACACTCATTCAACTTAGCTTGCAACTTCAAGTTTTCCTTTTTCACCTTTACCGCTTCCGCATACAAATCATTCAAGGAAACTTGTAACTCTCCAACATCTATCTCCTCCTCCTCACTAGCTTCGCCCTCACTCTTTTATGATTCACACAAAATGGCCTCGGAAGTCTCATGCACATGAGAATATTCATGAGAAGATTTATCGGCATCGCTCACATAACATGTCATAAATGCTACAAAATTGTGCTCAATGGGGGAACTTTCTTCCTCTTCTGGTTCACTATCACTTAAGGTGGCATTATATGCTATTGGTTTCTTTCCCTCCTTCTTAAGTCTAGTAGGACACTCCGCTACCTTATGGCCATAACCCTCACAACCAAAATAGCTATCTGACTCATCCCTCTTAACATTCTCACTTTTGTTTTCAGGGACTTGATCCACCTTGTTGTTATTCAATTTCTCAAGTCTTTTGTCACCATTTGATTTCTTTTGGAACTTAAGAAACTTTTTGAACTTCTTTGCCAACAAAGAAACATCTTCAAAATCAGTGTCAAAATCATCATACGAAACTTTAGTCTTCTCCTTTAGGGCTTTCAAAACAATGACCTTTTCTTTCTTTGGAACTTGCGTGGAGGTAAACATGCCAAGTTCATAGGTTTGTAAGTCACCTACAATCTCTTCTAGTTTCATTGAATCAGGAACGCACAAGGATTTTAAAACGGTCACTTTTTCATCAAATCTACTAGGCGACGACCTTAAGATTTTCTTTATAACATGGTTGTCGGGTATTTTCTCTCCCAAGTTAAATGACGAGTTGACAGTATGGGACAATCTAGTGTAAAACTCATCAAACATATCACTCTCTAACATTTTAATCGTCTCAAATTGTATAGTGAGATTTTTAAGTTTAGACGCCCTAACCGTGTTAGTTCCCTCGTGAGTGAATGCAAGAACATCCCAAGCCTCTTTTGACATCTCACACATCATAATACGATTATATTCATTCGAGGTGACAGACGAGGAAAAACATTTAAAACTTTAGAGTTATAAAGTGTAAGTCTATATTTGGCTTCAGTCCATGACTCAAAATGTTTTAAACTAATGTACTCTCCCCCTCTCGTGACTGGTGGTGACCACCCTTTTTCTAGCACTAACCAAACACGTTCATCAATAGCTTTAAGTGCACTTTTCATTCGCAATTTCCAATAAGCCTAATCATTGCCATAAAAATAGGAGTTCGAAAAGCATCAAAATTTCCAAAATTCATACCTACAAGCACAAGGGATCAACACAATAAAAAATGTTTCATTCTCTGATACCAATTTGTAGGGCCTTTCTTTAAAGTTTGCACCAAGTTTGTGAACCAATTTTACTTAAGTCCATCTTTATCTTGTTTAGTCCTAAACATGCATCTAGGTGCTTAAAAAGTTAAATTAATGTAAATTTCACAACGCCAGATGTACGACGAAACCACTAAGGGAAAAAACCTTGGACGGACCAATCTAGACAATTACTATGATACGGTTTTACAAATGAAGACAAATAGACTTACATAATGACTTGATCCCCACAAGCCTTAATGCTCTTATTCTATTTAACCTCTCCTCCATAGTTACCATAGAAAAATCCTTCTACGATACTTGTCCACAATACACACATCCATGAGTGTCTCGGTATCCACCGATGTATCTTTGGAAACCGTCTATGATTCGAAAGACGACTTTTACCGTTTCTTCACCACAAAACTCCAACGAAACCTTTGGTTCAATATGAATGAACAAACCAATGGTGAAAACAAGATCTCAATAACATAAAAGTATGAATCTCGGATCTTGAAAACTATAAGGGTAGTTTTAGCTTTGAAATCCTGAGAAAACTAATGCAGAAAAAACTGTTTTTAAGCTCTATTTTGGCTTTGCACACCTCAAAATTCTGAGAGAAAAATGCCTTAAATAAAAAAGTTAAGTCGACAGGTCATTCTAATGAGATGCATATGTCATTCTAACGACTGTGTTCGAACGACATCACATGTAATTTGAAGTCTCGAAAACCAAGGTGAGAATTCACACGACTCTAAATAATGTTTATCTTAGAATAAACGAAGTTAAAACCATTTAAAATCATTTTTGACATTTTAAAATCATTTATAAACAAAATATCATCCTTAAGACATTTTTTTAGTCCCATAAATATTATGCATTCAATAAATAATACATCATGATCTATCTTTGAATCTTGGCTGTTATTTCTTCAACACAAACATGTCATGGACTATGTGGGTATTGTGAGAAGATAAAAATCTATTTATAACTCAAATAAGTTTTGTTCCGAAAATAAGTCAATTACATGAAATTAACTCAATTGGAAATATTGTCCTTCCAAAAATGAAAACGATTACAATTTACAATATATTTTTCCCTCTAACTTTAACTTCTCAGAGGAAAAGAAATAACAACAACAAAATATTGGACCTAACATAATAAAGGTTAATACAAAAATCCCAACTCAGGTGATACAACTCTAGACATAATAGACCTTTAACCACTTGTTATTAATCTTGAAAGGTCTCCCTTCTTCAATCTTTGAGATTCAGCAGTAACCTGGATCGTGAGCTTCCTTCACTATGAAATTAAGGTCCTTCCCAATTAGCAAAAAAAATGGGTGATGGGATCCCCTAAATGTGCTTCACAGTTGCCTTCAAAATTAGGTACCCTTCCATAAACATATGTGGTCTCACAAAGTTCTAGTATGCCCTAAAGAGTTGCTTCATGTACATTTTGAAGTGCTGCATCACGTTATCTCTATGCTCATTAAGCGCTTCCAACTGAACGTGCCTACTCTGAGTAGCATGCTACTTTACAAGGCATGTCTGGCCTATAGGACTTCCAGCTCTACTAGTAAAATGGCTTCATCTCCAAAGACTAGTGAGAATGGTGTATACCCTATTGGCTTCATCTTTGTTGTTCAATATGCCTATTGGACTGCTAGGATCTTATTATCCTACTCTCCTACAAAGTTTTCAATCATCTTAGCCAAAATGTTGACCAAGGTCTTGGTAGTTACAGTGGTGAATGATGGAGTATTTGTCTATTAGCATCGTTACTTCTTTGTTAACAAATGAGGTTCCATTATCATAAAGAATGAACTTTGGAATCCAAAATCTGCAAATCATATTCTCCCCGATAAAGTTTACCACCAAACCTTTTGTTTCCCTTTTCAATGGTATTGTCTCGGCTCACTTGGTCATACACTCAGTTGCTAACACTATCCAGATCTTTCCTCTCGAAGATGGATGTATTGTCCCTACCAGGTCAAACTCCCAATTATCGAAAGGGTAAGGAGTGTCCAAAGAGTTTAAGTCTACCGAGGGAGCATGGATCATATTTTCATGCAGTTTCCATGCCTTGCACTTGTGAATGAAGTCAGTAGAATCTTTATCCATGATTGGCCAATAATAGCCCAAGGTTATTAATTAGTCAAATAAATTTGTCTCTCTAATGTGTGCTAGTCCGTGAGCTTGCTTCAAAACTACTGTTGCTTCCTCCCTTATGATGCATCATAAAGTACTGTTAAAGTATCCTCTGCAGTAGAACTTCTTCTCTTGAATGTTAAACCATGGGGACCTTCTCTTGAGTCTCAAAGCGTTCATTTTCTCATAAGGAACAACTCCATTTCTTATGAATCAATGTAAGGATGCCTCCAATTAGCATGAGCCTTAACGAAGTGACATTTAGCTACCTGAAAAAAGTTAGCATTTATTGCACCTTTATTGTAACTTTGTTGTATCCTTCTTCACCGTTGGCCATAAGTATCCCCTCTCTGGATTCTTTTATATAGAGGGATCTCAATTGTCTCACACTGTTCATCATGTGTTTTCTTCAGCCTACATTCTGCTTCCTCTGGCTCGATGCACCTTGATAGCCATTCTTCCATATTCTTGAAGTACAAACATCCTTGGCTTTCGAAGTACTGCACCAATTCTCTAAGTTCCATCTTTTCCTCCCCATACTCTAGCTTCTTCCTGATCTCACCTCTTTAATCTGAATCATCATTTATCGATAAGATTAGTTATACCACTGAGGGATATGTTCTTTGTTGTATCACAACCTTAGTTGTGTCACTTATAATGGATACTTTCTGAGTGATGGTGGCATAAGCATCATCATGCATGTTCATTGTTCTAGGATGCCTCCTTCTTTTGACTGGTTTATCAGTCGTTGGATGATTATTTTATAGGAAGCCAGACTAAGACGCTTCAACGTGTATTCCCCATTCACTTATTGGACCCCAAAGTTTAAATCACCTTCGATGCACAGTGAATGGATGCCCTTTCGAAGGGATTTTAGCAATTCAAGCACTAAAGCCTCATACTCTGCTTCATTATTAGACAAAGGGTAATCTAACTTGTAAGAAAGGAAAATATCTTCCTTCCCTTTTAAAATAATAGCCTTTACCCCTTCTTCTCTGCCAACGAATCATCGAATTCCATAGTCCATTTCTCAAAGTTTGCATCCAAAAATTTTTCTTGCAAATCATCTCACTGAATGCTCTCATAAGGTGGCTCAAATACTCCTAATGGAATGCCTAGATCTTGATCGCTCGAGTGACCACACACTTCAAGTCATATTCTAAAGGGATAAGGAACCACCTAGCCGATCTTTTAATTAAAACAGTTCTTGTTAACAAAAACTTAATAGGATCACATATTATCATAATAGGAATTGTGAAAGATGCATATAGTGTTTTAAATTTTTGCACTATAAATACTAAGGCTAAACAATGACTCTTTATGCTAGTGTACCTTGCCTCATGTCCATGTACGATCCTACTCAAGTAGTAGAATACCTTTCTTATCCATCAATCTCTTGTGCCAAGAGAGCTCTGACAGACTTGGTGGTAGAGGCGATGTAGTGATGTAACGGTATCCCTGTCTTGGGAGGAATCATTATCTGTGGAGAAGTGAGCAGTTTCTTTAGCTTGTTGTGTGCCTCTTGGTGAGCGTCCTCCCACCTAAACTTTTTGCCCTTCATAGTAGATCTATAAGTGGATGAGTTATCTCGGATAGTCTTGGAACAAACCTCCTGAGATAGGAGACTTTACTGAGGAAACTCTTGAGCTCGTTTGTAATTCTTAGACAGGGCATCTATAGGATCGCTTGTTGTTTGTCCTGTTCCATCTGTACATCTTGTCAATCCACCACAAAACCCAAGAACTTCCCACTTATAACCCCGATATCACATTTCCATGGATTCATCTTCACTTTGTACTTCCTGCATCGAATGAACACCTTCCTCGCCTCCTTCTTTGACTTGATTACCTAATCATCCACATAAAATTCCAAAAGTTTTGGAATAAGTCTTGGAAAATGGACATCATCATTCTCTGGTGTGTCGCTCTGTCATTCTTCAACCCAAAAGGCATCACTTTGTATATAAAATTACCTAATGGAGTTTTAAAAGTTATTTTATTTGCATCAGTTAGATCCATCTTGATTTGGTTGTATCTCATATATCGATTCATAAAGGTATACATTTCATGCCTAGCAGTTATATCGATAGTTCTATTAATGGAGGGCAGGGGGAACTCGTCCTTTGGGTAAGCTCTGTTCAAATCTCCGAAGTCCATGTATATTCGTATTTTTTTATCGTCCTTATTCCCACAGTAACAATGCTAGACATACAAAGTGGGTGTTGGATTGGTTTGATGAACCCTACTGCTAATAGTCGTTAGACCTCATCCTTAATCTTTGGATACAACTCTGGCTTGTAAGTTCTTGTAACTTACTTCATAGGTGTGGCTGAAGGCATAACGTTCAGTTTATGGTAACTTAACTCCTCATCCAACCCCTTTATATCTATGTACTTCCATGTAAAGACGTCTCTATATTACCAAATCAGCTCAATCAAGGCCCTTCTTTTCTTTACACTTTGATACTTCAAAATTAAGATAAGCCTTAGATCTTCTCTTTCTTTGGCTAGATCAAGCTGCTCCAGCTCTTGAACATGCGAGGTTAGGTGATCCATCATGTATTCTAGCTTATCCTTCATTTCTTTTATAATTTCCTAGATTATGGAGTTATTTATGACCATGTATTACCCTTGATTGTCCACAAGAAAACACTCATACTCAGGGTCATCCTCCTTGCCAGCCTCTTCAATAGCTCCTTTAACTGCTTGCTCACACCTTTAAATACAATAGATCACCCTTCCATACTCTATTAATACCTTATTGCACTTACGGTTGGTCGATTCAGCTGCCTTCTATTTTTTATCTCTTGAAGTTTCTTCCAGCCTATCTCTTGAAAACCTGATCAGCACACTTTATCGTTTGACCTCATGCTCTATCGAATTAATCCTGGGCCTCATCCTATCTCTCAATTTCTAGAAGATATTTTAGGGTTTGGGTCTTGCACTATTGACCTCCTCACCTCCTTCAGTTCTGCCTACTACTTCATTGCTTTGACCGTTCACATGCCCTATTCTTTCTCTGATAGAAGGTACTCTGACACCCTCCATGCATCTCATTAGTACTATTGTGTCTTCCTCCACCTCTATATAAAATTCAACATCCACCAAATGATCCTCTTTGGTTACAAATGAATTTTTGGTTTTCGTATAATGATCTCAGTCTCTTTCATGTCTGCCTTGGCACATCGAAGATATGTCGAAGGAACTAAACCATGGTTGTGCATCCACACCGTTCCTATCAAGATATGGTAGGAAGTATCACTATTAATCAAATGGAATTTGATATATGAAGTGAGATTCCCCATCACTATCCCTACGTTTATATACCCAATTGATTTTTACGACTAGTTGTCATAAACATAAATCACCAAAGGCATTGGTATCAACCTTGCCTCAGAGATGTTGGATGAATAAAATGATCTGATAGGAATGATGTTTATGGAATCTCCCCCATCCATCAGTGATCTTTCAAAATTCACCTCGCTAATTCTTACTGTTACGTATAGGGGTCTGTTATGAGTGAAACTCATAGCTCTATTCGCATTAGAGAAAGTAACTTCAAAAAAAATTTCACTCACCAATCTAGCCATGGGCCCTTTCCACCTCAGCAATGGAACTGTATTCTTCCATGCAATGTCCAAAATCTCCTGAGTTATCTCTATTCTAGTTTCCTTGGTCATTCCCACTTTTTCGAAGAACCATATGAACTTGGGTGACTACGACACATCCTAATACTCTAGACCTTAATCTACCCCCTCATTTTTAAGGTTGTATACTTACTCCACATCCCTCACACTAGATTTATCATAAGCTATCATAACATTAGACATACTCATTGTGAAATCTTCTACGACTTCCTCAAACTCCTTACGCTCCAATGCCAACTCTATTGTTTTCCTCTCAGCTTTGTCATAGACCACTATCAGGTTTTTTGCATGTGCTGGTAGTGGGTTGTTCTTGGCATTCCTTTCATGGATCTGCAAAGTCCCTGCCTTCACATGCTTATTGATGATCTTCCTTAGCGTGAAACATGACATCATTGGATGACTAATCTTTCAATGGATTTGGCAGTAGTTAGTGTTAACTCTCATTCATTCTTCTAGCTCCATTATCAGAGCATCTTTACATGCATAGACTATCCCCCTCGTAATATGGTGTTGTAGGAGTTAACTGCCTCCTCAACGGTGCAAGGCAATGGTTATGGATCTTCCTTTTTTCTTTGAAATTTCCTTTTATTGTCCTTCTTTGACTTCTTAATATCTTCTTCTTTTCCATCTGCATAACCCATTTGTGGAGGTTGGCCCCATACTACAACGGGTGGTACTTGCTGCCTGAATATCATAGGCACCACGATTGGGCTTGGGCATACCACTAGTGAGATATTTCTCATAGCTTTTAAGAATGCGATAAAAGTTCCTTCATGCGTGTCGTTTATAAGATGGCAGATATACTCCGGGAGCAAGCCTTTAGCATATATCTAAAGCAACTTGGACTTCTTAGCTTCCTCCCTCACATTGAGGGACCTTTATTTGAATTTTTGAATGTATTCCACCACCTCCCATCCTGGTTATTGTTTCTTCCTACATAGCTGTGTCAATGTAAATTCATCCTCTTCCAAAAAGAACATCTGGACAAAAAGAATGTGTATATATTCCTATGTAAAGACACTCTTCGGCCCCAACGAGTACCAGGTCTATGCTTTATCGGTGAGGGATTTAGAAAACTCCCTTTTATCATAACTTTTTGTTATTGCAATGGGACACCAAATGTTCAACAAACCTCATGATGTGCTCTTTCGAGCTTCCTCCTTTCCTCGTGTATTTTTTAAGAACAAGAGGTATGTAATCCTTCGGATAAGGTTCCTCGTTATACGCCTCTGGGTAGGGAATACTAAAATCATCTTATACTGATGCTACCTCGCTGGCTGACTACATGGAAGCTATTATAATCTTTAGCATTTCTTTTTGAATCTCCTTCCTCATTTCTTCCAAGGAAGATGAAAGAGTTTTCTCAGCCGTTGGGACACGAGGCTGAGGGATAATAGGAGGAATACTGGTCACACCTGGAGCACCCACCATGGGGACAGTGATCATGGGGACTACACTCCTTGGAGATGCACTTGATGAGTCTATCAGGGCTTCCATTGGAGTGAGGAAAGAACTGATGTCTATTCCTGCCCCAAAAGTCATTGCTGCTACATGATTCTATAAAAACTTAAAAAATTTACCCATCATAAGGGCCATCTGTGTTGGTCCCATCACAGCGTTAGTTGAAGCCTGTGTAACCATTGAGAATCCTAGTGTCGTTTGCACTTGGGGAACCACCACATAAGGCACCCACTTTCTAAAGGTCTCAAGCTCCCTCACCGTTTGTTCCTCATTTTGCTGAATAACATCAAAGTCAAGGACTCGATTACCGTTATCTTTCTCCATACTTTCTAGAAGAATGACTCCCAACAAAGTTACCAAATGTAAAAGTGTACTCCCCTTAATGGCTGGGAGTATGATAATACAAACAAAGGCGTACCCCTATAGATATGGTGATAAAATAGTAACCCAAATATCCTCAACTATCACAAATGAACATATAATATTGTATATAATAAATACTCAAATTGGACTCACAAAGCACTTGTGTATAACTCAAATAATAATAAAAGAACTTCAGTCACAACTCATTCAATGGAGAGAGAAGTAATCACCCTAGATACACCTTGGCAGGTAGTCCACGCACCAACAACCTCCAATATCTCCCCGGTTAGATGATAAAAGCTTCATAATAAATGTCAATGGTGGGTGGATAAAATTCTAGTTTGCAATAACTCTGTTGATCTAAATGTGTTTTTTCTCTCTAGAAAGAACGCCCCCCACTCAGAAGTTGTTGAGGACAATAAATAGCCCCACACCCTTATCAAGATGTCTTAGTCCTCATTAATGTGAAAGACATTCCTCTCACACTTTAAGTCTCAATCATCAAATGCATGATGGGTAAGCACACCCTACGTCATAATCATTAAATGCTAGTACATGCCTTTTGGCTACCAACTGTGCATTAGGGGACTATAATAATAATGGTGGATCACCAAATCATCTGATAACCCCAATACTACAGTGGTTTACTCAAGTTTGGATTGGACAGTGGGTAGGTGACTAGTGACATCACTTAAAGTTGATGTTACATTTGGTATTGGGATGTTTAGCTCAAAGCTCAATATACGATGGAACTCAAGATTACTCTGCATAAGCTTCCATGAAAAATGGTCTTAGGGTGTTTTACAAGGTGTGTGTAAGATGGTTAAGACAAGCCTTAACTCTGCCTCACTTCTCAATCCTCTAAACCATTTCCCTTTGGAGTTACCTCGGCGAGGTCATTATATAGAGCATGTAAGCTCTCCCAAGCCCTACCGGGCCTGGTCTCTTGCGAGTTCCATTTGACCTCGTACTCAAGATTACAATCGTTACAACTTACAATCAATGTATTTAAAAAGATATAATTTGACTAAGTAAAATAGAAGATAAAGATGAGCACTCTCAGCTAGTTTCCTTTCTCAGCTTCCTCACTTAGCTGCCTCAGTGAGCTATTTTGATAAGTTGCCTTACTGAGCTGCTTTACTTCCCTTATGTTTCTTCCTTCTCTTGAGTCCCTTCTATTAATTTACCTTCAAGCCCCCTATACTGGGCAACACCAAACATGTAGGTGTATTATAGTAGCTTTCTTTCCTGTCCACTATTCAAAAGGAGTCTACCTACTATGAACCCTATTTAAGATATATACATCGATTTTGAGAATATGCATCCACATGGATAAAAGTAGATTAGTATATCTTGAAAATCTTCTAACCATATCCATAAGTGTATGGTTATGCCTTTTAGCCACATTATTATGTTGCGGTGTACCAGGCATTGTGTATTGGGCAAATATACCTAAAATTTCAAGGATCATAGCAAACAGGCCAATTCATTATCATATTTACCATAGTATTCACCACCCCTATAAGATCAAATAATTTTCACCTTTTTTCTTATTTATCTTTCAGCTTCTTATGTATAAAGTTTAGCCAACACAACTGATTGATATTTATCATGCAAAGTATAAAGATAGCATAATAGTTATAAGTCATCTATAAAGGCGATGAAATAATTTTCTACACCAAATGATGAAGCATCAAAAGGATCGTAAATATCCGTGTGTGTTGTTTCTAGGAGTTCATTACTTCTTGTGGATATTTTCTTTGTACGTTTGGTTTGCTTTCTTGTAATGCAATCCACAAATACATCAAAATCACTGAAATCTAAGTCAAGAAGAATTTCCTCTCGTAGGAGTCTTTGAACTCTATCCCTAGATATGTGCCCTAATATATTATTCCACCAGAAAGAAAAATTATCATCAATTGAAGAACGTTTACTTCCATAAATAGGTTACAAGGTAAACAATGTGCATTCAAAATTCTTATCAAAACTAATTTGATACAAAGCATCAATCATAAAACAAGAACATATATTAATAAGACCTTTAATTAATTGGAAGCCTTTATTCTTAAATTCAAAAGAAAACCCATCAACATCAAGTCTTGCAAGGAAATTAAATTTCTCGAAAGACTAGGAACATATAGAGTGTTCTTTAGATCTAACATAAATGTGAAATCCAAAACCACTCTACGGGTTTTACTTTGGTTCTCTTTGTGTTTCCCATATATAAAAAGATTCATTTATCTTATGGTCTAAGTGGAAAGGAATCTGATTCTATAAAAATTATGTTTGATTCAATTTCAAATCAATTGCAACACGTAATAT
The DNA here is from genome assembly GCA_949130495.1 of Sambucus nigra. Classification (NCBI taxonomy): domain Eukaryota; kingdom Viridiplantae; phylum Streptophyta; class Magnoliopsida; order Dipsacales; family Adoxaceae; genus Sambucus; species Sambucus nigra. The sequence continues at coordinate 310,006,193 of OX422221.1, read as the reverse complement.
CTGGACATGTCCGAGATCAATTTCCACATGAACTGGACACTTAGAAAAGAGCAAGATTAAATCATATGAAGTTAATATACGTCACAAAAGTAAAGGGGAAAATATGAATATAGTGGGAGTGGTAAACTACAACTAACAAATATCTTGGCATGAACTTAAATAAGTGTGAAAATGGTGGATTGAACTTTTGAGTAGAATAGAGAAAATAGATCAGGGATCATTCCCCCACCTTGGATTTGCTATGTAGATGATCTAATTAAATTTAATTCCAATCGATCATAGGTAATTAAGTCATAACATCAACCATGTAGATATCAAACTCACTAATAGAAAATTAAATTTTAATTAGTTATGGTGACTGTTGAACCATGAATATGGTACGACTCATGAACTAGTCAAGAAGGTATAACTAAACTACCTATCAATCAAAATAGGATTAGATCAATTAACAAAGTGATCAACTCAGACGTGATTTAGGTTAGCCTTAGGCCTTTTAGTCAGCCTTGCAATCCCAAACAGCCCATGTACCATAATATTCCCACAACCAGAGAATTAGACAGTGGGGGTGACATCATAAGGGAATTCACAGGCTATAAATAAATGAGCATTCTCCCACAAATACATGCACATGCTAACTTTATAATTATTCTCCACTACCTAGTAAAGTGGGTATTTGTGCAGTTGATAATGTGCATGAACCAATGCATCAATTTATTTAATTAAATGCCCCAACACACAAATCCAAATTTAATCAGATTTTAACATTTAATTAATTATGTTGTGCATGCGAGTTGTGTCCAAATTCTAATTTGCAACTATCAAGCCAAACATGAAAAAGCAAACAAGATGAGGAAAAATTTCTTTGCATGGCAAAACTGTCATTCAACATTATCATAAGTATTGACAAATAATAGACTTATAAAAACTTTGTTAAACTAAATGGGGCGCACAAAGTCTTCAAAACCTCCAATAGAATATGAACTAGTCCAGAGTCATCCACAGGTAGCCGTCTACCCTTGATATCCACCGATCAACCTTCTTCCTTCTTCGACAGTGAACTTTCGATTCACAACTCAGTCGTAGAGAATGATCTCCATAAGGTGTTACGAAAGGTATTAAAATTATAGGGTTTCACAAAGATTCACAAATCATATGGAGGATGTAAAGATTGTGAATTTAAGGGTATTTTGTGAAATAAAATATGAAAAACTTTGGAAAGTATACGTTGTTTGCATTTTTTCCAAAGTCCCATGAAAAAAGAGGTCAAAATATATATTCATAGGGTTTGTCACAAAATCTGAGGCGACGTAACTCATTTAAACCAAAATTAAGGTTATTTGAATGAAAACACGCTTTCGTTCAAACAAGTTAGCATCTCATTCTAACAAAAAGGTAATATCATTCGAAGCCAACATCAAAGGGCTTTTAACCAGAATGTTTTGTCAACAAGAATCAACCCCGATCGAAGTTCGTTAGAAGAGGGATATAACGAAACCTCATTATCGTTCGAACGAGATGGACTCTTATTTGAATGAGGCCAAAAACAAATTATTTTTAAATCCTATAAAAAAGAGGCCTCGATTTTATAAAAAAATAACATCCTTAATATGACTTAGAAAATCTATGAAAAACCAAAAGTTTTATACCTTCATGAGTTGTAACGATGTCTTCAATCTTGGAGACATCGGAGTTCGATTTGACGAGTCGGTTTGTAATGCGATACGCCAAAATAAAAGGTAAAGCCTAAACTACCGTAATTATAAATATTTTCTCTCGGAAATCTCTGCCCTTTTCTATTCCTATAAAAAATAGAAATCGAAAACCAAAATATAATAAATCCCTCTAAGTATTCCTAATACCCTCTCAAACCCTAGAAATAGAATGACATAAGTGAAGCTTTGTTTTTAATCTCAACTTGTTCTTTCCTTGGGAAACTTTCTCCTCATCCATTGTAATCCATGAATTCATCATCAACACAAAATAAACCTATACGCATGAAATAAGGAGATACTATGACACATAGAGTTTTAAATAGAAAATAAAAAACTCCCCCTTAATTCATTCACCCCCATTTTGTCCGTAATAGACAAAGGAGTCAAAACTAACCCTGAAATATAAAACATCACATGAAGAAGTAAGATATCATCACAAAGATATGTAAATAACTCACATGTAATGATAATCTCAACAGGCAACTTTTTCAACCAACTAATTTTGAATTTTTTCATTTTTCTTTTAAAGATAAAGTATAAAATGATCAAATGCAACAAACGGTGGAATAACACAAAAATATCCAAACCGTGAATGATGAATGTTGGGTTGTGAACAATTTCCATAGGTAAATCAACATATATAGACATAGCATGTGTGCATGAAGTTTTGAGACACTTATAACAAAAGAGCTCAAAGTCTGTAAAAGTGGGGAACTCAAGTGAAATTGAATCGACTTAATCAACATGTCATGAACGTAAATGATTTTCACATCAATAACGCCAAACTGTGCAATGTTTTTTCGAGATGTTTTTATTTTGTGCAAACCCATTTATCTTCAACTATAACTCCCTCAAAATAAAATTGGCCTAGCATATCTATTTTTATGTGCCTCTAATATTTTTAGGCTCTTTTATGAAAATGGTGGCTTTTAACGCAAAGACCTTTGATCTTTCATAGCCCCTTTCCATTGCTTAACATATAACATAATTTTTCAAAAAAATAACTTCAATCCAGGCAATGGTTCTTACATGCACAACTTTATATCTTTTTAAGTTTGGTTCATTACAAAGTAAAATTGATATGAGAACATCATATTCGACAAGTGACAAGTAAGTGCAATGTTCAAACAAGTTCGTGCACATGTGCATTAAAGGTGACTAGGAGTCAAACATGTTGAAAATAGTCATCAAAAATCAACATAATGACTCCACACATTATTAAGCACACTATATAAACGACGCCATGGCTCAAAACGCTACGAAAATGTCATGTGGAAATATGGAATGAATGGGTGATCCGGACATCTTAAATGATTTAAATATATGGTGATAAAAAAATACAAAACTTGTTTGGTCTTTTTCAAAAATTTTATCAAAAACAAAATCTTTTTGCCTCTTCCCATTTTTCTTAAAAAATCAAAAATTCGTTTGTATCTTTTAAAAAAAATTCAGGAAAAACATTCCTGTTGGATTTTTCTAAAAATATCAAAATGATATAAATATAATGATATCACAATGATAATACAATCTAGTAACAATAATAAGAGATATAATCATGAAAAATATCCTACACTAGATAAAATATCCGAAGTCATCTATGCAAATACCTAAAAATTTCCTAAGATCCTCAAATCAAAGTGGATCTAAAGGTTTCATGAATATTTTAGCTAACTGATGATTGGTGCTCACAAAGTTTAAGGACACGACCTTCTCCTCAACTAGGTCTCGTATTAAGTGATTGCGTATCCTAATATGCTTCTTGGGCGAATGTTGGACAGGATTACGATCAATATGGATTTCAACATATTATCACAAGAAATAGTCATCGTGCCTTGTGAAATACCATACTCCTCCAAAATTAACTTAATTCATAAAAGTTGAGTGCAATAACTCCCAGCAAAAATATACTTAGCCTCCATGGTGGATAAATATATGGCATTTTTCTTCTTGTTTAACCAGGAGACAAGAGCACTCCCAAAATAGAAACACCCACCCGAAGTCTCGCACAACCATCAACATTCTCGATCCAATCGACATCCAAATAGGTGGACACTCAGTCATAGGTATCAAAGGAATACCAATACCGTATCAAATAGTTCCACTCACATATTTGATAATACTTTTAAGTGCGTGTAAGTGTGACTCTTTCAGGGATGTCAGGTATCTCGCATAGACTCCAACATTAAAGGAAATATCAGGACGACTAGCAGTCGAGTAGAGGATAATACCTATCATACTACGATAAAGGGATTGCTCTACATTCTTGACTAAAGCGTCTTTACTAAGATTTTTTGATGTACTCATAGGGGTGCGTGAGTGCTTAGCAGAGTCTAGACTAAATGGGTTCATAAGATCTCTTGCATATTTGGATTGAGATATGAATAGTCCATCCTCAAGCTAACAAACTTAGAGACCTAGGAGGAACATAAGCTCACCTACCATGCTCATCTCAAACTCACTCTCTATAGCCTCTTCAAAGGTGTGATCATGGAGAAAGCATGTGAATCCAAAGACTATTTCGTCCATATAAACTTGGGCAACCAAAATAGCACCATTCTCTCTACTTACAAACGTCTTGTCCACTCCCCCTCTATTGAAGCCACAAGTAAGATATACAAAATGAGCCTCTCATGCCAAGCATAGGGTTCTTTCTTTAAACCATACAAGGTCTTCTTAAGATAGTAAAAGTGTCCTGGGTGCTTAGGTTCTTCAAACCCTGTTGGTTGTTCCACCTAAATCTCCTATTATATAATGTCATTAAAAAAGGCACTCTTAACACCCATATGATACAACTTGAAGTGCAGATGACATGATATGACAATAAATAAGTGGACGGATATAAGCCTAGCAACAGGAGCGAATGTTTCGTCAAAGTCTACACCCTCGATCCATATGTAGCCTTGAGCAACCAACCTAACCTTATTGCAAACTATGGTACCATTGTCATCGTTATTATTCTTGTAAACCCACCTGGTACCAATCACATTAGACTCTATAGGTCTGGGGACTAACTCCTAGATATCGTTTTTATGAGATTGAAGCAACTCATCTTAAATGGCGAAAATCTGGTGCTCGTCCTTGAGTGATTATTTCACATTATTGAGCACGACTAAGGATGTGTAGCACAGATCGCTAACCACATTTTCAAGTTGAGCATGAGTATTCACACCTAATGTAAGATCATAAAGTATAGTGTAAGGGTCATGACTCTTTTGAACCTAAGATGATGTCTTCCCTAAATCAGGAATGGGGTCCACGTGGTGATGGGATCATCACCAGGGATGTATTATCATCATGTTTGGGTCTAAGAGCAACAAACGTGTAATCCCCCATACTTTTATGGATATTTAAATTACATAAGTGGGTTTAATTTGAAAATTTGAGGAATTTATGTGAATAATAATTTTTGGAGTTCATGAGGGTTAGATGTTTATCGATGTGTGTTACAGTTACTTTGGGGATTAAGTAAATGAGTCATAATATTTTTATGTCACGTTACAGTTGGGTTAAACGATAAAAAATAGTTTACATTGTAGAAAATGCGTGTTGAGAAGTGTTGGGTATGACTAGTGAAATTTAGTTAAGTGACTCAGATGGAGATTTCGAGTGCACAATTGGTTTTGAAATGTCCAAGATAGTCATAATAGAGTATTCGGGGGTAGCATTTAGGTTCCGGAGATTTTCGGACTCGTAAGGACTCGTAATTGAGTAAACGAGTCAATTTTGGGTATAATAAGGGATAAGATTTATAAACCCTTATAACCCTCATTTGTCTCACAATTCATACCGAAGAGAGAGAAAGAGAAGAGAGAAAAGTAAGAAGAGAAGAGATGAAGGAATAAAGGGGATTTGTGGGCCAAACTTCGCGGGATTCGACTCGAGGTAGTCGGATTTTATCCACGAGGCAAGTGTTTACTTGCTTTATTCTTTTAAGTATATATATCATATTATAGTTGGTAGTGATGAACTATAAAGATTCTTGGGTTGGATTTTCTTGAATCGAAACAGGTTTTTCAAAAGTTGAACGATTAAAATCGGACAAAATCTCATATTAGGAAAACTTTGGGAATTCTAGAAATTAGATGTTAATTCTTGGTTCTAGGATGATTAGAACCTATTTTCCTTGAATATAAATAGTTGGTTGTGATTAAATAAGGTTGGGAGAAGAAACAAAAATCTTGGAGATGTATTAATGGAGGTTTGGGATTTTGAAGAAGAAGGTGAATAGTAACTCAGCGTAAATTTCGAATTGATTCGAGCTAGGTGCGAATTAATTCGTCTCTTGGTCAAAAAATAAAATTTGTAGATCTTTTCGATATGGTCTCGTGAGCACCGGCCGCATATTTTTCTAATTTACTTTGAATTAGCAATGATTTTTCTACGGAAGGGTGTTCGAGGTCGAAATCGTTAATCACAAATCCAACCTGACATTGGGAGAAAATTAATTGATGTGTTATATATAAATCAGTGTTAGGATGATTATAGTGATGTTGGTTGAGGTTAGAAACCATAAAATGGAGAACGGGTTGTTATTTGGGTATTTTAGAGAAGATGAAATCGCCTAAATAGTGCCCTCCGAACAGGGAGAATTGATTCGGGTCTAGACTGAATCGATTCACATAAGGGGACCTGTAAGGCTGTCTCAGGCCAAATCGATTTGGATTGAGACCAAATCGATTCTACTTTGAGGAGATTTTTGTAGAATACTTTTCGAATCGATTCGGATGGAAACCGAATCGATTCGCTAACCCGAGTCGATTCGCATTTGAGGCGAATCGATTCGCCTTTATTGAATTTTGCAGCTTTCCTTCTTTGAGTTTAGGGGAAGTTAAATTGCAATTGGAGATTATTATGGGGGATTCTAGTTATGATATTAGGACTCCTAGATGATGGTATTGAGGGGATTAAACCTTGGAATGGAAGAGAGAACTTTGGATTAGTTTAGTGTACAATATGGGGTATGGACCTAGTGAAAGTTCGGGTCGAACAACGTTCGAGAGAGGTCTTCGACAAGTGTATATAAATAATACTTATGCGTTTAGTATTTTAAGTGTATGAATGCTTATATACTTTTACGAATGGGATCATTCAGGGTTATTGGCTATCGATACAAGAGTTTGGCAATTATATCCATGTATATATTGAGAAGGGATATATATTATACATACAAAAGTTGTTACATTATATATATGATATGATATGAATATAGATATATCTGTATATGACTGGTATATTTGTACTTTAGAGGCTGGTTCCACAAGCTTCCTTGGGCATAGGGATAGACAACCAGGTTATATATTTTCTCTAGTGCGATCCAGGGAGGTTGCGCGATGTGGGTGAATCCCCTGTCTCGAGGAGCAGGGAGAATATATTCCCAAGTCATATTGTCCCGCATGCGAGTGTGATAGCTTTATTTCACTTTCAGGAGGTAATATGACCGCCTCTACCGTTGTGTATTTTCTCCATGACCATGAGTGATTCTGGCTTGGTGTCGTGGTTGATTGAGTAAACCCGAATGCGGATAGGCACTATGAGACTACATCCTCGAGTTATAGCTTGGTGGGATGGTTATTATACTTGTCGTGTATAGTATATTACTTGTTTATGAAGACGAGATATCATATATCTTTAACTGGTGTAAAGAGTAAAATGAATAAGGATTTATTATCATTCCAGGAGATTATATCTGGATTTAAATTGTGATTCGTATATTAAAGTGAGAATTATATATAAACGGGATTTTATATACTAAAGTGAAAATGGTATTTTAAACTAGTGAAAGTTATGGAATATGAACATCATTATTATTGTTATTATTATTATTATTATTATTATTATTATTATTATTATTATTATTATTATTATTATTATTATTATTATTATTATTATTATTATTATTATTAAATACATAGAAATGAGAAATATATATATATATATATATATATATATATATATATATATATATATATATATATATATATATATCACATTGAGGACTGTATTAAGATAAGCTTATATGATAGCTTATGATATAACTTATGTTATATCACGTAAGATAGGTGATAGTCACGAGGATTTAGTAGATGGGTGGAAGAGATTTGTTAGGTAGGGTAGCTTAACTAGATTGTTTAAAAAGGAATGCGATAGGTGTGCACTATTAGAAGAGGGGTGAGGTATATCTCATGAGAGTGCGATACCAGTTTAAAATATGGCATTTATGCACTTGCAAAATATTTTCAAACTTGGGCTCTGACCCGTTTCTCTATTTTCCCCTGTCGTGATATATATATATATATATATATTCTTTTATCACCTTTTAGTGCGACATTCGATTTGGTTGTATTATATCAAACCGAATGTTTGGTTATTTTTATTTCATTTCAGTTTGTGTATATAAACTATTGGGATTGATTTATTTGAATGGCTTGGTTAAAAAGATTAGTTAAAATAAAATTTTGATGCCAGCCTAATATGTTATTAGTAATTAAGTTGGTCTTCGACAGTGATGCTGAGAATGAACCATATGAGACTCCTGTTTTAATTTGGTATACGATTGATCACCCGGTATTTTATTAGGCGGGGTGTCACAGATGGTATTAGATCATCAGGTTCTAGTGTCCTTAGGAATCTGTGCAGACGTACTACGCTTTTAGCGTTGCTTTCGATTTGATATAGAGCCTTATGATTAGGATTGTTGATTCCTCTTGTGAGATTTCGTTCTCCTGCCATTATGTAAGATTATAGTAAATATTTTGCGCGCTCGTTCGAAATTCGTGTGCTGGGCGACCAGGGAAGGACGTTAGAGGGCCGCAGGAGGCAGGGCTTAGTTAGAACTATAAGTTGAAGCCGGGGACGAGGACCACAGTGGAGGTCACTCCCTTTGTGGAATTTTCGTGGATTTCTACAACGACTACTAAAGTATAGTAGTTATATTTATCCAAGTACGACTATAGTAGAGAGTGGTGCTAAACTTGAATTACCGAGTGAAATTAAATTTGGAAAATATTTGAAAGCTGTTTGATAAGGACCATACATTAAGTTAAGTTATGCAGAGGCAGTGTAGCTTTATTCAATGGAAGTATAATGCTCAGGAGCTTCGACTAAGATAAGGGTATAGAAATGCCCAGATGTGAAAATTTAAGGAAAATTTTTTCACTCGTTGGAGCAATGTTGAAATGGTGGAAACGGTGGTAATCATATTTGTGGGAGCAGGATGTTTTTCTCATAGAGGAATCTTACGGATGGTTTTAATCGCGAGTTCCTTTGATTTATCAGAAATGAAGAGAATGCAGTTTCTTAATTATTCACATGAGGATCGGTCGCCGACAGTGAATAAAGAGTTATATGGTTAAGGTAACTTTGTACCGATGTAAGGTAGGTACAATGAAGAAAGAACCCTTAATTGAAATGATAGGCTCACTAGTAAGTGTTGCTAACACTTATGGAGAAGTTTTGCTCGTGGAAACCCATTGGAAGACATCCACTCGGGGAATTCATTGAAATAAGGTAGTTGAGGCCAGTAACATGTTTTCTTTTTGTCGGAGGAGCTAAGGGAACTACGAGGGTGATTGTCAAGATTGAGGCTACAGATTCCGAGATACTGATAACCTTAACATGGTCAGGGTGGCCAAATATGGGTAATAATTGTTATGTCGAATGTCTCTTGCCCGAGAGGAGTTAAAGGACAAGAATAAGGTGACTGGATGGGGCATTAATTAAAGTAGTTTTTGGTTTAGTTAGGACAAGTGTACTGTATCTGGGAACCATTTGGAGCAGCCATGGTAATTGCCAAGAATGTTGTTATGAGTTTCACCTCAGATGAAGGAGTTATATTATGTGTGGCAAGATTGAGTCACGGTATTTTATTAGCCCTAGATTCGCATGTGTGATTCGAGTTTGCTGGTAGTATCAGTAACATTATATAGTGTATGTCTATATGTTTTTTCGCGGTATTAGGGTTCTATTTTCCTTCATTCACTGTAAAAGCGGGTGTTAATATTTTAAATTTATATCTGGTTTATACTGCTCATTTTGTGTGTGTGATACGAGTATGGTATTATTGTAAGTGTAATGTATTTATGGATGATCGAAGCGATAGCAGGCTAATGATTGCAAGACTATCGTATCCGTATTTCCAGGGTGGAACTGGTTGTTTTTGCGATATCTCACCTGAATATGGGTTGAGCTCACCATTTATTATATGTTTAGATGGAACTTCGATGAGTAGATGTTTCACTAGCATGACTTTAGTGCATGGGGACTTTATAGATATGATCTAAGGTATGCTAGATTTAGTATTTTACATTTTTTACGCTGACATACCTCCACGTCCGACAAGTTATGTAGTAGTGTATCAGAGGGGTTCCTTGTTTGGATTTCGCTTGCGAAACACTCCATGCATGAACCTTAACGATGTCGAAAATGGAGATATGTTACTATATTCTAGGATTTTGGTTTTGGTGAAATTAGCTGAGAGTCAGTAATGATTAGGGGCTAGTAAAAAGTAGATGTGTTGTGCTCTTACCGCAAATATGTTGGCAAGACAAGGTAAAGGAAGTTGGGTTGAGGCTTATAGCTAGGCCTTGAATAGAAGGAAGATTCAGAGGAAATATGTTTTGGGAAGGATGTTCATAACACTTTTGCAAAGAGTAGGCGCCCCAATTAGTTAGACTTTCCATTTCGCCGAAATGGAAGGACATAGAGGTAAAAGCGCGTTAGTAGGGTTACAAGATAGGATTTTAGCGGTCCCGATTGTGTTCCCTAGACCGTTATATCTTGATGACCGACGATGAAAGGTAGTAGTGTAACGGGAGGGTTCCTTGTTTGGATTTCACTTTGTGAGACGTCCCACGCATGAAACCAAGTGAATGTCAGAAATTGAGAAAAGTCTTAGGCACTATGGATATAGTTAGTATAATACTCATTTTACATGTGTAAGAAACACATCAATCTTAGAGTTAATAGGAAGTAAGTCCAGTGGGGCATGTGGCGCTATTTTAGGAAGGTTGTAGTGAGTTAACCATGAGAATATTGGTGGGTTAACTTTAAGAAGGATTGGGTTTCCAGGAATGGGAATAATGGAATCTCGAGTAACTCGGGGCACCAGGCCGAAAAGAAAGTGAGGCCCATCTTTAGAGAGAGTGTTATGTCTATGACTTTTGCAGTAGTGGTGCAGATAAGCACGGATTATAGCGTGTGTGTGCATCTCGATAAGTTGATTTTACATATATCAATAGAAATACAAGGGGTGTATTATATAAAGATGAAGAATATGCTTTGGGACGGTTATAAATGAGATTGGAGTTTGTCGGATGGAATGTCATATGGGGTACGTAAGAATCGAACTATATAGGTGCAATAAAAGGTAGCACGCCCAACCTAAGTGATGAGACTGGCGGGAGTAGTTAAGCGTTAATATAATTAAATTAGATATCCGGATGTAGATGAGTGGATGCCTAGTAGCGGATCTACGATGGGATCAATAAGTTAGAGCGACGGGTATAGACTCATTTTCTTCATATGTGGTAATAGAAACGCTAGGTACGATGTGACATTATTAGATTCAACCTTACGACCGAGGTAATATTGTAGCATATGGAGACTTAGTTAAGCTTGTTGTTAAGCTAGTGCGTTAAAGTATAAGCTTTGATATAGGTGGGTACCGTGAACGAGCATATGGTAGGTTACCATTTGAATTAGTACCTTTCGACTTATGTGTACCAGAATGAAATGTGATTAGCGATCCTAGGTTGTTAGTACATATTGTATCCAAATTTTGGGGATGAAATTTCGTTGTAAAGGGGGGGGGGGGGGGGGAGAATGTAATACCCCGTACTTTTATGGATATTTAAATTACATAAGTGGGTGTAATTTGAAAATTTGAGGAATTTCTTTGAATAATAATTTTTGGATTTTATGAGGTTTAGATGATTACAGAAGTGTGTTACAGTTACTTTGGGGATTAAGTAAATGAGTCGGAATATTTTTATATCACGTTGCAGTTGGGTTAAGCGACAAAAATTAGTTTACGTTGTAGAAAATGCGTGTTGAGAAGTTTCGAGTACGACTAGTGAATTTTAATTAAGTGACTCGGATGGAGATTTGGAGTGCACGGTTGGTTTCGGAATGGACAAGACAGTCAGAATAGAGAATCCGGGGGTAGCGTTTAGGTTCCGAGGATTTTTCGACTAGTAAGGACTCGCAATTAAGTAAAGGAGTCAATTTTGGGTATAATAAGGGATAAGCCTCATAAAACCTTATAACCCTCATTTGTCTCACAATTCAGCCCTCATAGATACAAAGAGAAGAGAGAAAAGGAAGAAGAGAAGAGAAGAAGGAAGAAAGGAGATTTCCGGGCCAAACTCTGTGAGATTCGACTCGAGGTCGTCGAATTTTATCCATGAGGCAAGTGTTTACTTTCTTTATTCTTTTTAGTGTATATATCATATTATAGTTGGTAGTGGTAAACTATAAAGATTCTCGGGTTGGGTTTTCATGAATCGAAACGGGTTTTTCGAAAGTTAAAAAATTAAAATCGGATAAAATCTCATATTAGGAAAACTTTGAAAATTCTAGAAATTAGTTGTTGATTCTTGGTTTTAGGATGATTTGAACCTATTTTCCTTGAATATATATAGTTGGCTATGATTAAATAAGTTTTGGAGAAGAAATAAAAAGTTCGGAGGTGTATTAATGGAGGTTTGGGATTTTGGAGAAGAAGGTGAATAGTAACTCAGCGCACATTTCGAATCGATTAGGGCTAGATGCGAATCGATTTGGCTCTTGGTCAAAAATACAATTTTTTAGATCTTTTTGATATGGTCGCGTAAGCACCGACCTCGTATTTTTTTGATTTACTTTGAATTAGTAATGATTTTTCTACAAAAGGGTGTCCGAGGACAAAATCGTTAATTAGAAATCCAACCTGACATTGGGAGACAATTAATTGATGTGTTAGTTAGAAATCAGTCTTAGGATGATTATAGTGATGTTGGTTGAGGTTAGAAACCATAAAATGGAGAACGGGTTATTATTTGGGTATTTGAAGAAGATGAAATCGCCTAAACAGTTCCCTCCGAACAGGGAGAATTGATTCGGGTCTAGACCAAATCGATTCACATAAGGGGACCTGTAAGGCTGTCTCAGGCCAAATCTATTCGGATTGAGACCAAATCGATTCGCCTTTGAGGAACTTTTTGCAGAATACTTTTCGAATCGATTCGGATGGAAATCGAATCGAATCGATTCGCTAGCCCGAGTCGATTCGCATTTGGGGCGAATCGATTCGCCTTTATTGATTCAGATGGAAACCAAATCGATTCAGATGGAAACCATTTGGGGCGAATCGATTCAAATGGAAACCAAATCGATTCGCTAGCCCGAGTCGATTCGCATTTGGGTATATATATGATATGATATGAATATAAAGTTGTTAGAGTATATATATCATATATACGAAAGTTGTTAGAGTATATATATGATATGAATATAAATATATCTGTATGTGACTGCTATATTTTTACTTTAGAGGCTGGTTCCACAGGATTCCCCGGGCATAGGGATGGACATCCAGGTTATATATTTTCTCTAGTGAGATCCAGGGAGGTTGCACGATGTGGGTGAATCCCCTGGCTTGAGGAGAAGGGAGAGTATATCCCCAGGTCATATCGTCTCGCATACGAGTGAGATAGCTTTATTCCACTTTCAGGAGAGAATATGACCGTCTCCACCATTGTGTATATTTACCATGACCATGAGTGAGTCTGGCTTGGTACCGTGGTTGATTGAGTAAATCCGGATGCGAATAGGCACTGTGAGACCGCATCCTCGAGTTATAGCTCGGTGGGATGGTTATTATACTTATTGTGTATAGTATATTGCTTATATATGAAGACGAGATATCATATAGCTTTAATTGGTGTAAAGAGTAAAATGAATAAGGATATAATCTCATTACAGGAGATTATATCCGGATTTAAATTGTGATTCATATATTAAAGTGAGAATTATATATATGGGGGATTTTATGTACTAAAGTGAAAATGGTATTTTAAACTAGTGAAAATTATGGAATATGAACGACATTATTATTATTATTATTATTATTATTATTATTATTATTATTATTATTATTATTATTATTATTATTATTATTATTATTATTATTATTATTATTATTATTATTATATACATAGAAACGAGAACTATATATATATATATATATCACATTGAGGACTATATTAAGTAAAACCTATATGATAGCTTACGTAATAACTTATGTTATATCACGTAAGATAGGTGATAGTCATGAGGATTTAGTAGATTGGTGGAAGAGGTTAGTTAGGCAGGGTAGCTTAACTAGATTGTTTAAAAAGGTATGCGATAGGTGTGCACTATTAGAAGAGGGGTGAGGTGTATCTCATGAGAGTGCGATACCAGTTTAAATATAAGATATTTCATATATTAAAATATGGCATTTATGCACTTGCACAATATTTTCAAACTCGGGCTCTGACCCGTTTCTCTATTTTCCCCTCTCTCTCTCTCTCTCTCTCTCTCTCTCTATCTATATATATATATATATATATATATATATATATATATATATATATATATATATATATATATATATATATATATTAAATGTCCAGACACAGGGACGCCTTGATGATGACCCATTCGAGTCAGACGTTCGCTGCACCAGCTGTGGATGCATGCAGGTTTATTTTAGACGCTTCTATTCCTGTGATCTAGATTGGAAGCATTGTAGTAACATTCAGACCGATAGCCCAATTGTATTCATTTATTCTGTTACCGCATTTTAGTACGACATTCAATTTGGTTGTATTATGTTAAACCGAGTGTTTGGTTATTTTTATTTCATTTCAGTTCGTGAATATAAACTGTTGTGATTGATTTGTTTAAATGGTTTGGTTAAAAAGATTAGTTAAAATAAAATTTTGACACCAGCCTGATAGGTTATTAGTAATTAAGTTGGTTTTCAACAGTGATGCTAAGAATGAACCATATGAGACTCATGTTCTAATTTTGTATAGGATTGATCACCCGGTATTTTATTAGGCGGGGTGTCACAAAATGCCATTGTCTCATCATCTCTAATCGCGATGTTTATTAAATCCATAACCTTAGATCTAGCAAGGTTAAAAATCTTATAAGCCCTACTTGTCGATGAATATCCTAAAAATATCCCCTCGTTGCTTTGGGAGTTGAACTTTCCTAAGTGCTCTCAATCTCGTAAAATATAGCAAGTACTCCCAAAGACACGAAAATACGACAGGTTAGGCTTCTTCCCTGTCCACAACTAATAAGGCGTGTGAAGTGTGCGCGAAAGAAGATATACCTAGTTCACTGTATGGCATGCTATGCTCATTGCCTCTGACAAAAAATGTCTAGGTACGTTTCTCCCAAGATGAATGGATCTAGCCATTTCTTGTATCGTCCTGTTCTTCCTATTAATAATCCCATTTTGTTGAGGAGTACGAACACACGAAAATGCATATTTGATGCCCATTCCATCACAACAGTTATCCACTTTAGCTTCTTTAAAGTCAGTGCTCATGTCACTACGTATCCAATTAATAGTGACACCATGTTGGTTTTGTAGGGCACGACATTGGGTTGTAAGTAACTCAACAACATCAAACTTTTCTCTAAGGAGTCCTACAATAGAATATCTAGAAAAGTCATCGACCATCACGAGAATATATCATTTACCACCCAAACTCTCCAAGAGAGTACGACCCATAAGATCCATGTGGATCAACTCCAAAATACGAGAGGTAGTAATGATATTCAACTTCTTATGGGCTTGGAATTGGTTTTCCTTGTTGGAAAGGTCCACAAATCGAGGAAGTTAGTTTCCCAAGTGATGGTAAGATACGAACTAAGTCCTTTTTCACTAATCTCTCAAGATCGTTAAATTTATCTTGACCTAGTACTTGATGCCAAAGGTAAATATGGAGATCATAGCACTTTTGGACACAAAGGAGGACTTGGGCACAATTCCAGGTAACACCCCATATTTCTGAGTATTTAAATTTGAATTACTTTGGTAAATTTTTAAATTACACGTGTGACATAATTTAATGATAATAAAATATTATGTTTTGATTAAATATTAATCGGAGAGAGAATGATTAATGTTTATTGAATATAATTACTATGTGGATAGTAAATGGTTCTTTTACATTAGAAGGAGTCACAGTGACGTGAGGGTGATATATCTTAACCGGTTGTCGAGTGTGAAATATATGAGATCGAGATGGAAAATTATTTTAGAGTGACTCGGATGGTGATTTTGAACTCACGGTTGATTCTAAAAGGGCTAAAATTATCTAAATAGTATACCCGAGTGTGATGTTTGGATCCCGGGCCTTTTTAGACCGAACCGACACTATTAGAGGGCATTTTAGTCATTTGGTAGCATAGGGTTATGGGAGCTATGGATTTCTAAGTGTTATATAAACTTGTAGTTGGGAGAGTCTAGGGTTAGTGGAATATAAAACCATTAGAGGCCATTAGAGAAGAAAGGGATAACATTCTTGGAGCTTAGGAGAGGATTCTTGAAGCTTTCAACCTTTTCTTTGCATCGCCGTCATCTTTGGAGTGTGGATTGGAAGGGAAGACAAACACATCATCATCATAAAAATGAAATCAAATCACTCCCATATAAGGCAAGTGTTTATCTTTCTTATTTTCAATTAGTTATAATACCCATGTTAGGAGTTAAGATATCTAATATGATTTCATGATTTTTAGAAGAAATATTGGACCATATTCATGTTAATGATGAGAAAATATGTTAGAGGTTTTGATTCTGGAATTAGTATTTTGAAATTTGATTTGTTGGGATAATGTAAGAGAATGAAATCTGGATTTTTGAAGAACGTGTTTGAAATATGAAACTAGGGTTTGCATGAATTAATTAGAGAATTTAATATTGTGAATATTGGAATTAAGTGATGCATTAAAGGATTAGGTTTACATAAATCAATATGAGACTAGGGAGAATCGTGTACATATTCATAGTTATTGAATGTACAGGGATTGAAATGGGTCACGGAGGGATGAGTGAACCTATGACTTCAACCGGTAGAGTAGGAGTGTAATAGCTACTACTATTAATTAAGGGATAACTAGGACCCTTAGGGTAGTGAGAGATACTCAAAAGTATACTATTTGAGGTTATAATGGTAATTAAGGGTATATTGAGTATGCGAGAGATATATACTACGTACGGGTTGGCATAATTGGGTTATGTGTATACCTATTGAATAAATATGTATATAGGTTGTGTGAATACCTATGATTATGATTTTTTTACATGCGTGAACATACCTACTGTTGGGGTTGTATACTAAAAGTGATGGTTCACTAGTGAATTTTAGTATGTCTATATAATGAGAATATTCACAAGTGATATTTGCATCATATTATTTTATATATTAACACATATGTGTCTTTTATTCTACACAATAGATGGTATGGTGTGTAGAGTTCGACTTACACAAGAAAGATCAAGTCATCGATCCTTATAGAATATAAGCCCGGCTAATAATCTTAGATGGTGATGAACAAACCATCAGTAGGATTCTAGCACACTATTTTAGTAGGTCTATCTTGATTATAGAAAACGGTATAGTTTCGAATTTTTATGCTAGTACACTCTGTGTATTGAACGGGACCAATTAGAGATGATTGTCTTTATACTAACTATAGAGGATAATGCATATCTCATGGTTGTTATGGGTCTTAAACTCTTAATCCGGACATAATTGATGGACATGTGAATCAATTGCTCAATACTTTGACCTATTGGGTGAGATTCATTTATGGATCAATAAGCTTTGTAGATTGGGTAATGATGATTAATGTGTGGTTAAAGTTAATTATGAATGGGATCCACGTCTCAGTATAAAGATTGATGATGCCATCTTGATGTAGCTTATAAGTTTTGATTATGTCAAACGCGATCAGTGAATTTAATTACCTGACATATCAAATAAGTTAAAAGAATGGTCTCAAGGAATTTATGAGAGGTCAATTAAATATAATTGTCAGTAATTTAATTCAATAGACGAGTATCTGTAATCTTAATGTGGGGAGATTATTTAGCATTTAATAACGAGGAGCTCAAAATTATAATTTTGAGATAGTAGAATAGAGTGCTACTAGTATTCTTTAGTGGAATGAATAATAATTTATAGAATTATGGAATTAATTATAGAGTTTAATTAGGATTCATAACTATGTAGGAAGCTAGTCTCCTATTTCTCCTGGGGGTCCCCGTGCTAGCCTATATAAGCAACCCCCTGTCTCTTATTAAGTGTGGTATCAATATACATCACAATATACATGAAAAAGGAGTGTTAGGGTCGTGATCCTTGGTGCTGAGACACCAATGACATGTATTGGCTTAAAGGAATAGCATGGAAGATTTTAAGGTCTCTTTCAAAGATCTCATGTTGTAAAATCGATTACGGGCAATTGGAGAGTTCAAAAATTACGAAATTAGAACCATGGATTCCTGAAATATATAAGAAGAAGAACAAGAAATTTCAAGTAATTTGGAGATCATTTGATCCTCCTGCTTCACGCATATTTACAAAAAAGTGATTCATGAAGGAGATCTAACAGATTAGATCTGGAATCGAATCAAGAACGAATCAAGAAGGTGGATTAAATTTTCAAGAAAGTATTATAATATATATAAACCTTGATATAATACTTTTGAATTCATGGATATGAATGTTTGAGGATGAAATTAATTAAAAACTCACGATTTCATCTGCCCAAACAAATGCGCGACACGTCATGGTATCTACCTGTTAGAGCCATAACTTGAGAATCGTTGATCGGATGGGGCTAAAATGTTTTACAAGGGGCTAGAGGTAAATATATATTAAAAGTCGTTAAAGATCTTATTTTTACCCTCTTAAGATTTTTGAAAAAAATCATTTCCATTTTGTGGTTACCACACCGTTATATTTACAACACGGATCAGTGTAACATGAAAGAGATAAAATCTCTACGGTTCAAGTCAGAAGGAGCCACAGAGGTATGAGATCTTAAACATCCTATGTGGATGTACCATAATTAATTTTTTAAAACACAATTATCATATAAATCAAATGATTCATACTTTATTTTAAGTCCTCCAGCAATTGGTATCGGAGCAGGATTTTAATTTACATGATAATTGGAAAATCCATGTTGTCCATCAAAATCTATTTAAACGATTTAGTTTTAATATCGAATGAATCTTGAATGAATTTTGGATCTATGATGTAATTTTTTTTGCGAAGATTCATAAGTTTCGTCCCTCCATTATGGTCTGATTCATATTTATTAATTTTATACGATTAGATCCTACAATAGTTTATGCATAATTATTTTTTATGTCTTCGATTGGGTTGTAATAATTAATTTTTAGTTTTCGGCCATTAAATCTGGTTGTAATTATTACATGTAATTATTTTTTATTCATCAGAATCTGTATCAATTGATGAGTTGGACACCGAAGACAATTTTAGGGACGAATTAGATTTATCAAACAAAATTTTGGAAAGTTTTGGTGGAATCCTATTGTGTCGTAACGGACCATGGGAGTTTTAGTTAGTGATTACTACATCGCACGAAAGCATCGCGATACACTTCATATGCATACCAGGTGTCTATGTGACATGGAGCAGTGGTGTGGTTATGTGCTGTCTTGGCACGAGCAACCTCCCAGAGTATTTTAGTGGTGCTGGCACAATATAGTAAACTTCAACTCAGCCTAGATTTTCTACTTGGTATGGTTCCTTACATGGGAAGAATTCTTGGAGTCAATGATGGCATGAAATATGGAATTAGGGACCATAATAGAGAGGGGCCTATTTAAGTTTCCCTATTGTTTATGGATTGTATTTCTTGATTTCCTTATTATTTTGTGAATATGGTTCTTGTTTAATATTTATGTTTTATTTATTGGCGTGTTAAAATTAATTAATTTTAGCGGACCCATTAAATTGGACAACATGGACAAATATTATTGGACCGGACCTTAGATCATGGTTTTCTTGGAAAATAAATTTTTTGGTGGTTCATTTTAAATTTATTAAACATAAAGGGTTTTGTTTATTACTCAAATTAAATTTAATTTCTAGAATTATTTTAATTTAAAATAATTTAATTATTTTTGGATAATTAAAATAAGGAAATTGGTTATTCAAATTTGAATAAATAAATTGGAAAGTCCCATTATTTTAATTGTACAATTTAAACTTGAACAGTCTCCATGGTTATATGTTTAATATAATTTTTTAAAATTAAGAAAATATGAATTAAATTTACAGATTTATTTTGTGAATATAAGGGAATTTAGAATTTTTATTTATTACACATGTTTTGGACGCGCAAAAATTCAGGCAACCGTAAATTTTGATATGCGTCAATTACCCTGTATTTTTTAAAACATTAAAATTAAACTTCTCTTTTAAACAATCCTCACGTAATTTTTAAATTACTAAGTGTGAGAGGGATTTTGTCACAAACAAATCGCACGGTCTCCACCAACGGTTTGTAAGTTTTCAATAATGAGTAGGTCCTCCAAAAGGGAATATTAATTTTTGTGGTAACCAGTGCAAATTTCCTTACGGGTAATTTTGGGCTCATATTCATATGGGTCACCCCTAAAGGAGGAGCCTATATGATATGGGATAGTCTAAAATTGGTTGGTGGTATACACTTAGACACAAAATTATTGCAGGTTCTCCAAAGAGGAATGCTATTACTTTATGGGACGAAAATGTTAGATATTAATTTTTTTTGGCATAGTCTTTACTTAGATGGTAAAATTAAAGGAATTATCCTGCCTAATGTGATTATGTATAGTAGGTTCTCCAAAGAGGAATGCTATTCAAATGGTAATTGGGATGCTGACGAAATCTTTTAAAATGGTAGAGAGAACAAACTTTAATTTGAATTCAAAGTCAATTGATTGTCGTAATATGTTCTTTATTATGTGATTCTCTAGTTTTAAATGATAAATCCAATATCCACTTATTTCATACCCAATTTTATATACCTTCTGGTAATAATTAAAAGGGTTGAATTTTGATTGGACATAATGTTGAGGATAGAGATATGCATATATGTATTTTCTCAGTGTTTATCTCGAATAATCACATTATAAGATTTCTATATGAAATTCTAGAATATAAGTGGAAAAGATTAATGGTATGATATAATATGACTTATTCATTAAGTTAGATATATTGTGACATCGTTATTAATTAGTGTACATTGCCTATAATATGATGATTATCTCACATCTAATGTTTGATAATCAGGGCATATAGTTAGGCAGGTTGCCATGAATGACTTTAAAAGAATATTAGTATAATTGATACCGACCTAGTTATAAGATTATGTTTTAATGGTGATTTCTCATCTAATGGAACTAGAAATCTAAAGAGGTGAAATTATCGGGGAAACCCACGATAATATCCTCCCCAATAAAACGTTTTATCATGATATATCATATAAGTATTTAAGTTACTGAAATAACCTCACTTCTCAACCAAAAGGTTGATAGAAGCTACAGTCAAATTAGAAACTATTAAGTTGGAATTCAAGCAGTGGCTAGGTTTCAACGATAGTTAGTGATGATGTTAAGATTCAGCACCACCAGATAAGAGGTGAGAGCTCAAACGGTGATAACAATGGCGGCCATAGATATGTATATGTGTGTAAGTGTATAAAAGGGGATGAGTATAAGAGGAATAAGACAATGATGTATAATGGTTCAGCCAATTAGGCATACATCCACTGTGAGTGTGTGATCCATTAAATATGGGCACTAATGGCCTTGGATACGATGCACATAAGCCCACTCTCTCTCTACTTTGTACAAGAAGAGTATTAGCTAGGGTTACAATTATCGATCCCTTTACAAGGTTGAAAGTAACAAGTATATATAGGGCTTGGGGGTGTAGTGTACCCCCAAGCATGCATGGTGCATATGAATGATGATCTAGTCAATCTCCTGCTGACACCTGGACGTGCCTCATGACATAATACTCTCTCACATGAGGGGGTGATATTGTTATAAAGGTCTTGTCCATGCGCCATATGAGTCCCATGTGCACCGTTCCACGCATATCCCAAATCTTGCATTATGATGAAGTCACCCTCGGCCTAAGATGCCAGGCCGAGGTAAAAGTTGATACTGGCATCAGGTCCGGCTAAATATGGCCTCGTACTGTCGCCCCCTCATACTGTAGCCCGGGCTATGACAAGGGGTCGACCCCTTAAAGGGTCATCTGGGCCATAATAATGGGTCGACCCCTAGAAGGGTCATCCGGTCCATGATGAGGGGTCGGCCCCTTGAAGGGTCGTATGGGCCATGATGAGTGGTCGACCCCTTGAAGGGTCGTTTGGGCCATGTTGAGGGGTTATCCTGGTCGATCCTCCTTGTAATGGAGACATAGTCTTTGGGATCATCTTAGGCCTGCGCCCTCGTCTGGGTGGAGGACACCCTCGGCCTCGCCGAGGGTATATATAGGTATATCAATCACCCCCCAGCCCTTAGCCATTGATGTTGTTGAGATGGCTGAGGGGTAATATTGCCTTGGAATTCTCAAGTGTGTGGTCAGATGGATAAGTGGCATCTGTCACGTTACTTAGTCAGGTGTACATCATCGTTTTAGTTTCCAAGATGTGGCGGTTACACACTCATCTTGGGGCTTTGTGGCCTAATGATGCTTCTCCTCGTGGGTTGTGTTTTGCATTGATTATTGGGCCCACTAATTAACAAAGTATATAAAGTATTTTTGAAATATTTATTCTTTTTTTCTCCTTCTTCGCGTGCCAGCTTTGTCTCTCTAAATCTTTAGTGATTCCAACCGTCATTTCTGCGATTTGTCTCATGCTTCGTTGTCTTCACCTCAATCCTCACGTAACCTTTTTTTGCTTTAGATTCCTCGTTTAGCCTTAAATTTCTATTTATAATTTGCATTTTGCATTTGGGTTTCTTTTCATTTTTTCCTTGGTTGTTTTACTTTTTCCGACGTGTAGACCCGCCTTACAGTGGTGGTGTAGGGCAGCATTTGGACTTTTAACTTCTTCAGCCTTCATCCCCCATCTTTCAGTGGTGGTTTAGTGCCTCTTTGTGGCATTTATAGGGCTTTATTTCTTTTTTCGCCGTTCTTCTCCGGCGAACTGTTCTTCTTGTTCTGGAGTGTTCAAACCTAAAAACTCTTCATTTCTTTAGGTTTGATGCAAGAGTCAAATTTGGTCAATTATGAACTTGTTTGTAGTTATCTTAGCCAAATTCCTTTAAGTGAAGGGTCTTCCCCTTAATTATTAGAAGACTTTATGATTTAGTCGATTAATTCCCAACCTTGAGGTAGAAGTTCTTTACTGAGATTAGACGAATAGAGGAGGAGGACGAGCGAAGATGAGGGGCCGACCCTAATTGGGTACGACCCATTTTCCCCATTCCTTTAGCCATAATAATACCATCTGAGTCCTGCGGGTCGTCTTTCCATCCATCCTAGAGTCAGTCATACGAGAGGGAAATGAATGAGAGAGCATTATTACCGATGGGTGTTGGTCCTTCTGGGAGGAGAGAGACATCAACTCTTAGCCCAGGCCGACAGGCCGAGGGGACAGACCATGCAGAGGTTGTCCCTATGACAACCCTGTCCCCTCTTGCTTTTCAAGTAGCCTTTCTAGATGGCCCTCCGATAGGCGATGAGGTTGAGGGATTTGGGGACTATAATGAGAGCTCTGATGATAATGGTCGAGTTGACACTTCTAGTGTCTCGTCTTTCGTATCGTCAGTTAAGGATCGCGACCTCTTATTCTGGAGGAATATCTTTGGTATACAGTCCAATATAAGTATGAGGGTCCCAACTGAAGATGAGAGGGTCTTCCAAGGGGACGAGGGAGAGATTGCTATTTACCAGAAGATTCTAAGGGTAGGTGTTAGGTTCCCTCTACACCCTACTATAGTCGACATCTTGTCTTCCCTTGGGGTTTCTCCCTCTGAACTTCCTCCCAATTTATGGAGGACTATCCTCGGCTATGTCTCCCTTTGGAAGAATACATTAACCGACGAGCCCTCGGCCGATTTGTTCATTACCTGTTATAATATCACCTCATCGTCTAAACAGCCTGGGTATTTTCATTTAGGGGATAGGAAGTCGACAAGAAGCTTCTTCACGTAGCTTAGACTTCCAATTATGACTGGAAGAAGAGTTTTTTCTTCATCTCTGGGGATCGGGAGCTCCCCACCGGGGCTGATCCCGTAGAAGACGGTCCGAGGGTTCCTAGGGCATGGCCCAACCCCTCCATGAAAGCACGTTCAGACCCCAGACTCAGCTTGGAAGAAAGGGTCATTATTGACTACCTGAGGGAACGAGGGAAGAAGGGTGAACTTGCCAAATTTGAATATTTGATCACCCCTAGCTTCCTCAAAGAAGCTGGTATGAGGGTCGGCCCCCTGACAGAATTATGTGAGTAGATTTTTACTCAATTTTTAATTTTCTCCAAGTGTTTCATCTTTTCCACTGTATCTTTGTGATATATCGTCCCCTTTTCATGTCGTCACGCAAATATATCTGATCAACTCTGGGAGATGACTGCCCCAAGTTTACTATCTGGCTTAGGAAAGAAAAAGGGCAAAAAGCCTCAGTACGCTCAGATGAAGACAAAGGCTGTGACGTTGACGAAAGATGAGCTGACCTCCGACAGTCGCAAAAGGAAGGAGCTCGAAGTTCCTGAAGGATCCCGACCTGACTCACGGGCGAGGGTGAGAGTAGAGATATCTCAAGAACACACTAAGGGGATGAGCTCCTCTTCTAGCATGGGTGCCTATTAGTCTCAGAATCTTTCTTTACTCAAGGTTGAGCCCTCGTCTCTCATTGCCAACTTGAGGGCGGCCAAAACCTCAATGTTTTCTCAGCCACGGATTATGAGTTCTTATCAAAGATTCCCTCGACCAAGGTCTATGATTACGATCTGCACACTTTGGCCCATGTAACTCTTTCGACCTCATTCTTTTTGAATTATCATTTCATGAACTGTTCCCTTGGCCCATTTTAAAATGTGTTTGTATATGCAGTATGTCTGTGCCTTCACCTCGGCTACCAAGTGGATGGCTGAGAATCAACAGAAGTTCCATAAGGCCGAGAGAGCTATTCAGCATGAGGCCGATCTGAAGACTGCAAGGGTAGAGTTGGAGAGTGTGAAGACCGAGCATGCCAGGGTCCTTGATGAGTTAACGAAGCAGCATGAGGCCGACCTGAATGTGAAGGACACCCTTATAGAAGAAATGGAAGAAGCCTTGACCAACCAGGGGCCCAATTCAAGGTTGAACTTGATGAGGCAGCGAAGAAATATGGGGCCGATGTAGTGGAGGCTTACAAGCTCTCTGATGATTTCCAGGGCTTTGGCCTTGAGTACCTGGAGAGGGGAATTAGGACGACGTGATGGTGGGTCATCCTGAAGTTTGTTTATTTTGTATCGTCCGTCCTCCCCTCTCTGGAAGCGGTGGAGATGGAGGACTCACTTATTGCTGAGGCCCTGGCCCATGTGGAGTCACAAGTGAACATTAAAGGCATTGGCACCTCTGAGGATCGGCCTGTTCTGGTCACTGAAGAAACTCCTCTGATTGACGTTGAAACCTTGCCTTCTTATATTTCCCAATAGGGTGGCTGTCTGTAGCCCATACCCTCTTAATGTAACAAATATTTTTGTAATTTATTTTTGTTAGACAATCAATTGTAACACGATTTATAATATAATGTCTCTTCCTTTCTTCTATGCTTCTCTTGCGTGATTTATCTTAGCTCATGATATTTTGAATTAGCCATCCCATTAAGTCCCCCTCGTCTTTCTTGAGGGTAAATGGGGGTCGTCCCCACCATTTGCCCTCATCATAGCCGGGGTTGGTTATCACCAACTAAATGATGTTTTCAATTAACTCAAGCCCCCCCTCATCTTTCTTGAGGGTAAATGGTGGGTCGTCCTCACCATTTTCCCTCATCATAGCTGAGGGTGGTTACCACCAACTAAATGATGTTTTCAATTAATTCAAGTCCCCCCTTGTCTCTCTTGAGGGTAAATGGGGGGTCGTCCCCACCATTTTCTCTCATCATAGCCGAGGGTGGTTACCACCAAGTTACTGATGTTTTGAATTTCAAGTCCCCCCTCGTCTTTCTTGAGGGTAAATGGGGGGTCGTCCCCACCATTTTCCATCATCATAGCCGAGGGTGGTTACCACCAAGTTAATGATGTTTTAAATTTCAAGTCCCCCCTCGTCTTTCTTGAGGGTAAATGGGGGGTCGTCCCCACCATTTTCCCTTATCATAGCCGAGGGTGGTTCAACAAGGATACCCTAATCATGCTATCATTAACAAACACAGGATGAAGAGCTAATATAATATTCTGATTGACATTCCAAGTGTTCTGTTGGAGCAACACATTCATTACAATTGTGGTCCGATAGGACATTACATTATTGATAGTAATTCTTCAGATGATCTGCATTCTAGGGGTTCGAAAAGGTTTCCCCTTCAAGGTTCTCTAGTCTATAGGTTCTAGGGACAACTTCATCAATGACCCTGTATGGGCCATGCCAATTTGGGTAGAGCTTGTTAGGCTTTTGCCATGTCTTTTTGAGGACTAGGTCCCCTACGAAGATTAGCCTTTGCTTCACCCTTTGATTGTAAAACCTGGCAGTCCTCTGCTGATAGGCTTCTTTCATTATCTTCGCATCTTCTCTTCTCACCTCGATCAAGTCTAGATCAAGTCTCCTTTCTTTCATATTCCTCTAGGGTGGGAAACCCAATCTCGGTGGGGATGACGGCTTCTGAGCCGTACGCTAGCATGAATGGGGTTTCCCTGGTAGGGGTCTTGGCCGTTGTCCTGTAGGCCCACAGTACAGTGTACAGCTCCTCAACCCATCTTCCTTTCACCTCCTTGAGTTTTTTCTTGATCCCATCTAGAATTGTTCCGTTTGTAACTTTAGTTTTCCCATTAGCCTGAGGTCGGCTTAGGGTTGAGAAGAATTGTTTAACACCGACCCTTTCGCAGTATTTCTCCAGAGATGTATTCTTGAATTGAGTCCCATTATTCGAGATGAGGGTGTTCGGGAGACCATATCTGCATATAATGTTTTCCAGATAAACTGGAAGGTCTTCTTCTCGGTGATCGTTACCATCGGCTCCGCCTCCAACCATTTTGAGAATTAGTCAATTGCTACGATCAAGTATTGATAGTTATTGACGAACCTATGCAAGGGTCCTACTAGATCGATTCCCCATATTACGAATGTCCATAGGGAAGTGATAGAGTTAAGAGGCTAATGGGGTTGGTGAGGGACGGTGGTAAACCTTTGACATTTATCACACTTTTTTACGTATGCCGTGGCATCTTTCCCTAGGGTCGGCCACCAATATCCCTGGGTTACTATCCTCTTTTCTAATGACCTGCCCCCAATGTGACTTGAACATGACCTCTCGTGAACATCTTGCAGAATGTGTGGGACCTCATACGGGTGCAAACATTTGAGTAAGGGGAGAAAAAACCCCTTTTTGTACAAGGTATCTCCGATGACAGTGAATTTCGCAGCTATGTATCTCAATTTATTCCTTTCTTATTTTTCTTATGGCATCTCCCCCTCTTTAATGTATCTGATTAGAGGGTCCATCCATGAAGGTTCCCAGTTGATATTTAAGCAAGAGCCAAGTGTTCCCTCTTCCTCTTCAATCATTGATCGAAGTAAAATTTTCACTGGGACTGTCCCCCTGATATATGTCCTAGTTGCTAAGTCCAGCCTAGAAAGTGCATCAACTCAGCCATTATCGAGCCTTGGTATCCTCTTAAAATTTACTTATATGAAGCTCTTCAATAGAGCTTTTACCCTTTCAAGATATTTGGCCATTCTCTCATCCTTGGCCTCGTAGGCTCCTAGTATCTGATTCACCACTAGTATTGAATCACTATGGACCAAGATCTGGCAGACACTAAGAGACTTAGCCAAGGAGAGGCCTGCTATCAGGGCCTCACATTCAGACTCGTTATTGGAGGCTTTGAAGTTGAACCTCAGGGTGTACTCGACATCTGTGCCGTCGGGTGCTGATATAATTAATCCAGCCCCACTTTCGCTCTCACAAGAAGACCCATCAACGAAGAGGTTCCACACATCCTATTCCTCCAAGAAGTTTCCTTTAATAAGGGACCCCTATCTAAAGAGATATCTCCCCTTTTCGTTTTTGACCAATTTTTCTCTAGCGGTGCTTATCTCAGCCTTTTCTGCGAGTGGGTTAACAATTTTGCCTTGCCGTGTATCTGTCTTCTCGAGGCTCTCCTCTTTAGTCTCATCATCTTTCCAAGTAAATTCAGCCACGAAATCTGCTAATGCTTGCCCCTTAATGGTCATCCTAGGTTGATATATAATGTCAAACTCTCCCAGCTCTATGGCCCAGGCCATTAGCCTCCCTGATTTTTCTGGATTGTGCAAGACCTACCTGAGAGGAGAGTCGGTAAGGATGACTATAATATGGGACTAGAAGTACGGCTTCATCTTTCTTGATGCATGGATCAATTCATAGTCCAACTTCTCCATCCTTGGGTATCTTTGCTCTTCCCCCTGGAGTGCCTTACTGTTGAAATACAAAGGCTTCTGTACCCCATCCTCTTCTCTCACAATGGCTGCGCTGATGGCTGATTCTGAGATGGCTAGGTACATATGTAGTCTTTTGCCCTGCACCGATCGTGACAACAGTAAGGGATACCTTAGGTAGGACTTTAGCTTTTTGAAATCCTGGTCACACTCTTCGTTCCATTCAAAGGCCTTTTTGAGAATTTTGAAGAACGGTAAACACTTGTCTATGGCTCTGAACACGAACCTATTCAAAGAAGCCACTCGCCCCGTGAGCCTCTAAACGTCTTTGATGGTCTTGGGGGTCTTCATTTCTATGAGGGCCTTTATCTTCTCAGGATTGGCTTTAATGTCTCTTTGGCTGATAATAAACCCCAAGAATTTCCCTGCTCCGACCCCAAAGACACATTTGGATGGGTTGAGCTTCATTTGGTACTTGTCCATCGTGTTAAAGGTCCTCTCGAGGTCGACCACATGATCCTCGGACTTCAAACTCTTGGTCAACATGTCATCTACATAGACCTCCATGGACTTCCCAATTTGTTCCTCAAACATTTTATTCACAAGGCGCTGATACATTGGCCCAGCATTTTTTAGGCCAAAGGGCATGACCCTATAATAGTATGTCCCCTTATCGGTAATGAAAGCCATTTTTTCTCAGTCTTTAGGGTTCATAAAGATCTGGTTGTAGCCTGAATAGGCATCCATGAAGCTCATTAGCCCATGACCTGCAGTAGCATCCACCATTTGATCAATGCGAGGGAGAGGGAAGTTATCTTTGGGATAATGTTTATTGAGGTCGGTGAAGTCTATGCACATCCTCCACTTCCCATTGGCTTTGGGGACTATAACTGCGTTAGATGGACATTCGGGATAGACGACCTCCCTGATAAACTCTACATCTTCTAGCTTCTTGACCTCATCCCTTATGACCTCGTATTTTTCTCGAGAATAAATTCTCCTCTTCTGCTTCACTGGATTTGCACCCTCTACCACATTGAGCTTGTGGCTCATGATTTTGGGGTCGATCCCCGACATATCTGCATGACTCCATGTAAAGACATTTTATCTTCTTTTTATCAGCTTGATGAGGTCTTCTTTTACATCTGTCTTCAGAGCTTTGCCGATTTGGATGATTTTTTTGGCTCATCCTCATTGAGGATGATGGATTGTACCTCTTTCGCGGCTTCTCCTTTCTTTAGTTTTTTCTCATCCCTGGGGTCAAGGGTATCAATATTATAAGTAGTTGTTGCCTTCTTGTGTGCCTCTCTTTCTTCGGTGGAGTAGAAGTAACATTCTCGTGCCGTCGTCTGGTCTCCCTGAACTTCCCCTACCCCATAAGGGGTCGGGAATTTTATCATCTGATGAATCGTGGATGGCACGACCTCAAATTCTTTGAGGGCCACTCGCCCCAATGTAATGTTGTAGGCTGAGAAGACGTGTTCATCCATCACGAAAAATTGACCTTCTTAGTAAGCCACCTCGGGCATTCGTCCCCCATCCTAACATCGTCCTTATACACTCCTAGAGGATGAAATTTTTCCCCACTAAAACCAATCAAGGGGTGATGGTAGGGGATGAGTCTGGCATGGCTGAGACCCAAGGATTTAAAGCACGACCAGAACATCACATCTGTATAACTACCCTCATCTGCCAGGATCCTCGGCACCTCGCACCCGGGTACCCTGGTAGTGATAATGAGAGGGTCATTATGTGGGGCTAAGAGGCCTTTGAAGTCCATTCTTGAGAATCCCACTATCATAGTATCCATATCCACTTTCTTTCTTTTTTCTGACCTGGCCTCAATAGAGGTTGAATGTACAACTTTTATTACTGCCTTTGCTTCAACTACATGGTCCTTCCTGTCTGCGACCTCTGATCCTCCTCCTGCTATCCCTCCAGAGATCATCCCAACACCGAGTGAGATCATATTGAGTCTCTTGACAGGGTCGTGGTCGTCTCTCGATGGGAGGTTAGGGTCGTCCTCATCATTTGAAGGGTCGTCTTTTCTGTTTAGAGGATCTTCTCTGCATGTATCACCCCTCTTCTTCCTAGGATCGTCCCCTCGGCCCCTCTTGAAGTCATTCTTGTCAACGTATTTCCTTAACTTCCCTTCTTTTACCATTTTTTCAATTTCATCTTTCAGGGCAAAACACTTGTCGATCACATGGCTATGGTCTTGGTGAAACTCACACCACACGTTTTTCTTCCTCTTGTGAGGGGATGCCCTTAACTTCTTAGGCCACTTCAAGGATTGGTTACTCTTTATCTCATTCATAATGTGCTCGCAATTGACCATCAGAGGAGTATAGTCGGCAAATTTGTCATCTTTCAGCCTCTTTTTCCCCTCTTTGTTCCTTTTCTGGTACTCACCCCCACTAGTGCCTCCTTTTTCATCTTCATATTTTGTGGCCATCACCTCTTCAGAGTTCATCACCTTTATTGCTGTTGATAACAATTCGGCCATCATCTTCGGGGGGTCTTCGATAAGCTTCCATAATATCTTCTCCTTCTGGAGTCCCCCAATGAGGGCTGTCATGGCTATACTTTCCTCATAGTCTTTGACCTCCAACTTTTCTTTGTTAAATCTGGCTATGTAGTCTCTCAGACTCTCGTTCTTCCCCTGCTTAACATAGAGAAGGTGTGTGGTCTTCTTCTGTGGCCTTACTCCAAAGCAAAAGTTATGGATGAACCGATCTGCTAACTTCTTGAAGCTTTCGATGGAGTTCTTTGGAAGAGACATGTACCAGACATGCGCAGCCCTAGTCAGAGTGCCAAAAAAGGTATGACACCTCATCTCATATGAGATAGAGTATATGTCTGCCACTGATTGGTATATCTCAATATGATGGACAGGGTTGGTACTCCTATCATATCTTGGGGTGACCACAGGTGGCTTAAACTTGGATGGCTTTGGGAAGTTGACTATCTTTGCCACAAAGGGTGAGCTTATGGAGTATCCTCTTTGAAGAGGGTTCTGACTCTTCAGGATGTCACCAATTTTATCCTCTAGCCTTTGGATTGAGTCTTTCCAGGGTCTTGTAGTGTCGGCTTGGCCGATGTTATCCCCCGCCGCCTCTTTGAGGTGGACGGAGGGTTTGCTGTGACCAGCTTGTGTCGGTTGTTTACTTCCCCCTGGCCGTCATCCCTTCCATGGTGTCGGCCCCCGTGGGGTCGGCCATCTGCTGCCTCCCTCCTGGACCTCGCAACACTTCTCGATCGGGACAATTTTTCCCGCAGGTCATTTACTGGGCCTAGACTCTCATAGGCTGATCCCCTACTTAGACGATCGAAAGTAGATCCTCTCGGGAGATCGTCAGGATTTTGCCTTCCACACTTCCCTCTGCTCTCCTGGATAGGTCTAACAGTAATGTTGGAGACCTCATATGGCTCCTAGCACTCTATAGGGGCCTCCTCCCCCTCCAGATCATCATACCTATCTTCAGGGAAAGGGTTTCCTTGCCTCCCCAGGCGTAGATGTCGGGGGTCAGCAACATCCCTCCGCCACTGTGGAGGTGGAAAGTCCTTGCATGGTGCCTGGGATGATCCCCTGGCCTCATGCTGCCCTGGAGCTATCGCCGGAGTAATCATCTCCGGTGAGACTCCTGGAGGTATTAGTATGTTTTGGCTAAGGGCTGTAAATTGCTCCTGCATAATCCGATGGCTTGCTGCTAAAGACTTTAGGGCGGCTTCCACATCATCCATCTCAGACTGAGGTGGTGCCTGATCGAAAGTATGCCCCACTACACTATCCGGTGGAGGAGGTGGTGGTGGTAGCATCTCCAGTGCCATATATTTGAGCTGTGAAGAGCTAAATGATCAGAAGACTGATTTACTTGAGAACCTAAATGTATCTCTTTCAATGGTGAAACAGCTCTACATGAAGGGGTAGAACTAGTTCACCACCAGAGTGTTCGGGGAGGTCAAGCTATATAAAGGAAGCGATGTCTTCTCGTTCCCGCAAACGACACCAAACTGATGATGCTAAGATTCAGCACCCCCAGATAAGAGGTGAGAGCTCAAACAGTGATGACAATAGCGGCCATAGAGATGCATATATGTGTAAGTGTATAGAAGGGGATGAGTATAAGAGGAATAAGATAATGATGTATAGTGGTTCAACCAATTAGGCCTACATCCACCGTGAGTGTGTGATCCACTAAATATGGGCACTAATGGCCTTGGATACGATGCACGTAAGCTCACTCTCTCTCTCTACTGTGTACAAGCAGAGTTTTAGCTAGGGTTACAATTATCGATCCCTTTACAAGTTTGAAGGTAACAAGTATATATAGGGCTTGGGGGTGTAGTGTACCCCCCAAGCATGCATGGTGCATGTGAATGTTGATCTAGCCAATCCCCTACTGACACCTGGATGTGCCACTTGTAATTAATGATGACATAATATTCCCTCACATGAGGGGGTGATATTGTTATAATGGTCTTGTCCACTTTCCACATGAGTCCCACACGCACTGTTTCACGCGTCTCCCAAATCACGCGCTGTGATGATGTCACCCTCGACCTAAGATGCCAGGCCAAGGCAAAAGTTGATGATGGCATCGGGTTCGGCTGAATGTGGCCTCGTACTGTCATCCCCTCATACTGTCGCCCAGACCATGACGAGGGGTCGGCCCCTTGAAGGGTTGTCTGGACCATGATGGGGTCAGCCCCTTGAAGGGTCGTCTAGGCCATGGTGAGGGGTTAGCCCCTTGAAGGGTCGTTTGTGCCATGATGAGGGGTCATCCCCTATAAGGGTCATCCGATCCATGATAAGGGGTCGGCCCCTTGAAGGGTCGTCTGGGCCATGATGAGGGGTCGGCCCCTTAAAGGGTCGTCTGGGCCATGATGAGGGGTCATCCTGACCGATCCTCCCTGTAATGGAGTCGTAGTCTTTGGGCTCGTCTTGGGCCTGAGCCCCCGTCTGGGTGGAGGATACCCTCGTCCTGGCCGAGGGTATATATGGGTATATGAGTTAGCTAATTACATAAGTGAATTCAGTAAGAGCGGTCGGAATACTAGTAGGAGTTAATAAGCTTATCTTCTTTAGAAGAAGAAAGTAGATACATTTTATTTGCAAAAAAGTTGAATAATGTTTAATTGTTTGCTATACAATAACCTGGATTGTAGAAACATGAGCCATTAATCACTGGTTCCAAGAAACCAGTCAACCAGTGATAGGTGAATTTATCTACTACTTGCAATTTATAATTGCAGTGGGAGACGTGAGTCTCGATTTTGATGATTAGAGATTAATTTTAAATGATTTCTTATAAGTATGTAATAATAGAAGGAACTATAATTCAATTTCTACTCTTTATATGGAAAGATATTTATTTTATTTTGATAACATATGTGTTTTTAATGGTAATAAACAATATATTCATCTTTGGTACTAAAGCGAATAATCATTATAAAATAAATCTCATATTTTATACACTATAGTTTTTGAATAATATTCGTTATGTATCACTAAATGGATAAGATTATACTCTCTAAACAATAATATATCTATAACACCAAATACCAAGGTCATTTTATCTAAATAAATTCTAAACTAGTGGGAAGTAGATCCCTGCATTCATCGGAAGTGGAGGAACTTCTAGTTAATGAATATGGTTTAGATGAAAAATGACCAAGAGGTATTATATCTACAGAAATATTAAAATTGGTTTATTATGATTGATATAATTCGATGATTACATATTCGGGAATTTAAGAATTTCAGATCAGTAGTTCAGATTATATCCATGAAGATTATGTAACAAGTTACTTTCAGTAACAGTGTGCCAAAGAAAGAAGAATTTTGTTTCTTTCACGCGTGATAAGATTCATGATAATTATTCATAAGATATAGATATGTATATGTCAAGATTATTTTCCAAATTAGTTTTATTTACTCCCATTAAAGATAGTGGATTGCTTTCAACTCTGTTCTAGTACTTTATATAATGGGTAGTGCACCAATTGTGTTGGGAGAAAACTTGACAAGTTGGAACAAGGATAAATGTTTAAATCTATATTCTAGATCATATTCCCAAAATCATCGTTCAAAACAAATGAACGTCTAATGGGCGTATGAGAACTTCTTTCATACCACTTGTATAGGTGAAAACATCACAAAGAAATGCGAATGATATTCCATTACCTTATCGTAGTGGGAGGAATATTAATTCTAATGAGGATGAAAACCATATAAACGCATCACGATTTGTACACCCGTAAAGGGATAACTTTATCATAGTGGAATTGTATATTATTTTTAGGATTTTCACCCATCATGACCTTGGAGAAGAACATAATAAGCCCGATAACTATAATAAGTTATTCCTTCTCAAGGACGCATAACATTATTGGAAACATTATGATATTTGGTACCATATAGATTCAATAAGATGAGGTAAAACCCATAAGTTGCAAGTAAATCTAGTAAGAGAGGTAATCTAATTCATGATTATGATAAATGATTGGATGTGTTCAGTGTGTACGAAATGAGTGATAGAAGTGTGGTGGAATTTTTATATTCTAGGCGTATAAATATATTTATCATTGCACACGCTGTAGGGATATGTCATATAGTTAGACTATGGTAGTCCAATCAATTCAATTTGAAAACATTAGAAAAATCTATTATATTTATAGGCTCAAATTAACATTTTATCACTAGAAAGAATGCACTTTTACTTATCTAAGCAATCATATTGATATTATTCTTTTGAAACTTTGTTATACAATATTCCAAGAAAGACTTACGTTCTTTCATATTTGGAATTTGTATTACTCGAGAATATAACATTGGTTTTGGTAAAATAAATATTGAAGTACCTGAAAGGGGTTAGTGAATATATATTTGGTTGCGAAGTAAAGAGATAAGTAACTTGTAGGTATCAAATCATGCATTCAGTCAGATTTCAGATTCTAGAAAGTTTATCATACGCCATGTATAAGAAATTATGCATAAGGGAGTTTCTAATTTATGTGATTTCATTGGTTGGCAACATTCTAGATGCATGGTTCCATGTCTTTGAGTATAAGTGGGAGATTGTTGGGGTTGTATACTAAAAGTCATAGTTCACTAGTGAATTTTAGTATGTCTATTTAATGAGAATCTTCACAAGTGATATTTGCATCATATTATTTTATATATTAATACATATGTGTCTTTTATTCTACAGAGTAGATGGTTTGGTGTGTAGAGTTCGACTTACACACGAAAGATTAGGTCATTGGTCCTTGTAGAATATAAGTCTGGCTCACAATCTTAGATGGAGATGGACACACAATAACTAGGATTATAGCACACTATTTTATTAGACCTATCTTGATTACGGGAAAAGGTATAGTTTTGACTTATTGTGCTAGTACACTCTGTGTATATTGAACGAGATCAATTAGAGATAATTGTCTTTATACTGGTTATATAAGATAATGCATATCTCCAGGTTGTTATGAGTGCTTAATCTCTTAATCCGGACATAATTGATGGACATGTACATCAATTGTTCATTACTTTGACCTATTGGGTGAGATTTATTTAGGGATCAATAAGCTTGGTAGATTAGATAATGTTGATTAGTGTATAGTGAAAGTTAATTATGAATGGAATCCATGTCTCGGTATAGAGATTGATAATACCATCTTGATGTATCTTATAAGTTTTGATTTTGTCAAAGCCGACCGGTGGATTTAATTATCCGACATATCAAATAAGTTAAGAGAATAGTCTTAAGGAATTTATGAGAGGTCGATTAAATATAATTGTTAGTAATTTAATTTAATCGATGAGTATCTATAATCTTAATGTGGGGAGATTATTAAGCATTTAATAACGAGGAGCTCGAAATTATAACTTTGAGATAGTGGACTAGAGTGCAATTATTATTATTTCATGGAATAAATAATAATTTATAGAATTATTGAATTAATTATAGAGTTTAATTATGATTCATAATTCTGTAGGAAGTTAGTCTCCTATTTCTCCTCGGGGTCCCCGTGCTAGCCTATATAAGCAACCCCTTGTCTCCTAATACATTTGGGATCAATATAGATCGGAAAATACATGAAAAAAGAGTGTTAGAGTCGTGATCCTTGGTGCCCACACACCAATGACATGTATTGTCTTAAAGGAATATCATGGAAGATCTCAAGGTCTCTTTCAAAGCTTTGATGTTGTAAAATCGATTACGGGCAATTAGAGAGTTCAAAAATTCCGAAATTGAAACCATGGGTTCCTGACATATAGAGCAAGAGGCATTAGAAATTTTAAGTCATTTAGAGATCGTTTGTTCTGCCTGCTTTATGTATCTTTACAAAATATTTATCCACAAAGCAGATCTGGCAACATAGATTAGATCTAGAATCAAATTAAGAACGGATTAAGAAGGTGAATTAAATTTTCAAGAAAGTATTATAATATATATAAAACCTAATATAATACTTTTTGATTCATTGGTATGAATGTTTGGGAATGAAATCAATTCAAGAACATACAATTTCATCTGCCCAAAAAATGTGCGACACGTCATGGTATCTATTTATTAGAGCCATAACTTCAGAATTGTTGATCGAATGGGGCTGAAATTTTTCTAGGGGTTCCAAATGCCAAAATATATAAAAAAAAAGTTGCGAAATATCTTTTTTTGTTGTTGTTAAGATTTTTGAAAACAAATCATTTCAATTTTGTGGCTGCCACACCTTTAGATTTATGACACGGATCGGTGTAACACGAAAGATATCAAATCTCTACGGTTCAAGCTAGAAGGAACCGTAAGGGTATGAGATCTTGAATCTCCTATATATATACACCATAATTAATTTTTTGAAAGCCAGTTATCATATAAATCAAATGATCCAATATTTTCTTTTAAGTCCTCCAGCACCTACGTTGCCTAGTATCCGGAGGTTTTTGCGCAGAGGCGATCCCACCTTGACGATTCCAGTGAGTTCTAGATTTGCTCCCAAGAACATGGAACTTAGGGAGGCTCACTATGTGTGTGTATTAGTCGGACCGACGTGTCATTTGGGTACGTTAGGTATGTTCGTATCCCAAAGGACTTGATAGCAGAGTATGCCAGCATCATGAGGGGTTGTTCCGTGGACGCTATAGTTGTATATATTATATGTGTGATAAATATATATAGGTAGAGTATATATACTTATGTGTGATAATAAAACTGATATATTGTGTGTATCTAAAAGTAATTTAAGTAGAGAAACTTCAATAATTGATTAAAAAATAGTAAGAGAGAATTATTAATTATTGATAGTATGGTCGACAGTCTTATATGTCATACGAAGGAGTTAGACCTTTTGAGGTTACTTAGATACTTTATCTAGTTGGGCTGGGTAGCATAGCTAGGTAAGATATGTTAGGCATGCACATTAGTTGAGAGGAGAGGAACTCAAGGGAGTGTACGTTGAACTAACATGTGTATCTAATAACCGATTTATACTATGATTTAAACACTTGCAAAATATTTTCGAACTATTTTCATGGGCACTGACCGGTGTTAAAATACTTTCAAAACCTTTTATGTGTCCAACCATAGGGATGCCTAGCATGATGATTCTATCCAAGTTGGCTTGAAGGAGTTTCTTTAGACACTTTAGCTCATCCATTTCTAGATAGGGATTATTCAGTATCTCATTTGGGCGTGTTTCCCTTTAGACTATTTATTTCTCCAGTTTATTTATCATACTGTATTTAGA
Organism: Sambucus nigra; assembly: GCA_949130495.1. NCBI lineage: Eukaryota > Viridiplantae > Streptophyta > Magnoliopsida > Dipsacales > Adoxaceae > Sambucus > Sambucus nigra. The sequence continues at coordinate 309,968,102 of OX422221.1, read as the reverse complement.
TTCAACTTTATTATGTCAGACTTATATTTGGATTGTTTGGGAATCGATGGTTTATCTGGTCTTATTTATTTCTAAATCTATCATATGATTGCTCAAATTATATTTGTGTGGATGGTTTAGTTAATTTATTTTATTTTCGCATGTCGTCATAATAATGAAAGATAAAATTTGGCAACTTAATTTCATATAAGTGATTAGTAATTAAAATGCTTTTCGACAATGATGCTAAGAATGAACCAGATGGGATTCTTATTTGTTTTAATGAAGGACTGATCACCGTGGTTAGAATAGGTGGGATGTCACATTCCATAACAATTATCTTAAATCATCACACCTCGCTGTAAAAGTTCACCAGATTGGTCATAAACAATGCATTTGGTCCGGTCAAACTTTATCGCAAAGTTTGCATCGCACAGTTGGCTTACGCTAATTAAGTTCGCTTTCAACCCTTTTACTTACAACACATTGTCTATTTTAGGGAATTCAGTAACATCAACACATCCACGCCCTAAAATACTAGAGTTAAACCCATCTCCAAAAGTAACTTTACCCTCCCTGCGATCCTTAAGGTTGGTAAAAAATGAAATATCACCAGTCATGTGCCTAAAGCACCCACTATCAAAATACCATTAAGAAGTATTTTGAACCATTGGAGAAACATGCACAACAAGGGCTTTGAAATATTTCTTAGTTACCAAAGTGGAGGTAATCTTTTGTTTTCCCTTGTCGTTGCTGGCTCTAGTCGGAGCATTGGAAGCTTTCTCAAACGACAAAGACATCCATTGAAATTCATCCATTATACTTTGAGAAGTCACAACTAGGAACTCAACTTGCTCTCTAAGACTATCAAAGTCTATAGAGAGGTGCGTGGGATTATTTGAACTCTTAGTTTTACCTAATTCATAGTAAAACTCTCTAAGGTGGCCTCTCTTTTTGCAAAAGTCCAAACATAGAAAGGGTTAGATATACATTGGTTCATTATTCTAGGTTGAACTCTCTTTTATGGATTATCTTGAGAGCTATAAAGATTAACCAAGAGTTTAGGCACTGGTTCCTGTGTGGAATGGGAAGTAGATACACCGTTATAACCAATTCTATGCTTCTCACCAAAACCTAAAGCGGGGTCGGAGAGCATCTTATCTGCCCTCTTTGATGTTTCGTCGATAGTCACCTTAACATCCTGGGCACATTTGAGGTCTTTCTCGAGTTGATATACAAGGGTTCTAAATTTCTCACAAGTCTTTACGAATTCTTGGAGATTTCTCATAACATTAGCCACCTTGTTGGTCAAATCCCCGTTCTCTCTCAACTAAACTAAATCTCTCCCCCAAAACTTCTCTCACTGAGAACTCACTCTCTCTCTCCTCTTGAAGCTCTTTTTCTAAGGCTAAAACTCTTATAGACAATCCTTTGTTTTTTTTTGTTTTTATTTAAAGGACTCAATATAAAGATCGGGGTAGGTGCGTTGTAGGTCACTCTCTCCCTCACTTAAAACATCCTCTCCTTCACTCTCATAAAAATGCCTAGACTCATTGTCAAGGTGTCCATGTTTAATAGCCTCCTCATCAGCATAAGGTGCACTTGGTGTACAAACATGACTAGCTATTAATGTTGTGAAGTTACATTCAGGCAGTTATTCATCCTCCGAACTCACCGAATTGACCTCACCATCGCTAAGCGTGACGTTTAAGGTAGCTATGCATTTTCCTTATCTCTTTAACATAGTAGGACACTCATGAGCTTTGTGACCCCTTTCCTCACACTCATAACATATGTCCTTGTCTTTCTTTGGGATATATTTCTTTTCTTTTTCAAAATTTTTCTTGCCCGGTTTATATTTTTTAATCTTTCACAAAACTTTTCTTTTATTTGGAAGTATTTTGCTTTTTAAGTTTGAGAAATTTTTTGTAATTTTTAGCAAAAAGGGTTAAATTGTCTAAATTAAAATAATACCCAGAGTCTAACTACACTTCCTCTTTCTTTTTTGATTGGAATTTCAGTGAAATTACCTCTTTCTTAGGCTTAACAGTTTTAGGAAATATTTTTATCTCATACGTTTGAAGATCTCCTACAAGTTCTTCTAGCCGAAGATTGTCTAGGATTCCTAACGAATTTAGCACGGTAACCTTAGGAATATAATGGACACGAAACGATCTCAAAGTTTTATTGACTACATGCATCTCACATATTCTCTCTCTTAAATTAAAACTCGAGTTTACTGGACAATCATGCATAAAACTTATCAAGTGATTCAGATTCAAGCATAGTTATAGCTACAAGTTATGCAATGCGATTTTGTAGCTTATAAGCTTTAACACTATTAATTCCCTCGTGAGCGAGATGGAAAGTATCCCAAGCTTCTTTAGATGTGTTGTACGTCATAATGCAGTGGAACTCGTCAGGAGTGATGGCTCTTGATATGGCACTCAAACCATGTGATTTAAAATTTCTCCATTTAAAATTGTCCCATATCTATTGAGAGACATATTTGGGGCCAAAAACATTATCAACAGGTAAAGTGGGTGGTATCAACCCTCTTTCACAAAGCATCTAGACATGTTCATCAATTGATTTTAGTGTAGGCCTCATCCTAGCTTTCTAGTAAGCATAATTAGAACCCTATCAAATGGGCATTTGATTATACAAATTATCCATTAAATTTTGATTTTTTAAAGAACAAACATTTTTTTAAAAATTGATATTAAAAAAAATTGGGGAAAAGGATTACACAATATATTAGTGCAACCTGTTCTAATACTAATTTTAGAGTGTGCTCAAACTAGTGGATCAATATATTTAATTGAATGCTCCAACAAACATATCCAAATTTTAATCAAACTTTAACCTTTAATTAATTATGGTGTGCATGTGAGTTATGTCTAAATTCCAATTTGTAACTATCAAGACAAAAATGAAAAGGAAAACAAGATGAGGAAAAGTACCTTTATAGGGAAAAACCATAATTCAACACTATCGTAAGTTTTGATAGACAATCGACTTACAAAAACTTAGCCAAACTAAATAGGGCATGCAGAGTCTTCAAAACCTTTGATAGAATACGACCCAGTCCAGAGTCATCCACATGTATTTGTCTATCCTCGGTATCCACCAATCAACTTTCTTCCTTCTTCAGTAATGAACCATCAGTTCACTAGTCAACTATAGATAATGATCTCTATAAGGTATTATGGAAGGTCATTAAAATTAAAATAGGCTTTCGTTCAAAGGAGTCAGCATCTCATTCTAATGAAAAGGTACTATTATTCGAAGCCAACATTAAACAAACTTCTAACGAGGAGTTTATGTTAATTAGAACCAACCTCGTTCAAAGTTCGTTAGAAGAGGGATCTAACGAAACCACATTCTCGTTCGAACGAGATGAACTTTCATTTGAACGAGGCCAAAAAAATAACTTTTTATTTTTAAATCCTTTCGAAAAGCCCCCTCGATTTTATAAAAAGTAATATCCTGAATATGACTTAGAAATTTGTGAACGCCCAAAGTTTTATACCTTCATGAGTTGTAGGGATGTCTTCAATCTTGGAAATGCCAGAGTTTGGTTTGATGAGTCAGTTTATAACAAGATACACCAAAATAAAAGGTAAAGCCTAAGCGACGAGCAATTATAAATATTTGCTCTTACATTAGTATATAAAGACAAAACCCTTGATATATCCCAATGGATCAACTGGAGAAATCCATTAACCATCACCCCCGGACTCATATTTAAAAGACATGGAATAACCCAGAAAATGGAAAGCAGCCAATCAATTGTTCTACTGAGAGAGAGAGAGAGAGAGAATCTGACATTCTGATTATAGACAAAAAATTTGTGTTGGGCAAATACTAGTGCAAAAGACTACTTATGGATGTATGCTCATTATTGAGGTATTAACAACGTAATTCTTAGTGTTAATGTTCTCACCCTTATCCTCATCTCTATTCATTTACCGACTAATTATTATTTGTCATCTCGCTTATTTGATAAGCGAATTCTCTTAGTTTTCATTTGAAATCCTTGATTTACTATTCCGTAATATAATTTCATCTTAACCATACCTAGATACACTCATTCCTAGCCTTAAACAGTTTCATTATTTTAAAATTTTCAATTAAATAGTCATACTCTATTTTACTCGTCTATACTCTATCTTTTGTAAATTTTGTAAAAATGGTTGAACACCCAGAATGTAGTTGGGAAAAGAAAACTACACCTCCCTTAACCCTAATTGGAATAGGGGACCTAGAAATATTTTTAAAAACTTAATTAAAATCCAAGAAGCTATACAATAAAATATAAGACAGCTCACCTAAAGTGTGATGGCCTTACAAATCGATCAACCCACCTAGAACCATCTTTAATAATTCTAGCTTTGGAGAAGAATCAAGGTAAACTTAGGGAATCGCCTTCTTCTACCCCTATAGAAATAGGAGTCAAGAGAACCAAGGAAAAGCATTGGAAAATCCTTGGAGGTTAGATCTGAGATCTGATTCGAGAAGATCTGCTTGGATAAATTGGTCAGAACACGAAGAATCCTCCAACTAGGAAAAACCTCGTCCATGAGGTAAAAATTTCCTTTAATATGTTAGGTTTGCTTCTTCTTTTTTTTATGATAAATGTAATATTTTTAGCTCAACCACTATGATATCATTAAATTTGTTATACCAAGTGTTATATTTTTTAATCGGTCATACAAAATATCATAGTCTTTGAATTTATTATACTAAATGTTATATTTTTCGTTAATATGTTATATTTGCTCTGTTAAATTTAGGTAGATTTCATATTTCAAAAATTGCTAAATGTTATTGTGAACTTAGGAATATAGGTTACTAAAGATCTAAAGTCCACCAATGCTATTATGCACGGATCTCATGACGTTGACTATGCACTGCCAAAGCCTAAATCTCCACTTAAAAATGAAAAAAATCGTCTATGGTATGGGACCATTTCACTAAGAATAATGATAGAAAAAACCTTAGGGCAACATGTAATTATTGTGGTATATTTTACGCTTGTGATGATAGAAAAAATGGAACTAAAAATTTGAAATACCTCACCCCCACGTGTGAAGAGTACCCTTATAATACAGATAAGTTGTTTGATGAGAATGAACAACAAAAATTATATTTTATGCCAATAAAAGAAGGGGGGGGGGGGGGGGGAATGGTTCAAGTACAAATCTTATACCCATTTCATTTATTGTCGATGCTTATAGGCAAGGACTTGCAGATATGTTAATAATTGATGAGTCTCCATTTCGATTAGAAGATAATGAAGGTTTTATTATGTTCATGACTCTCATCCAATCAAGGAGGTATCCTCAATGGTACCACGGCTGCGCGAGATTGCATTCATCTTTTTTTTTAAAATAGCTAAAAAGCCTATTGACAAGGTAAAAAGGTTTGTCTTACAACTGACACAATGACATTGATAAATAAAATAAATTATATATGTTTTACATCCCACTATATTAACAAGGATTGGAAGCTTCATAAAAAAATTATTAACTTTTTCAAGTTAAAACTCATTGGGGTGAGGAGCTTGGGATGATTGTTGAAGTTTGTTTTATTAGTTAGGGATTTAAGGCATTTTCATCCTCACAGTTGATAATGCTATTAATAATAATGATACCATTCTCGATTTAATAACAAAAACCAAAATTACAGAGGTACAAGATTAGAGCATGAATATTTGCACATGAGATGTACTGCACACATTCTAAATCTCATCATAGGGGATGTTTTGACCATGTTAGATGAATCAACTACTAAAATTACGAGGACCGTGAAGTATTTAAGTCTTCGCCATCTAGGTTGTATAATTTCAAGAAATATATGGAAGAGATGAAAATAGAATCAAAGAGTTTATTATGCCTAGATGAACCAACTAGACGGAACTCCACATGCATGATCTTAGAGGCGAATTTAAAATTTTAAAAAGTCTTTGAGAGGATGGATGAGGATGAAGACTAATATAATAATTACTTTGGTGGATAAGAAGATGATGATGCAAACAATGAGGATGGTAGAGGGAGACGGATGGGGTACATAAATTAAGTTTTCCAAGAAGTGAGGATTGGGATAAGGCGAGAAGTTTTGTGTAATTTCTTATAATATTTTTCATTGTAACTTTGAAATTTTTGGCATCTTATTATGTCACTTTTAATGCCTTTTTCACAAGATTACCATAATTCAAAACAAGTTGGTCCAATTGAGGAATATTGATGATTATTTTTTTTATTTTCAATGGCGGAGAACATGCAATAAAAAATTGATAAATATTGGAATGTGAAAAAAATAACTTTTTTGTTGTTTGTTGTGGTTATTCTAGATCCTAGATATAAATTGAAGTATGTTGAATATTTGTTCGAAGAGTTTCATGGTTTTATTTTGTAATAGACATGACTAGGAAGGTGAGAGTGATATTAATTCGACTTTTTGAATGGCATCATGAAAATAATTCTTCCAATACATATTCGAGAAATATGAGTCAATCACCAAATTTTATTGTGATTAATAATGATGATGATATGGATTGGCATGCATTTCTGGCATCTCAATATAAAGGCATTTGGAAGAAAAAGATAACTTTGGTGCTGAGTCAAAAGTTGAAAAGTATTTATTAGAGACGTGTGAGATGAATAATAATAGTTTTGATATTCTTAGTTAGTGAAAGAATAATTAGAGTAAATACCCAATCCTCTCTATTGTAGTGCGGGACACATTGGCTATTCCCATGTCTACCGTTGCTTCTGAATCCGCCTTTAGCATGGTAGGTCATATTCTTGATCCTTTTCATAGCTCATTATCTCCATATATGATAAAAGCCCTTGTGCTCAAAATTGGCAACGATCTTCAACAAAAGCAATAAATATTCAAGATTCATTAGATGATATTCAACAATTAGAGAAGCTTAATTCAGCTAATAATTTATTTTATTGCAATTATTTATCTACTTATATTTATAAGTTTTTTTTATATTATTTTATCAATATTTTTTAAATAATTTGTAGAGTTATTGGGATTTACAACCGTGGAAGCTTGAAGTGGGTTGAGTATAATTATGATGGATTATCATATGAATTTTACTTATCAATTTTGGTTTTTTACTTATCCTCTCCGATCAAGAATTTGTAATGCTATTAAACATTAGACTTTGGTTATTATGTATTTGTGATGTTGTGGACACAATTATGTATTTTTAATGGTGTGGTTATTAAAAAATAGAATCTTAATATGCATATTTTTGTCTCTATTAAAAAACATATTTTTATCCTTTATTAAAATGCAATTTTTTTCTTATTAAAAAACAGTTTTAAAAACATATTTTTTCCTCAATTATAATGCATGGTTTTTTTTAATTAAAAAATAATTTAAAAAACATATTTTTGTCCTATTAAACAGTTCAAAAATTAACTAAAAATATCGTTTTCCTAATTAAAAAACAACCAAAAAAAAATAGATGCATTTTAAACTGAATAGGACCGAAACCAAACCCAAATTGATATGAAATTAAATAAGATTGAGATCGACCGCCCAATCCAATCTTAATATTGAATTTTATATAAGACCGATCAATTTGGTCCAACCACTAAAATACGTCAAAATTGAACTGAACCGGACTAGACCGCGAACACCCCTAGTAATAGATGAGGTCCATGGCCACTGCCTTTTGTCCTGGAAAAAATGGTCACGGTCGAGGTTCATGACCATCTCTGATATATGGTGTCGTGTTAGACATCACCACATTTATGTTCCCCTTATCTTTTATAGTGTTGCAATTCGTCACAAATGGTGTGTACTGGTTTGGGAGAGAGTTGAGAATAAAATAGATGAAAAATGCATCGTCCAATTTCATTTCTAGAGTCCTTAATTTGGAAACAAGATTAGTCAATCGCCAGAATATGCTCATTTGTAGTATGGGTTCCATGAATAACCATTATAGTGAGTTTTCCCATTAGTGTCCCTTCTAGGGACTTATTGATTTGTGAAACCTCTATTTGACATTATTCAGAAATTCGTTGGAACTATCGGTCTTGGTAAGAGAGTTTTTAATGGAGGGGATAATACTTAGCTTTGAAAATATTAGGCTCAGCTTGTCAAAAATTTCCCATGCTTCAAATATCTCCTTTTCAGTCTTACTACTCTTATCTATAGTGGCAACAGGTTGTTCAACAAGAAGAGAGATATTAGGGTAAAGGATTTAAATGGTGAACTGTATGCGTTCATTCGGATCAGAAAAATGATTCTATCAAACTTTGGAGTGAATGAAGTTGCAATAAAAAGGCTAACATGAATTGTTGCAGTAAATATTTAGTAGATATTGAAATATGGCAAAAAACATAAGGATGATAGTTTTTAAGGGACATATTTTATGTATCATATAATGATTTCAAAAAACATTGATGTTTTCAAAAAATCATGAATTTGTAGTGTGCTTATAAATTAAGGAAAAATACGGATTCTTTGGAGCAATAATATTTATCTAAATTAACAAACACATTTCCCCTTAATTTAATTTAACCATTTCACTTGAACTCTTTGGAGTGACCAAATCAGAGCGGCTTAATTATCATAATGAAGTTATTAATAATTTGAACACTTAAAACCATATCCGGACTCTTTTGAGCAACCTAAACATAATATTTGAATGTATCCAACTATTCATCATTTACATATTTTATATTAGACCACTTTGGTCAAATCATAACCTAACCAAAATATAATTACTAATGTGAAAACCTTTAGTGCATACTTATTGTATCCATAATCATGTTGTATATAATGAGCATATTCAACAAATAATAGTACAAAAATAAAATGGTTTATCATTTGAAAATAACAATTTAACATCATTTAAAAAAAAAATATTTTTGGAGGCCTAAATGATCTTTGATGATAATAAAAACAATGTACATTAGATAAAAAGATGCTAATTTTTTTTATAGAAGACCATTTCGAGTCAAACCATGCCCTTTTCAATTAATTTTACCAAAAATTTATTTTTAGGAAAACATCACTGAATTAATGAAAATCAATAATTCAATTTCTCATGCTTTTATGGTTCTCTTTTATGGAAGAATTCAAATGAAACGTTATGAGATTGAAACAAGGCTCTGATACCACATGTAAACATAACTGAAAACAATACTTAATCTATAAGGCATATACATTAGTCTAGGATCAAATCATAACTAGTTGTGCCTGTTAATTTGTATCTTTATGCTCATTTATGTTCACGTCTATATTTACCTATTCCAATGTATTATAAGGAAGCATACCTTGATCCTTAATAACTCATTTTTTGTACTCGAACTTTGCTTTGGCTCCTAAAATTAGCCTCTACTTTGGGACTCATTTTAAACTCTTCTAAATGCGTTAAAAATAGAGAACTAACTTTTATCCTTCTCGTCCTTTAAATTTTATGAGTTTTCAAAAGGTGCTAATAATGATGAGACTACAACTATTTACAGGGAGAGAGGACCGAAGAGTCTCCTAAATAAAGAAAACTCTTATTTTATTTCCACTTATGCCACTATATTAATGTAGATATCGAAACATGCATTTTCCTTCATCAAATGTGATTTTTTCTTCTTCAACCCTTCATATTTTTTATTCAACTCTTCACCCCAAGTGTTTGCCTAACATATATGATTTGGGGGGGTCAAATTGGAATTTTTCAATGTGAAAATTTTCCTCACCCAAAGTGTTTGTCAATAGGTTTATTTACTCAAAATGCGTATTTAAATAAAAAAATATGAAAAGTTGGAAATAAAAATTCATATTTGAAGAAGGAAAATGCATGTTTTGATATATACATTAGTATTAATGGCCTAAGTGGAAATAAAATAAGATTACAGTGGCTATATTCCCAGAAAAAAAAGTTATGTGGCCTAAGTGAAAAACGTTGTAAAGTTCATTACCCGTCTACATAAATATCAGTGGAATCAATCACATGCGGTTACTCATAAAATATATAAGTTTTATATTTTTATTTTACGTTGTGAGATAATATTGTTTGTATCAGGCTATAGGGGTTGTAATACCCCGTATTTTTACGCATATTTATTTTATTATGAAATTATGGAAAATGAGGATTAATTAATTTAAAAGCAGAAAATTTAATTTGTAATTAATCCAATTTAATGGTAATAATTACTAGGGTGACGAGAGTTAGTAGTTATCGAAAATAATATTATGGCCGAAATGAAATACACGGAAGTTATGTTATAATTATTTGGGCCGCGCGTATGAGTCCCGTCACTAGTATGTATTTGGGGATTAAAAAGGTAAATTATTTTTATATAACTCGAATAACTATTTTGAGTGCGCAAAAGTGCCCGAAAGGGTAGAAATAGTCAGAAAACACTACTCGGATATTTTATTTAGAGTCCGGGTCATTTTAGCCCAAAACGACACCCCGAAGGGGTATTTTGGTCTTTTGGGATTTTTGGATAATTAAATGGATGAAAATTAGGTTTAATTAAAAACATGGAGGGTTAGTGGTCTATTAGTTTCAACTTATATGAAAGAGAGATAGAGATAGAGATAGATAGATAGATAGATAGAGAGAGAGAGAGAGAGAGAGAGAGAGAGAGAGAGAGAGAGAAGAAGAAGAAGAAGAAGAAGACTCCATTGGAGCCCTAAGCCAAGAACTCAAGTTTTTACACCAAAAATTACACCAGCGTGTAGATCATGTCAAGAGGATCATTCCCATACCAATTTTAGTCCAAGAATCAGAAATTCATTCTGAGGCAAGTGTTTATCTTGCTCCTCTTTTAGCATATATGGTTCCTGTTAATTTAGGTTTGATGATATAAACTTGGTGCAATGAAAACTTAGGTTTAATTAAACTGAATAGTGAAGAAACCTTATGAATTAGAGATGGGTATCCATGTAGAGGTTTTGCCCTTTTTTGAACTTTTAAAATCTGGGAATTTTATGTCTTAATTACGAATTATAATAAGAGTTTTAAACCATTAAAATTTTAGGTTCATATATAACCTATTTGAAATTGAAGAGATTATTGAATTCCAATTGAGTATATAAGGATTTGACCTTTAATTCTTATTAGAAAGTATCTTAGGGTGATTTGGAATAGTGTAGGAACATTACATTAACATTGGGATGAGTTTGGAATGAGATTGAAGTATGAAAATTTGGGAAAATAGAATTTGGGGAAGAACTGGGCCAGTTCGGAATTTTTGTTAGAAGACCAGCCCAGGTCATTTGAGCGACCTCGTTCGAATGAGACTTCTAACGAGATTTCTAACGACCCTTCTAATGAGTTGTTGAGTTCGTTTGAAGTGGGAACTTAGTTCGAATGACCTCGTTCGAACGAGAATCCTGGAACTTTAAACGAGATTCCAAAATGAGTTTTTAGGGTCCGTTCGAGTTAAAAACCATCCTAGGGTTATCCAAGGGAGTGTATTAACCTACGTTAGTAATGGATGGCTTAAATTCCAAAGTTTGAGGGAATTAAGGGTGTAATGGTCCTCGGGGTATTAAATTTGTGTGAAAACCTAGGAAAGAATATAAGTTATAGAGAGGCTATATCTATACGGATATCGTCGAGAGTAATGGCGTTAATATTACTTACGGATTATAGTATTTGGGTTATGTGAATACCTATTAATGTATATAAGTTGTGTGCATGATTATTACTTAGAATATCATATGTATGTCATACCTAGCTAGTGGCTATCGAATGGGGGTAACGCGTTGTGGATGACCATATCTTGTGTGCCTTCGGGGTATTTTGAGTCATACCACTAGAGCATGGAACCTAGGTACGGGCTATCTATTAGGATTATGATGATGACGGTCCTATGAGTGCATAGGTATGTGCGTAGCCCATCAGCTTGGGACTACGTTTACCTCTAATATGTGTATATGTTTTATTGGTTCTCGAGAGATTGAACATGTTGTCCTTTATGCGTGAGCGTTGCAATGGGACTAAATAGCCGAGTATGCCTAGCACCAGGGGTTTCTTAACCATGGGTGCAGTATTGATATAGTTGTATGTATACATAGTGAGATTTTATATATGTATACTGAGTTCCTATTCTGTGTTTCATGTTGGCTACTTTATTAAAGTATATACTTCTTGGGTCACCAGTTAGGAATAAAGAATACTATGAAAATGATTTATAACATCCTTAAACCTATTCCTAAATAATAGTAATATATTGGTTTCGGGTTATTTAGATATTGCATCCCGCATTGTGATTATCCTATATATCGTCAAGTAGAGTGTCGAGACTAGTATGGGTAGTTAGACTCGCTAGGTGTGCACATTAGATGAGAGGTGAACATCTCAAGTGAGTACGCTAAGTTAACATGGATAATATATGTGCCAATTAAATTAATTTAAGCACTTGCTATATTTAAACTGTTTTCTACTCGGGCTCTGACTCGTTTTTTTGCAAATCTCTTTTCTTGTTCTACTATTTTACGTGCTCAGCCGCATGGACACTAGACTTAGGAGATTCCATTCATTTGTCGAGATGTATTTACTGTGGAAGCTACGGGATATTGCTAGTAGACGCTTCTGAGTATATTTCTCCTTATCTATCAGTCATTTATTTTAGTTGGACATGTCGTCCCTCCTATTTTACATTCAGAGATTTAGAGTTGTTTTATTTTATCATTAGACTTTGATTTCATGTTATTGGATATTTGAATGGATTTTTGACTGGATGTGTTTATTCCAGTTCTTTTTTTAAATTCGATTAGTTCTTACCTTATGCTATTGTGATGTATGGTGATGGTTAGATATTTCCCTTTATTGTTGATGGTTAATAACAAGATAAAATTTTGACACCAGCCTTTTTAAATATTAGGTGGTTAGTTTTTATTAAATTAAAATTTGAGTTTTCGACAGTGATGCATTATCTGAAGCAACTTGATATTATGAAATTAATTAATTAAGGATTGATCACTCGGTAATTAATTAGGCGGGGTGTCATAGATGGTATCAGAGCATCAGGTTCTAGTGTCCTGAGGATCTGTACAACTTGTTATGTTTCCGCGTAGCGTCCTTTGATATAGAACCCTATATTTTAGGACTGTTATACTCTTTATGCATTTTACGTTATTAAGGTATTTTGAGATAATAACTGTAGACATTATGAAATTCTTCTCTCTTTTCAGATGCCTCCTCGACGTGCACAAAGAGTTCCCAGAGATGCCCAACCAGAGCCTCAGCCTGCACGAGTTCAGGGTATGATGAATTCCACTGAAGTTGCCGCTATTGTAGCTCACACGATAAATGCGACATCGGCAGTTATGCAGGAGGCACCACCTTAGGCACCGACGGTGGCTCCAGTTCAGGCCAGGCCTTCTTGTATACTTGGGAGTGTGTTAAGGATGCCTTCCAGAAGGCGCATCCTTTGGAGTTTATAGGTATCTCCGATGTGGTGGTAGCGAGCCATTGGAAGAAGGATTTCTAGAGGCACTTGAGGATGCATGAGTGCACGGAGGTGAAGAGTCAGATACTAGCCACGTTCAAGTTAGTGGGAGAAGCACTGCAGTGGTGGGAGTCTATTACCACCGCTGAGGAGAGAGACACACTCACTATTCCAGACTTTTGGGTGCGGTTCGATCACAAATATTTCCCCTTGGCCATCCAGACATAGATGAGACGAAAATTGATGAACTTAAAACGGGAGGGAAAGACCGTGGTGAAATATGAGGCAGAGCTTATCAACCTTTTGAACATTGTACCGGATGATATCCCAATTGAGGAGAAGAAAATTCAGCCTTTTATGGATGGGATGACATGGAGGATCCGTCAACATTTTATAGGCAATCTCTCTTTAGCCACCTATTCAGACGTGGTTAATGAAACACTACTCCACTGCTAGGACCACCATTTTCATCTGATCGAGGTTAATCGAGTAGGAGAGTCCAGCCAGCAGGGTAGGACAGGAGGAAATGGTGCCAGTAGAGCACAGGCAGTTCAGGGTCAGCATAGACACAATGACTAGGGTTCCCAAAAAGGGGATCCTAAGAGGTTCAGGTCCGGAGGTTTTAGAGATGGGTAGGGAGGATTTTGACATGGCCAGCATGGTTAGCATAGCCATCATGGCCATCAGGGCTAGAAGGACCAACAGCAGGTTCCGCAGGGCCAGAATGGCCAAGGGAGGGGTGGTAATGGCCATCAGGGACAAAGGGGAGGACCCTTCTCAGGGAGATGTTTCACTTGTGGCAACACTGGACACAAACGTATGAACTGCCCTCAGAAGGGTAGAAGCCAGCAACAGCAATAACAGGGTGCTCATCTGGAGCCCCAGAGACCGTTATTTCCCGCAGCTCTCCTAGCACCTCCATAGATGCCAGCACTGCCACCTATTTCACTAAAACCTCCATTTTTTCTAGCGAACACTGTATTTTTTTCGGCAAAAAACCTTCTTCTCCGGTGCTGGCAGTGGTGATGCTGGCGCAAACCAAAAAAATAAAAAAAAATAGACAAAGGGAGAGTGAATCAAGGAGAGAGAAGCAATCCAATGAGAATTTCGACTGTTTTCGGTGAGGATTTTGGCTTTTCGATGAGAATTCCGATGGGTGGGGTGGGGTAGGGTGAGGTGGATGTGGGGTTATGTGTTAATTTTTAGAATACGTTTTAAATGAGTATAACTAAGGGTATAAATATAAACTAGCATGTACCCCGCGCGATGCGCGGGCGGCAGTGTGTAGTACGAATTATATAAAAATTAATTCATAAATCTCATTACACTCGTATAAAGGAATTATATAATTATATTGAAATGGCCTATAAAGTCGCATAGAAATTGCATAATAAAAAGTTACACAAGTTTAATCAAATCAATTTATTGTAGCAAAGAAAACCGAAAAGGTAACTATTATTCAAATGAGAAAATGTATTTAGCATTCGAAACATAATTTTGCTTCCTCAATTCTTGATCTCTATTATAAAGTAAGCTATTGTTATATTGTCAATTACCATATGTAACATAAATTGTTGAACACAACCCTAATTAAAATAAAAAACTGAACATAAGTTTGAGACTCGGCAAATTAAAATGTAGCAAAATTATCATAACCCAATAAAATTGTAAACATAAGGATTTGGATTATGAAGCCAACTCGTTATTTGTTAAATCTACAATCCATATGCTTTAATAGTGAAGCTGGAAGAGTTATAAGAGATACTAATTTAAGTATGGTGATAGCACATGCTCAGTTATTTGGTCAGGGTACAAATATTAGGATTAAGCTTTATTTTTCATTGAAGGGGATAGATAGTGAAGGCAGCTGAAATGATGTCAACCACTTGCTGATTGAATTTAATTCTAAAATATTGGTGAATAAGGTCAATGGACTATTGATCCTCATTAGCAACATATTGGAAGTTTAGCAGCTGTACATAAATGTTTTAAACGTCTGCACTAGAAGGCAGTTCATGCCTACAGGGAAGCAAACTCCCCAACAGATTTGTTCACATAGATGTAATGCCAAGTTCTTCTCTTGTGCTGAGGGTTGTGAGGTAAGGTGTAGTAAGTCCCCTTCACTCTGTATATGCATCGAGAGGCCGTTTCTCCCTAATTTTGACTTTTTTTTATTTCAGGTATACCATCCCTTTTGCTTTTAGAAAATAAAAAAATAAATAAAATAAAAATTCCCGTAAACAATCTTAATTCGACAAACAACAACTATTTCAAAGGAAATCCTCTATAGATTCAATTCTTTTAGAAGAAAAACCTCTATAAATTCATTTTTTCTAAAACCAGGAACCTGATGAGACCAACTGTTTTCCTCAACCCAATACCTTCATTCCATATCTGTTTTTCTGGTTGAAGTTGGATCTTTTCGCAACTTTGAAAGAAATTGGATTCTTGGGGATCTTCTTGATGTTTGTGGGACACGTGACTCTTTCTCATCTTGCGTCAATGTCAGCAAGTTAAAACTTGCCTGAGAAAATGATTAAATGTTTTTTAAGGCTAATTTCTGGATCAAATTACCACCTCATTCCAGAGAGATATGATATGCTAGGCATTTTTAAATTTTGATTCTTTCTCACTTCGTCATCTGCACTTGATCTAACCCACATATCTTCCTTTTATACTACATCTAAATTGTACACTACATCTAAATTAACTGTAAGGTAAAAGAATCGCTCCACTTTGAAAAACTAACAGACACGGTTTTTTAGGCACTCGAAAGGTCAATTTGAAAAGGAGCACATTGTTCTATTTTTTTCTTCCTTATGTGATGTTTAATTATAGAAGAGAGAATGATAATATTAATTGCGAGAGTTCGACATTAAGAAGATCCATTATTAATTAAAATATAAATAAGAAAAAATATAACACTTTCGACAGGATAATAGCATAAAATATTTTCTTCATGTCAATCCACCAACATCATTTTTTTCACAATCTCCTTGCAGAATTCAAAAAATTAACAAAACAAATACTTACTAAACACTCAATCTTGCACTGCAAAATGATGCGTAACAAAGGATATTAACAAAGAAAATGATAACATGTGATCTAAGGTAATGGGTTATTCCTTCAAAATAGGAGCTGCTATGTCGGATCTACCTACTCCTTACCCGGATTCTATCAAAACTTGAAACTAAGATTCAACAAAAACCCATTTCAACTGATATTCCTTCAAAATAGGAACCATGCCATCCGCCAATAATTTCCACATGCAAAAGATCCTTGACTTGACCAAAATGAAATCACTAAAATCCCATAAATCTCTCAATCAACAAATCAACCCATGGCCTTTAGAAGAGGAGATCAACTCATATTTAAAGGAGACTCTCAAATAGATGGGAGAATAGAGACCATGAAGAACTATAGAAACTCACTCAGATATCCAATATGAGGTAATGGGTTATATAAAAGAGAAAGAATGTAAGGTCGAAAAAATGAAAGGGTCGTCAGAAGAGGACGAAAGGGTAAGAACATGAAGAGTTTGGGAGAAAAGAATGTATACAGTTAAGTCTTTTGATGGGAAGGGTTTTGCAGAGGTATTGAATGTAGATTCAATAATGGCTATTAAACATAAATTATATCATTTTAGAGGTATATAATAGATACCTCTTTAACTAAAACAAATGAAATTACCTATTTTGTGTACTTCTAACTCTCAAGGGATCACACAAATAAATGTTATTGTAGCACATGGACTAGATTTATAAATCCAAAAACTACTATCTTAAAAATACAAATATAGAAAGAAACGTGATCCTGACTTTATTCTATATTGTATATATTTTAGTAAATTTGGACAAAAATCCTCCGCTTGGAGACTAAACTAATACCCCATTTGGCGTAGATTATATTCCTTTGTTCGTAATTTTTTTAAAATCCGTCGTTTGGTCACCTTATTATTCTTGTTGTTTCTAATTGAAACTAATTAACTAAATCAGATGATTTTGATACTGAGGATTCATCTTCCCAACTGCAGTGACTGGGAAATGTCACCCGGGAATGAAAATTGGAGCGACAGTTTTGGCCTTGGCTGTTCAAAATGCCTTCCATGCTGAAATGCTTGCATTATATAGCTGGTATAATGTTAGTTTAGAATACATATATGATATCTCAAATAGTCCTGTCAATGGATCAGATTTAATCTGGATCCGAATCCAAATCCGATCCATTTAAGCGGATATGGCTCAGGCCTAAAATCCGATTACTCGTTTATTAGATGGAGCGGATTTGAATTCATATACTCCAATCCGTTAATAATCTGATCCGATTAATATTTTTAATATATATATATATATATATATATATATATATATATATATATATATATATATATATATATATTATAATATATTTTTAATTATTATATATTGTATTCAATAATATTTTAAATATTTATTATAATAGTTCTTTATTTCATTATCTATATTTTTGGAACATTTGAAAATTAAATTTATGAATAAGAGTTGAAAATGAAAATGTTGCGAATCAAGTTTAACATAAATGGATAATCGGATTGGATTCGAATCCGTTTAATATAAACGGATATGGATTTGGATTTCTCTGATCCGATCCGATTAATAAACGGATCGAATCTAAATATGTTTAACATAAATGGATATGGATTTGGATTTGCCTGATCCGGTCCGAATCCGATTCGTTTACATGCCTAATCTCAAAAGACGAATTTATTTATGTATAATACATATAGCTGCTATAGGGTAATGATGGTTTAGATTGTACTTTTTTTTAGAAGAAAAGCAAATTTATTGAGATAGAAGAAGAAAATCCCTCTTCGACAACTTACAACTTAGGAACAAGCTATAGAAAAATCATCTATGAATGATTTTAAGAATCTTCAGAATGGACCCTTATATGGATTAGATTTTAATATAATCCTAATATCATCATGAACCTCCCTAATTATAAAGCTAGAAACCATTTTTATCCCTTCAAATGCACATTTATTCCTAGCACACCATAATTTCCAGCATACTAAAATTGGAATAATTTTACATAGAATTGAATTTATTTATTGTCCTATAATTGAGAGACACCAAGAAACAATTCTTAATCTAAGACTTGTTTTAGAGGCTTTAAACCCCATCAATCCTTCAAAATAGTTCCACACTTGGCAAGAAGATTCTCCCACATTGAATAAATGTTCTCGATTTTCTTCTTGACTCCTTGAGCAACATTGTCATTTAGAAACAATAGGGATTTTAATATCTTTTAGATTTTGATCAAGTGGGAGACCATTGTGTAGAAGACGCCACATAAGGATCGAAACTTTTGGAGCTAGGTGAGCATCCCATAACATAGTCGAAGAAAATTGAACACACTCCTTTCTCCTGATTTGATCCCAAGCGATTTTAAAAACAAAATCCTTCTCCACCCAAGCCTGAATAGATTGAAACACCACATTTGAATTTTGAAATAGCCAAATTTCTTGCATTCTTTTCCAAGTTGGTCTGGCAGAGGTGATAGTTCCTTTAAAATTCTGATTAGTTAACTTTTTCTATTTTCTATTCATAAATTGAGTCCAGAGAGATTGATTTTGCAAAAATTTAACCCATAGCTTACAAGTAAAAGCGTTACAAACATCCCTAAACCACCTTCTACCTTTGGCAAGAAAATTTTCCTCCACGATATCCAATGATGTTTATTGTTCTCAACCTACTGACCCCAAAAAAATTATCATTTATTTTGTCTAATTCGCGAATAAGAGACACAATAGGATTAAGATATTCGAATAAATGCATCCCCATAGTCTGGAGTACAGATTTTATTAGCACTGATCGACCTGCATGAGAAAGAGACCTGCTTCTCCATTTATATATTCTGACCATGGCTTTACCAAGAAGATGATAGAATAATTTTTTTCGTTTTCTACTAGAGAATAGTGGAATGCCCAGATATTTAATTGGAAGGAATTGTTGAGAGAAACCAGAAATCTCCTTAATCTTATATGTACGAGCGTTACTGCATTTAGGAGTGATAAAGCAACTTTTCCCTTTGTTCACCAGTTGACCCGACAAGTGCTCATATAGCGCGAGGAAGTCCATGAAATTAATGATTGAGCTTTTGTGACCATTAATGAAAAAGAGGATATCATCAGCAAAAGAGAGGGAAGTGATAAGAGGGCATCCACTTGGAATTGAGAAATTTTTAATTTTATTACGCAACACCAACTGATGAATGCCTCTTGAAAGGAATTCACTGACAATGACAAAAAGAGCAGGGGGATAAGGGATCACCTTGTCACACTCCACGTTGAGACTTAAAGAACCCAACAAGTTTTCCATTGATCAAGAACGAATACCAATAATTCAAAATTATCCACCATATCATGTCAATCCAGGTTTCAGAGAATCCAAAAGCTCTGAGCACTTTAAGGATAAGTTTCTAAGAGAGACGATCATAAGCTTTGGCCATATCTAGCTTTATGACTAGGTTACCTCCACGAACTTTGTTATTGAAAGAAGATAGAAATTCTTGGGCCAACAAGATATTGTCCGATATAGACCTGCCTTTGATGAAACCTGCTTGAGAAGGAGACATAATATTGGGAAGGACACTTCCAATTCTGTTAGCAAGAGTTTTAGAAATGATTCTATTTGAAAAATTGCAAAGACTAATGGTACAAAATCTTTGCAAAAAGATGGATTATCTTTTTTTGAAATTATAATAATGTTAGTTGATGTCCAACTAACAGGAGTTTCATCTCTAAGGAAAAAGGATTTGATTTCCAAAATTAATTCCTCTTTAATGATTTCCCAACAAGATTGGACAAAAGCCCCATTATACCCATCAGGACCTGCAACACTATTTTTCCCAAGAGAGAATATAGCATTTTTTATTTCTATTTCTGATGGAACATCTGAAAGAATATAATTGGTGTACTCATTTATGACCTTAGGGATGCAATCAAAAATAGAACTATCAAGAATATTGGGAGTAGTGTTGCCAAGAAGATATTGAAAATGAGAGGTGATCTCATTTTCAATATCCACTTCATTGTCTAACCATTCACCTCATTCATTTTTAATTTTGTCAATGGTTAATTGAATTTTTTTTACCCAAGGAATGGAAATACGAGGAGTTTTGATCACCATGTTGAAACCAATTAATATTTTCTTTTTACTTCCAATACATTTCCTCAATTCTAAGTTCGAGATTGAACTTAGCTGAGGCTTTATGAGCTTCTCTATTGTCTTCGGAAGGCTTAATGTCAAAAAGAGCTTCTTTAATGATGAGATCCTCTTAAGCGTTTTGAACCCAAGTAAAAATATTTGAAAACACTTATTTATTCCAAGCTTGTAAATCCTTTTTGACTAACTTGAGTTTATCAGAAAAGGCTTTCATAGGCCTTCCTTCAGCTTTGTTTTCCTAAGCATTTAATACCACCGATAAAAAATAATTATGGGAAGTCCACATGATTTGAAATCTATTTTTTTATTATTATTATCACTAGGAAATCTCAATTTTAGAAGCATTGGAGCATGATCCGAGTTAGCTTTATTAAGGTGTTCCACAGTCGACAAAGATTTAGCTTTAAACCAACCTTCGTTCCCCAAAATTCTATCCAGTCTAGTCCAGATTCTAGCATCACCAACACGATTGTTACACCATGTAAAGTCTGCTCCATTGTACGCTACGTCCTTTAATCCAGCTTGTAACATGACTGCATTAAATTCAAGAATATCTTGTTGGTCCACCAAATTGTCTCCAATTTTTTCATCATGGGAAGATATAATGTTGAAGTCCCCTCCTAGAACCCATTTGTTAAAGTTTAAAGAAACCAAGATATTTATATCCTCCCATAAATCTATTCTATCCTTTTTATTGCAACTGGCATAAACTGAGGAAAAAAGTACCTTTTCGCCCAAATGAGGAATAGTTATAGAGATAGATAAACTCTGCGCTTTGTCACTGACAGTGGTAATATCACATTTATATTTCCACATGATCCATATTTTGCTGTTACAATTAGCGAGTCCCCCTTCAAAATTAAATTTACGACAGAGGTTATGGAGGTTACATTTATCAATTTTTGGTTCCTAGATAGTTACCCACACAAATGAATGCTTCCTTATAATCTGTTTTGGCTTTTATGATTTGGTCAGATGTAGAGTTGGAAAGGATAGAGGAAAAGCTTTTGGCTTTGTCTCTGTCAATGTCAGGGGATTTAGGTAGAGGTTGCAGATGGTTTAGTGTTGACCATTGTTCTAAAAAACTCGCCTAGACTTGAGGTTTGGGAGAAATGCCCCGCCTTAAAATTTTTACGCCTTATTCTTGATAAAACTCTTAAGGCTCACTTTTTTTTAAAAACAACAATGCTTTAGTGAAACGATATCGCCTTTTACAGCCTGTTTGAGAGTTTTGAATAGGAGGGAAAGGAAAGGAAAATTTTATTAGGAGGGAAAAGAAAAGAAGAGAAAAGAAGAGAAGAGAAATAAATTTTCATACGTTTTGGCTTTTATGATTTGGTCAGATGTAGAGTTGGAAAGGATAGAGGAAAAGCTTTTGGCTTTGTCTCTGTCAATGTCAGGGGATTTAGGTAGAGGTTGCAGATGGTTTAGTGTTGACCATTGTTCTAAAAAACTCGCCTAGACTTGAGGTTTGGGAGAAATGCCCCGCCTTAAAATTTTTACGCCTTATTCTTGATAAAACTCTTAAGGCTCACTTTTTTTTAAAAACAACAATGCTTTAGTGAAACGATATCGCCTTTTACAGCCTGTTTGAGAGTTTTGAATAGGAGGGAAAGGAAAGGAAAATTTTATTAGGAGGGAAAAGAAAAGAAGAGAAAAGAAGAGAAGAGAAATAAATTTTCTTTCCGACGTTTGGGAGTTCATAAGAGGAGAAAAAATTATTTTCCTTCCCCTTGTTTGGGAGTTAGGAAAGAAAAGAAAAGAAATAATTGAGAAATTACTACTATAACCTTATAATTAAGAATATTAAATAGACATAATTGATATTAAACATATGCATAAATATACATGTTGGGAAAAAAAGGTGGAAAAAATCCGTAAACAAATATATTAAATAAAAAATAAGTTTTTTTGTAAAATAAAAAAAACAGTTTTTTTTTTTTGTAAAATAAGAAAACAGTATTTTTTTTTTTAAAATAAAAAACAGGGTTTTTTTTGTAAATTAAAAAAACAGTTTTTTTTTGTGTAGAAAACAGGTTTTTTGTTGTAAAATAAGAAAACAGTTTTTTTATTGTAAAATAAGAAAATGATTTTTTTTACTATAGTTAACATATATATTAAAAAAACAGTTTTTTTTTACTAATTGAAAGAAATATATTCAGGGCCTCTTGTTCATTGTTTTCTGTAGTTAACATATACATTAAAAAATTGCACCATCACACAAATTAATGTTATGTAAAACAGTGCATCTTACTTGTAGAAAGAAAGTGGAGGACCACTCTTATTAATTTATTCACAGCAACACTTTTTTCTTCTGCTATTTGTTTCTTGTTGAAAGCTTTGACGAGGAGTATAATTTTTATAGCCTTAGTTTAACTTATCACCCAAAAAAAAGAGTCCTACATATTATGGACAAGGAGAAAAAAGTCCATCTGAAAATATGACAAAGCTTGTTTTTTCCTTTCTCTCCTTTTCCATCCAATTTGGACGGAAGGTTTTGGAAACAAAAATTCGGTTCTAACAAAAAAAAAATCCCTCTCATTCCCTCCTTTTCTCTCCCATTAAAACTTCCAAACAACAGAAAATTCAAACTCTCTCTTCCTTTCTCTTCCTTTCCCTCATATTTAGAACTCCCAAACAGGCCGTTAAAGAATTTTTTTTACAAATCGGACAATTATCTCATTCAAAATAATCAAATAGTATTTTAATTTGCATATATTCAGACGTATTTTTATGATATGTGCAATTTTAGTATTTTAATAGCCTTATTATGGTTAAAAAATATTAAAATATATTAAGAAGGCCTAAATGCCTTTTCATTTCTTTTCACGCCTAAGGCCCGCCTAGATTTCTAAAACTTAAGACTTGCCTCCACGTCTCGATCACGCCCTTCATTTTTAAGAACCTTGGCGTTGCCATAGAAGCTAATGAAAGTGACGAACAGAGACTCGTAAATGAAAAAAAAGGGAGAAAACATAGATAGATATATATCTTATTATACGGCTCTAGCTCCGACATTCTGGGAGACCAATGTAAGTTAACACATGCAACAACAACAAATTAAAAATTATTTTCGGATATAAAAAAATATTCCCAGCAAATAAAAATTATATACATGTAATAGGTATATATATAATCAACCTTGGTATATATATAATAAACCCGTAAATGAAATTAAAAAAAAAAAAAAGAAAAGAAAACCAAACATGCTAAATAGTAATTCCAACGGACTGGTCAAAGCTCGTTGTAAAAATATATCGCTTCATATATATACCATTTGTAATATATTCCGCCTCTGTTGAAAATGCATGTGGGTGGTAGGTCTTTTACATATCTATTTCAATTGGCATCTGTTATAAATGTATATGAGAAATAACTATGAGAAATAAATGTTGGAGGTGGCTCTTCCATATGCATTTTAAGGCTAACCCATATCTGTTATACCCACCATGACAGTGCCCGTGTATAAAAAAATGCATATGAACAGATATCTATATTATATGAAGCGTATATAAAAGGAAAAAAAAAATAGGCATATAGGAAAATTCTCAATATGCATTAATTTTGTACACTATCAGTGAGATACCCAAGGAAAAGGGCGGGAGTCATTCAAAAGGAAAGGAGCTAAAAGATAACATAAAGAGGAGAGTAGATTGTGCAAAGATATAACACCGCAGTTAAAGACATAAACAACCTTTTTATTGTAGTTTTTATGATTTGTTTTTATTGTGAGGGAATTGATAGTGTAGCTTGTAGGATTTGTTTTTAGAGATTGTGTAATGACTTTTAATAAAAAAAAAAAACAGAATTGATAAACTAAGAACATTGATTATGTAAGACATTTTTAGATATTTGTTTTTAGGAATTATTTTTATAGTGTGGTGCATCATAGGGATTGCATACTATTATCTTTAATACCATTACTATTTAGATATTTGTGAATCTACTGATCACTTTAATGCTTATCTAAATATCCAAACCATTATCTTTTAAAGTCGAGTTGATAATAATTTATTTTGTATTTCGAGATGTAGTTTCTTCTATTATGGATTCATATACTCGTGATTTATTTGATGCAAATCGCTTTTTGAACATATTTTAACTTTGCTAATTTTAGAAATATCATTTAATGTAATATGATGAATTGTAATTTTTGGACATCATTTGATGTAATAGGATTTTTAGTCAACTTCTATTTGTACTTGATGTTTGAAGTGAGAGAATGCATTGTTTTGCATGATATATATTTTTGGTTTTGAGCAATGGTCAATATGATTTTGGATTATAAATGTGTAACAACCCGTAATTTTATTCGGTAATTAATTAAATTAATTCGGAATTCAGAAAGCTAGCTTAAAAGACTCCTAAAATGAGTATATATAAATCTTGGGTCGTTTAGAAGCATGACTAAAAGACTCTTAAAATGAGTATATATAATTTTACCCTAAAATGAGTATATATAAAAATCCCGCTTCAGATAATTTGTCACGGCTTTAATGTGTGACTAACTATTTGTCACGGTTCTAGAGCATGAATAATAGGCCAACTGTTTTAGTTTTAATCGGATTCAAATGCCACTTAAATTCTCTAATTTTTCTTCACTTAAATTAATATGGGGTTATGAATTTTCAAACATAATTTCGCAACCTCTAAGAGTAGTAGACCCTTATAATTTTGATCTTCTTCTACCCATAAACCCTAGCCCAAAGTTATCAACTTTCAGCCCAAGATTTGAAGGCGTATTTGGTGTTTTCTCAAGTTTTGACTAGAACGAGTTTTTATTATTTTCGCAAGAGGAATCCAGAGGTGTAATCATAATTTTGAGGCAGAATCTTATTAGTTTCTCGTGACGATTTTAAGGTACGGGGTTTACGCAATATGCTCCTTAAATCTCTCGAGAGTAGTGGTTTTGTTCCTCATTTATTTGTACTCATATTGTTGATATCATGAGGTTCATTGGAATCTAAAATATTGATTCGATTTGAGATATTGTATTTGTTGATGGGCATGGTGTCATGAAATATTTTATAAGACACTGAGAATGGTCAGTCGCCAATAGCCCAAAAGTCCAATAGCCAGGATGAGGCTTTACGAAGCTTAGGTGAGGTGAGGTGATGCCCGGTGAGCTATGGATGTGTTATTGAAAAATTAAATTGGTATAATGCTCGGGCTTCGCATTGGACTTGAATTCAGATTCGTAATGTTGCATTTTATTCACCTTATTATTTTGAGCATCTATTCTTATCATATTTTTTACTTTCTCATATTTTTCTTCTAGTGGTAGGTTAGCGTGGATTTGGACACTACGAATTTTGCAGGATTTTAGATCAGCGACATTTGAAGGGTTTTATTTTTGTATAGATTGGCAGTGTAATTTATTTGGAGCGCTTGGTAATTTTTTTAGAGAAATTTAATTGTATTTATTTTGGAAGTGTAAATTTTGGATTCATTATATTTATTTTGTGGAATATTGATGCTCTATACTAATTCTTGAGGATTTAGTTCAACTTTAATCGGAGTAGTGCCTCGTCTTTTACGTGGGGTGTTACAGATGGTATCAAATCTTATGTATATGATAACCATCGGGTCTTCAGGTTTGGGTCTGGCATGCGTGTTAGATGTGTTTCTTAGAGATAGGTAGTTGTGTTAAGGACATTGTAGACATTGAGGTTGGAAGTAATAATCTTGATGTGAGGATCCTTAGAGTTTATTTGGGAAATGATATTTATTTGGTAGATCGTTAGTATAAATTTTGGGTGTATCTAGTATTGATGTAGTGGTGTGATTTGATTTGAGGATTTAGGCATTGTGATGATTTTTGAGAGATAGAATCGAGTAGTGATTTGGGAGAGAGCGTGTGGGGAAATATGTGGGTAGGATTAGGTGTATGGACGCCTAATCGTGATTTTTATGGATTGGCATTTGTG
Organism: Sambucus nigra; assembly: GCA_949130495.1. NCBI lineage: Eukaryota > Viridiplantae > Streptophyta > Magnoliopsida > Dipsacales > Adoxaceae > Sambucus > Sambucus nigra. The sequence goes on along the minus strand of OX422221.1, from coordinate 309,941,558 downwards.
CATCGTATTTTATCTTCAGCATTACGCTTCATCGAATTTCGAGGACGAAATTCTTGTACTAGTGGGGAAGTATGTAACAACTCGTAATTATAAAATAACATCACTTGATTTGGTGCACATTATAAGTATTTCATGTAACAACAAGTAATTATAAAATAACAACCCATAATACACTTGTAAGAGTACGATCACTGGCTTCCGCTGTGTCGGTGTATTGAACCTACCCAACACCTCATATTATGATGTGCACCATGTTAAAAAGGTATGGGATATCCTCCAATTAACACATGAGGGTACCAATGCTATTAAGGCGTCAAAATTGCAAAATTTGACCACCCAGTTTGAGACTATCACAATGTTAGAGTCCGAGTATTTTGATGAGTTTAATGCTAAGTTATCAGACATAGTTAACACGAGTTTTAATTTGGGTGAGAAAATTGATGAGGTGAGAGTTGTTAATAATATTTTGAGGCCACTCCCAAAATAATTTATTCCTAAGGTCACAGTTTGAAATTTCTTGACGATGTTAGGCTCACTTACGTTAGATGATCTTATAGGAGACCTCTAAACTTATGAGCTCAACATGTTTCCCGAAACCATTATGCCTAAGAATAAAGGGATAGATTTAAAGACTCAGGTTAAGAAAAAGAAAAAATAGAGATTTTTTTAGTCTGATTTTCAGGGTGAGGTTGATTTAGATGACTTGACCTTGTTTTCTAAAATTTTTAAAAAGTTTTTAGAAATTTTCAAAGAAAAATCTTCCCATAAAAGTTTTTTGAGAAAAAAAAAATATGAGGCCAAGGAGAGCGATGAGAAAGAGTAAGAGGTGATATGTTATGTGTGTGAAGGAAAATGGCATAAAGCATTTGAGTATACCCTAGTGCTAAAGAGAAAAGGCAAAAAGATTGCTAATATTGCCATGCTTAGCGATAGTGACATTGAGTTGGATGATTCTGGGAATGAATCACCACATGAATAGTGGGTTGCTTTCATGTCTAGTCACATGAGCACATCTAGTTTTTCGCACAATTATGAGGTCACTCGTAAACGTGAGAGCCTCGATTATGTTTAGAGCCATTCGGGCGATAGTGAATGTGAGAGTGAGATTGGTGAAAAAAATACCACTTAAGTTGTTTAATACAAGATTAAACTATCTAAATGGCTCCGAACAGTTTGTTGAAGAAATTATTTTCTTAAAAAAAATTTAAACATGCAATGTGTGAAACAATATGAACGAGTAATTTCAGTTATATGATTACCAGTTTTGAAAAACAAAACTTTAAGGAAAATAAACCAACACGAGAGAAAAAGTAAGTGTACACAAGCAATTTTAACGTGGTAAAACCCCACCTAATTGGGGAGACATCCAGGTGACCTCTACGCCACAAAAGTAAAAAGTCCACTAAAAATGAGTAATAGATTACAAGATATATAACAATCAAGATACACAATCAAACCTAATCTAAGGTCACAAATGTACCAAGTCCTCTGGCGTGTTCTGACTTCTCCTAAGTTCTGATGTTGTCGATGTTCTCCCAGCTTCATAACTTTACTCCTTTTAGCTTTACGTCAACTCTAACAATCCAATATCTCAACACTAACATGTTTCAATGTAGTAGTGTAAAGGTGAATGTGGTGTAGTGCTCTAAACTCATGCATGCAACTCACACACACTTAATTACAGACAATATGAGAATCAAATTACAAACAGATCTCTCAATATGCAAGGGTTTCTAAAATCCGCTTAGTCGAATAAGTTAGGCTTTGGATCTTTCAAATAACTGCAGATCAAGAAGGAATCTTGCTATACAAACTAGCCAAGATCCTATGCACTTTCTTTGTTTAAAAATATTTACTTATTTCACAAAATGTGAAATAATTATGAAAGTGAAAACCCCATTTCAGATCCCAAACTAGATCTATGTCTAACATTTTGAGTGAGTTGAAATCAGAAAGGATATTGTTAGTTTAGGGTACAAAAACAACATTTATTTTGAAAACATCCAACAAAAATATATTTCTCGAAACAAGAAATCAGATCTAGCAAATAACTAAGTGATATGTATCACAGAAATTAAATCTCAAATTTCTATACAAAGTAATAAAGACTTAATCAACATGATTAAGTCGGAAAAGAGATATGATATAGTTGATGAATAAACTTCACATATCTCAAACTATAAACACTCAGAAAAAGATTTTCTGGTTTGAATTTAGTTGAAGTTTGAGTTAGGGTTTGAAAAACTCTTCTCTCTCTCTCTCTCTTCTCTCTATTTTCTCTCAGAGATGAAAATGACAAAAGTTGCAAAATTGAAGACGAAGTCTCCTTATATACTGAGATAAGAAGGATCTGGAACATCGAGGGTAAATGAACGAATATGATTCATTCAATGTTAATCTAAAGGCTACAAATGCACCACTTTTAAAACATATTTGATTGGTTCAAAATCAAACACGGGGATTAACAGAAAACGCATGTGGTCCGTTGATTAAAATGATCCAATACTACACACTGAGTCTAGAGACTGTGAGTGTAAGAAAACACATATCTGGCCGTTATATAAGCAACACGTGTGAGGCTGAGATGCCGTGTAAAATGCGAGTTTTTGAAGAGTTAAAAATACTAATCGCACCCCTAATATTCTCAAGCACTTTCGGTTTCTACCTAACCAGATTTTATGCCTTAAACTATAATTATAAATCAGGCCCAAAGGTTTTTAAAACCATTATTCTTAATTTCTAAAAATCATTTTAAAATCATAGAAATTATTTAAGAATCCCCAAGAAATATTAGAAAATCAATTTAACGAGATTTAACTCACACACAACCAAATATAGCATGATATAATAGATATAGGCATCATGTAGAGTCTGAGGTTCTTTGGTAACTAGGGATGGGACTCAAATTTTGTCACAATTTCCAAACTAGATGAGTACCTATATAGTATAGACTTAAGTAAGTCAAATATATAGGATGCTTCAATTGTAAGTGGGGATAAAGGATATCTCAAAAAGGCATTTAGATATATGTACACCGAGACTTTGAAAATGAAAAATTTGAATAAATAGTTAGGTCTTAAGTTGTTAGACTTTGAGAGAGAGAGAGAGAGAGAGAGAGAGAGAGAGAGAGAGAGAGAGAGAGAGAGAGAGGAAGGTTTAAGGGAGTGTGAGGCGTCAGCGAGTCAACTTGAGAAGTTGAATTTGTTTTGTGAGCAGTTGATCGTCTTATCTAAAAAAAGGAGTGAATTTGAAGTCTGTGTATCCAACGTCGAGAGAGATCGCGTATGTACCCGGGAGGTTAAGGTCACAATAGAGGACACATCTTAGAAGGTTGGAAATATGCACCTCGATCCCGCTTTGGGTAATGTTGAGAGACTATGAATTGGTTATGACGGTGCATCTACTTACCATGTTGCACCTGATCCGGTTCTCGAGTTTTTGATAGATACATATGGATCTCAACCTAACCCACCCAGGCGCCCATTTCCCTGTAGGAGAGCACGTCCTAGTCATTTTGAGAGTGTTGTTCCTAGGCCCGTTTATATTTGTTCCCATTGCAAGAAAAGAGGACACCTTAAGGAATTTTGCTTTAAGTTGGGTAGTGTGTCTCATAGGTATTTACCTCATTATGCTACTACATGTGTTCACATACGCACTCCCACACATGATACTTTTCATGCTCTTGAACATAACATGAGAGATTTTGATCATTTTAGAGAGAAAGTTGAGTATGTATTCAAGATTTCACATGATTTGATGGACGTTTTTCATAAGGTGTCACCACCTTTGGAAAACTCCTACAAACCTAATGATTAATGTTTAGACTCCTTTGGTAGCATAAGATGATTTTCATGATGATATTTTATGCCTATTGTTAGTGTGTACTACCATTGTATTTGAGCTTTTTCCATTGTGATATATTTTTTAAAAAACCAAAAAAGATTTTTGTTTTTCAAAATTTTTGGAAAATACAAAAATATTTTCTATTTTTTTAGAAAAATTGAAAAAGACAAAATATTTTATTTTGAAAAACACGAACAAATATTTGTAGTTTTTTACACCGTTTTTGGATGGACATTTAGGATGACCGAGTCAGAACATCATTCCATTATCCATGTGACTATTTGATAGTGTTTTGAGACGATACCTCATTTCATTCATTTGTTTTATAATGTTTGGAGCATTTAAGATGTGATTAGTGATTACTTTCTATATGTGTAGCACTTAGTCTCCTTTAATGCACAGATACACGGATTTATTTGATTTGTGTACTTTTCTATCACATGTTGATCAAAATGTTTCTATCTCAATTCGGTCATAAAATGAAACAAATGCGATAAAACGAGTCAATGAAAATAGTGCATGTAAGAACCGTTGTGTAACACCCCGTAATTTTGAGGATTTAATATTTAATTATTTTTGGGAGTGATAAAAATATTTAAATTGGAGAAACTTAAATGCATGAGTTAGATAATTTATTTGAGTGAGCCGAATTAATTATAATTGGCGATTTTTAAGTTTAATGGTTCAAAATCTCGTGTGTCACATTTTGAGGTCGGAATTTGGAAATTTTAAAAAGTATACCGGATGGCAATTCTGAGTGCGCGGTTGCGTCCGAATGGGTCGAGATAGTCAGAAAAGAGTACCCAGAGGTAGTAATTGGGTCTCGGGATATTTTTGGGCATAGCCGGGCCCACAAGGGTGATTTGGGCCTTTTTAATTAGGCCCACATGGCCAAAAACGCGATTTGATGTTTTTAACCTAATTGAGAAATTAGGGAACGGCAGCCAACACAACTCTAAGCCTAGGGCTTGAGACGGAAATTGGGGGAAAGCGAATCAAGAGCAATTGGGAGCTTTTGGAGACAAAATAAAGGGTTAATTTGGGGTGTTCTTTGTCAACCAATCTCTACACCAACGGAATCAGACCCTACGAACGATTCCAGGTAAGTGGTTAACTGTTGTGATTTCTAAATTTATGACAATCAATTCATATCATAGTGATGTGTATATGAAAATTCGTTTTGGGTGTGTGACCAAAATTTAAATTGGGTTTTTGGAATTTAATATACCTTAATGGGATTAAAGGTGAGATTTATTGTGTTGATGATTCTAGAATGTAGAGGAATGAATCGTATGTTAAAAACTAGTCAGAATAAAGGGTTAATTACTGATAATATAAATGAAATTCGTATTGGGGATTTGAAACCCGGATAATACCCAAATTGGGAAAACCTTGAAATTAATGGATTTTGCTGATTAATTAAGGTGTGTGGGATGTTTAGGCCCTTCTCTCATAAAGAGGATATGTTAATTGTATTTGGGTAAGGATTTAGACTGAGAATCAAAGCTTTAGGTATCGTCCATGGCTTACAGAGGGCTGGAGGAGACGAACACTGGAACGATCGATCGATCGACCCAGGGGGTTCGATCGATCGAAGCTACAGGAATTCTGGCAGTGCCGCCAGTTTTTAATACATGGGAATAATTATTGAGAAAAAGACTTTTTGGATGATTTTACATGTTGAAAATGGACTAAGCGAGCGAGTTCAGCTAAATTGATAATTATAGGTGAATATAATTGGGGAATTTAGGGAAATGAATGTGCGACACATTGTGGGCGAAAATGTGGGAATAAAATTATGTGATGTAAAATGGATCGAGTGAGTGAGTTTGGGTATGTTGGTTAAGTGACACCAAAGTATTTAAATTAATTATTGAGAGGGTAAATTAATTTGGAGTTGGAACATAGACTCGGGAAATATTCAGTTACGGGCCAAGTAAGTGAGTCCGGGGATAATGGTTGGGTGACACCAAGTTATTAAATTAATGGATGCGATAATTAATGAAGGTAGAGTCGGAGGGTAGACTCGGGAAAGTATTAAATTAATTGATGATCGTAATTAATTAGTTTAGGGTCGGGTTGTAGACCCGGGATTTGTTTTAATTAATTAATGTGTAAATTAATTATATTAGAGTCGGACCACAGACTCGGATTTGTGTTGATTAATTAATGTGTAAATTAATTAAATAAGAGTCGGATTGTAGACTCGGGTAGGTATTAAATTAATGGGTGAGTTAATGAATTTAATTAGAGTCGGATTGTAGACTCGGGTAGGTATTAAAGTAATGGGTGAGTTATTTAATTTAATTAGAGTCGGATTGTAGACTCGGGTAGGTATTAAATTAATGGGTGAGTTAATCAATTTAATTAGAGTCGGATTGTAGACTCGAGTAGGTATTAAATTAATGGGAGTGTTAATTAATTTAATTAGAGTCGCACGATAGACTCGGGTAGGTATTAAATTAATGGGAGAGTTAATTAATTTAATTAGAGTCGAACGACAGACTCGGGTAGGTATTAAATTAATGGGAGAGTTAATTAATTTAATTAGAGTCGGACGATAGACTCGGGGAGGTATTAAATTAATGGGTGTGTTAATTAATTTAATTAGAGTCGGACAATGGACTCGTGGAAAGTATTATATTAATTGAGGCGTGAATTAATTATATTAGAGTCGGACCATAGATTCGGAAAGAATGATAATTATATAAGTGAAAAAATTAATTAAGTGGAGTCGGGCAACAGACTCGGGAAATTTACAGGCTAGTGTACGGGATTTTGAGTACATGGTAAAGCCGGGGTTTATATTATATATATACGGTGTAGTGATAGTATATATATACGTGAATATATTGTGTGTGATATTAAATATCAATGATTAGATATTTATTTAATTTATATACTCTAGTGCTATTAATGGAGGTTGCGCGATGTGGGTGAATCCCCTATCTTGAGGAGTAGGGTGAGTATATCCCCAGGTCATAGCGTCCAGCATATATGGGTTAGGGATTATCTCACTTTCAGGGAAGGAATATGACAGCCTCCACTTCATTTATGTTTTGGGCCAGGTTGGTGAGCTATTCCAACTTGGGAAACTAGGTTTTGTGAGAACACCTAGTGAGATAGTATTTTAGAGGGAATCATCCGACGAGGGTATACTCAAAGGGATGGGTATACGTTTGTTATATGTGTGGATGTTGCGGTAAAGGTACGTATATAATGGTAGTAAATATTATATACGGGTAATAATATAGTGTTCGGTGTATTTACTTTATATAACTTGTGACACGGTTATATGCTACTATTTAAGAGTAATTAATTAAGTTAATTGTGAGATAACTTATAATTCAAGAATCATTATACTCGGGTTAGAGTAGTATGGCAAGGGAAGGTTATACCAGAACTAGTTGGAGGGGGTAGTACAACTAGGTGGGGTTCAGGTAACCGGTAGGTGTGCACAATAGTGGAGGGGTGAGAATGTTCACAAGGGAGTGTGACACTAACTTAAATATAAAGCGCATTCATGCATTTTATATTACTGCAGTTAATTCACTTGCTAAATATTTTCAAAATGTTTTGGGTTCTAACCCTTGCTATAAAACTATTTTCGAAACCTTTTAGGTGTCCAGCCATAGGGACGCCAGGATTGATATTCTATTCCAGGGACACGGAGCTGCGGCATATGTGGATGCTAGCAGGAGTTTGGATTAGACTCATCTTTCATTCATTCCTAGAGTAGGAATTTTATATCAGTTTCAGTTTTATTTAGGGCATGTCGCCCAGACTTTCAGTTCAGTTTTCAGACTTATTTTATTCCGGTGTTGGTTATTTGTATTGGATTATTTTTCTTTCGTGGCCAATGGTTTATTCGGTGTTGACGCAAAAATTCTCCATCTACGAGGACCAATTAGAAAAGGACACATGTCATCCTACGTGGCAATATTCGGCACCCGAGGAGAGTTGGTCGGCACCCGAGGAGAGTTAGTCGGCACCCGAGGAGAGTTGGTCGGCATACCAACCAGGAAGATCAAAGGATAACTATGCATTTAATGTGCATTAATGAAGATGACAACGCATTTAATGAGCCTTATTGTACATTCAACACATAGCATACCAAGTAATTCAACAATTAGATTCATTGAATGTAGACATAAATGTCTACATGCAATGAATCTCTTTATCTCCAATCACTATAAATACATGTATTCCCTTAGCCAAAAGGGAGGAGAACCAAGAAACACCATACACAAGATACACATCCTTTCTCTCTCTACACCCTATGGTACTATTGTAAACCCATAAGAATAAAATAACAGTGGACGTAGGCTTTATTCATAGCCAAACCACTTTAAAAATATTTGTCTCTCATGTGCTTGATTGGATTATTTTTATCTATTTATCTGTGATCATAAAAACGGGATTCGGTCCAGTTTTTTGCATCAACAGATTGGCGCCGTCTGTGGAAACGTGTTACAACCATTGTTCTCCATCAAAAGATAAGTTTTTATTTTCTCTACGTATAATCAATTATACATACATCTTTTGATTCAATCATGATTTTTATATTTATATACATAAATTAATTGTCCAATTTTTATCTGCAAAATATTGCATATCATGATTTTAAAATCATAACTGTTAGATTAATTCTTATTTAGAAATCTGAAAAATAATGGATTTCATAAATCATAACTTTTTGCTTGATTCTCAAGTTTCAATTTTATATCATGAAATAAATATTTTAAATGATTACATATACTAATATATATGACGGTGCTAAGATTTGATAATTTTCATTATAAATTTTGTAAGATCTTTGATGTCTATTCAAATTCCCATCATATTTTTAATCAGACAATGGGAAAAGTTAAAATCAAGAACAATTTCTCTCTCTCGATAATCACAATTCTGACCTAGATCTGCTTCAAAAGTTCTCATCAATTTGATTCATAAAAAAAATAATATATATATATATATATATATATATATATATATATATATATATATATATATATGTTTATATTCAGTGTTAAACAATTTTCATCATGAACGTTAAGCATCTATGACTCTTCTTGAAAATGTTCTGGGCAAACACGTTTATGTAATGAGTTACATCAAGGAAAAAGATTTGACATATGTTGATTCACATATTTCACATCTTCTACAAGGGAGTAAAAATTCAAAACCATTCTTTTCCTCTTGGATATTGATCATATTTTCTCTTAGATTCGATGATTTCTATTGGTTATCTCTTAGATCTAAGAATTTGATTTGTTACGATTTAATTCTGATATAGATTAATTTATTGGTTCGATGATTGATTTTTGGTATAATTTTCGTAATGATTTTTATCATCCACCGTATTTTTTATCTCCACAAATGGAAAATAGGAAGGAAACCTAAAATAACATTCTCTCTCCTGAAAAACCTTTACCCATTTTCGTAAAGAAGATGAAAAATGAACAGTCGCTCAAGAAAGGGCAATGGAGAAACTTTCCCAGGAAGATGAAGAAATTTTGGATTTATTAAATTCATATCAATCGTTTTGACTTCAACCGTCTACAGCAACAAAAATAATGAAACTAGGCGGCATAAAAAAAACCTACAATTCAAGGACGATCATCCACCTCACAACTTGGTTCGATTTCAGATCAATAAAAAATTTCAATCCCAAGATTATATTACTCTCCGATTCAAAGTCTGCCTGCCTTGGGCTCAAAGGTCCCATGAATCTGCAACTACTGTTTAGCATCAATTGTGTGAGGATGAAAAATCCAGAAGAAGGTCGCCGGATGAGTATTTCTGGTCAGTGAAAAACTATGTGAATTTTTGCTCTACTTAATCGGAATAAAGAAGTAATCTCCTCGGTATATCTCATTGACAAGTAATGTTGGTCGGTAGATTCGCAGGACTATTTTATTTTTTTGTTGGTCGGCGGTCATTGTTTCTACCAATTACCTCCCCTACCAATGCGATCACAGTACCAAAGTTTTGTTCACTTGCACTGGGTGATTGGCGACTAGAAATTTATGTGGTCTCAACCTCCTATTTGTTGGTCGGTGAGGAACAAATTTCCCTCTGACTGATCTGCGACACCAGGTATTATACAAGTTGAGGGGTTCCCAACCTCTTATGTGTTGATCGCCCACATGTATGTCCGATCGAAAACATCTATATTACTGATCGATAGCAAATGACAAGACCCGTTTGGAATGTTTGGGTCTCAATAGATGATTATGTTCATTCATATTCCACAACTTTTGATGGGTTGGTCGGCAGCATTTTTGTTGGTCGGCACCATCTACTGTTGGTCGGCGACATCTGGTCGTTACCCGACCAAAATTTGTTTACCGGACCATCCTTGCTGGTCGGTGTTCATTTACGAAGAAAACATGAACAACTTCACCAAATTTTCCAATCACGATCAACAAAATCTTCTGGTCGGAGGCACTTGATTCTAGTTGGCAGCAGTTATATATTGGTCGGTGGAGGGCTTCACCCAGGTTGAAATGCCTCCCGACCAACTAAACTAGGTGAAATTTTATTGTTCGGAGACATCTAATGGTGGTATGCAATTGGTTGGTGAACCTATTTGTTGATCGAGAATTTCACCAGACCATTTTTGTTGGTCGGTGGTAGGCTGTGAAGATCCATCAGCAACATTAGAGTAGATCGGCAACACCTCGGTGGTTGTTTCAAAACAAGAACATCTGGTCGACATCTACTTTTGATAACAAGGAAATAGTTACTCAATAACTTAGAAGGCCAAAGTTGGTCGGAAACAAGTTTTAGCCAAAACAAAGGCTTCTTGATCGTATGTACATGGTCAGCAGATCAAAACGAAGGCATCCCAACACTGACGTCACACGATACTGGTCGGCGATACCACTGGTCAGAGGTGGTTATCACCTATTGACGAGGAATGCTGGAATGGAGGGATGACAAATTTATTTGCCCAGATTATTAATTTTGACAAAGTCAAAATTATTACCATTGCTACCTATTTATTTTTCTCACACTTCTCTAACAAAATAAATGTTTTAAAATTAAATAAAATATATCCCTGAACTTTATCTTAGAATAAATTTTTCGTTCCCATATTTGAGCATTTATTTTAAAATAAAATTATTTTATAAAAAGCCCAAATCAAACCTTATGACATCTAGTTGATAAAAAATTGCTCACATTGACACACATTTGGCACAAAACATTTTATTTAATATTTTGAAATTTTTATTGCTTTATGTCTGAGCTGATACATATTATATGATATTTAGCTAAAAAATTTTGCTAATGATAATTTCTATGGGAATCAATCTCAACAAGTGTTCGAGCAACTTATTAAATGCCGCATGTACAAGATTCACCCTCAACAGTTATCCTTTTATCATGTATTATACATCAAGAGGAGCTCCACGACTTACTATTTGATGGTCGATGGCATCTATTTCTACTCGTCAGTTCTCATACACTTGGTCGGCATCAAGTCGGCAACAATCCTCCACCGAATTTCAGTTTACCAATTCCAGTCATCAATAAAGAACGGTTGAAAAACTTCTGGCGTAGGTCGGCTGTAAAAGGTCGGGGCACCTCATAATTGTAAGTATGGCTGAATGATTATTGGAGAGCAGGTCGGCAACCAGTACTATAACAATAAACATCACCATCACCAATTATGTTGGTCCACTATATATAGCTAGTCGGAAAAATCAAATGTTGGTCGGAGGCATTTCATTATGATCGGTGATGGATATTATGCAATTTGAGGAGTTCCTGAGCTCCCATTCGTTGATCGGCTACATCTATTTCTACTCGGATGTACCTATTGTTGGTCGGCGTGTATATAGTTGGTCGAGAAAATCAATTGTTGGTCAGCAACATCTCAACCTTGGTCGGAGGCAGTAGAAAGCTAATACCAGAATTGAAAATTGACGATTCCTTTGATTCTCTCTTTTTGATTTTGACAAAATCACTACTTCGCTGCCAAAGGACAAGACTATCCCCTTATTTTTATCCTTATCCTTTATTAATTCAAAACATGAAATTCCTAATTGAAAATTTGCATGGAGAAAAATTAAAATGCATAATTGGTTATTTTCTAATCCACAGAAACTTTATGTGAAAAATATTCCAAGACCAAAAAATTATATTTGAGCATTTATTGAATTTCAAATAATTCCTAAAGTGATAAATAATTTATAAAAACCAATTTATATTTGGTCTTTTACTTAAAATTAAAATGCCTAGCATTTTTATTAAAATTTGCTCATGAAATACACGTGTGGCAAAAAAATATTATTTTATATTTTGAAATTTTTATTATTTTATGCTGATACACATCACATATTGTTTGGCTGAAAATTATTCTCATGATAATAATTATTTTCTCTAGTCTTGACAGGTGCTCAGGAAGCTTATTAAAATTTCATAGGGACGAGATTCAATCCCGATGAAAGCTCTCGTAAACCACTGAAAAAGTAGTATTGCTCGACATCAGGCAATTTTGCCTCGACATATCAGCCAACATATATTATTTCATTTTTTGAAATTAATATTTTTATTTCTCAAACATATACCTATCATATATTTATTGGATGCTTAAATTATTCTCATGACTAATCAATTCAGCCTACACATATGGTAGAGCAAGATATTAATTTTTACAGGTACAAGACTTAACGCCGACGAATGCTTGGAAACAATCTGGAAACTATTATCATTTCACCTCAGCGAGGCATTATATATTTTATTATTACTCGGAGATATCGGCTCAAGAACAATTTATTCTATATATCCCTTGGGATTCATATTGTATATTCATCTCAACACGGAACTCGGCGAGATATTCATATTCAGATCCGAGGAAGAACTATAACATTTATTATATTTCACCCCCAACGAATAGTTGGTCGGGGTAATTCTTATTTATATTCAGCATGGAGCTCGAAAAATTTCTTCTCTCTATATATATTCAGCTTCAAGGATGTCTCCAGCAATTATTATATCTTATTCCCAACAATCCGTTGGTCAGCTCCGAGGAAGTCTCCATCATTTATTATAAAAAATCCACCAACTCCGGTTGGTCGGGAATAAAAAATTTCCCAGAAATACCAACTACGGTTGGTTGGGAAGAAAAAATATTTCCCAGAAATACCAACTACGGTTGGCTGGGAAGAAAAAATATTTCCCAGAAATACCAACTACGGTTGGTTGGGAAGAAAAAATATTTCCCAGAAATATCAACTACGGTTGGTTGGGAAGAAAAATATATCCCAGAAATACCAACTACGATTGGTTGGGAAGAAAAAATATTTCCCAGAAATACCAACTACGATTGGTTGGGAAGAAAAATATTTCCCAGAAATACCAACTAGGGTTGGATGGGAAGAAAAAATATTTTCCAGAAATACCAACTACAGTTGGTTGGGAAGAAAAACTATTTCCCAGAAATATCAACTAAGGTTGGTTGGGAAGAAAAATATTTCCCACAAATACCAACTACGGTTGGTTGGGAAGAAAAAATATTTCCCAGAAATATCAACTACGGTTGGTTGGGAAGAAAAATATTTCCCAGAAATACCAACTACGGTTGGTTGGGAAGAAAAAATATTTCCCAGAAATACCAACTGTGGTTGGTTGGGAAGAAAAATATTTCCCAGAAATACCAACTACGGTTGGTTGGGAAGAAAAATATTTCCCAGAAATGCCAACTATGGTTGGTTGGGAAGAAAAAAATTTCCCAGAAATACCAACTACGGTTGGTTGGGAAGAAAATCCACCAACTCCGGTTGGTCGAGAATAAAAAATTTCCCAGAAATACCAACTACAGTTGGTTGGAAAGAAAATCCACCAACTACGGTTGGTCGGGAATAAAAATCCACCAACTACAGTTGGTCGGGAATCAATCTCCATCAACTCCAGTTGGTCGAACAGTAGACAACATGTGGAGAAAATCTAATTGTCTATGCAAAATAAGAAAATTTGTCAAATAACATACTTCAAGGTCGAGAAAGCATTCAAAAATCATATTCCACACTTGGGGGCTTCTATTACAAATTATGTTTCTCATTTGGTGGCACATTCTCATAACATCGTACAGTCGAGCACCAAATTCAACTCCATAAACTTACATAGTCGGGACCCCGACTAATTATCATTCAGAAGTTGTTTTTCTTGCTCGAGAATTAGTTCAGGAGGCTATTGAAGTTCAGGAGGTATATTGAAGTTCAGGAGGCGTATTCAGAAGTTCAGGAGGTGCATTCAGAAGTTCAAGAGGCATATTCAGGAGTTATTATGCACATACTATTGAAGTTCAGAAGTCAAATTCAGCATCTACAACACTGAGATCTTTACTACTACTGTCCCGACCAACATTGAAGAAGAAGTTGTATGAAAATGTTTCGAAGTCCACCACTAGCTTGGTACTAATCAGATTGAAGAGTTAGGTTCAAAAGCTAGTATGTTACTCAATAAAGTATTCAGAGGATCATAAATCAGAAAAATCAAGCATGTGAAGTTATCATTCAGTTGCTTGGCACAGTTAGCAGTTGGTCAGCTAGCAAACCAATCAACATACTTGAAAATTATGACAAGCTACAAGCTGCATACTATGGCATGGCTGCATCCAAATTCCCAGGGGTGATACATAGAACACGGAGTTCCTCAAAAGAAAGATTAGCAACCATCTATCAGCCTGCATCATATGTCGTCCAGGAGATAACGCACTTTATGTTGAAGAAGGTTGATCAAGAATTTCACTAGCACCGAGCAACACTGCAGAATAAATACTCCACCCTTTCAGTAAACCATCGAGCATGGAGCATTGGGGACTTCTCTTGACTCAAAAATTCTCCATCTACGAGGACCAATCAGAAAAGGACACATGTCATCCTACGTGGCAATATTCGGCACCCGAGGAGAGTTGGTCAGTACCCGAGGAGAGTTGGTCGGCACCCGAGGAGAGTTGGTCGGAATACCAACCAGGAAGATTAAAGGATAACTATGCATTTAATGTGCATTAATGAATATGACAGAGCATTTAATGAGCGTTAATGTACATTTATACTGTATTAATAGATGACAACACATAGCATACCAAGCAATTCAACAATTAGATTCATTGAATGTAGACATAAATGAATCTCTTTATCTCCCATCACTATAAATACATGTATTCCCTTAGCCAAAAGGGACGAGAACCAAGAAACACCATACACAAGATACGCATCCTTTCTCTCTCTACACCCTATGGTGCTATTGTAAACCCCTGGGAATAAAATATCAGTGGACGTAGGCTTTATTCATAGCCGAACCACTTTAGAAATCTTTGTCTCTAATGTGCTTGATTGAATTATTTTTATCTATTTATCCGTGATCATAAAAACGGAATTCGGTCCAGTTTTTTGCATCAACATTCGGCATGTTGTGTAATTAATTATTCAGTTGAGTTTTATTCAGTTGTGTGAATGGTTTATATTTATTTCTGCATGTACTATTTTGTGTAATTAAAAAGTTAAAATTTGGCACCAGTTTTTGGAATTCTAGGTGGTTAGTATGTTTTAAAAAGTTTTCGACAGTGATGCTAAGGATGATCGAACTGGGATTCCTATTTTAATTTGGTATAGGACAAATCACCCAGTATTTTATTAGGCGGGGTGTCACAGATGGTATCAGAGCATCAGGTTCTTGTGTCCTTAGGATCTGTGCGGCTTTTCACATTTCGTCTTAGCAATCTTTGATATAGAGCCCTATCATAGGATTGTTGTATTCTCATACGTATGCGCATATACGTTGTTCTGCAAAATTTATATTTGAGAGTGACCTCATACAAATTTGATTCTCATTCCATATAACGCCCAGGCGAGAGAGAGCAACTAGGTCAGCATGGGGAGATGAGACGAGGGAGGCCCATTAGGAGCAAGAATTACCGCAACAATGGCCAGAGATGATTCTGGTAGCATAAGTAACTGAAATAGTGGTACAGGCAGTTGAAGCGACGGTGGTCGCAACGGCAGGGTACTTTCCACGGTATCCGCCACAAGTGTTAGTGGCGCCGAATGTTCGGACTCACGCGGGGTCGTTGGGGTGGAAACAAAAAAGAGAGGTTATTTTTAGTGGGAACCCACCAGAGTTGCGAGGGGGTTCAGATGTAGTGCTAGTGTGTCAAGGAAGAGAGATATCCAGCGTCACCTACGCATGGGAGATTGCGATGAGGTGCGAAAGCAAATGCTAACCACTTTTAGTTTAGAGGGAGAAGCGCTACAGTGGTGGGAGTCAATCACCACAGTGAGGAAAGGGACACACTAGCTATTGCAGAGTTTTGGGTGCGGTTCGACTGCAAGTATTTTTCCTCCAGCGGTTGAGATCGAAACGAGGAAAAAAAAATTTTGAGGTGCCTTAGAGGGACCGTTCAGTGGCCGATTACGAGGAAGAATTCACTCGTTGACAAAATTTCGTACCGGATGAGGTAAGCAAGGAAAAGAGAAAGAAAGTAAAGTTTGTGGATGGGTTAGTCTGGAGAATCAGACAACCTTTAATTGATAATTCCGCACTAGTAGATTATACTGATGTCGTTAACGCAGCACTCCGGCACTGTCGAGAATATCGCTTCCACATGAAAGGAAGCGGGAGGGGAGTGGAAACTAGCCAGTCGGATAAGGAAGGAGGGAACAATACCAGTGGGGTATCCCAGCAGCAGACTGGGGGAGATCAGGGGCGAGATTTCCGGTAGGAAAATCATGCCAAACGATATAGAACTGGAGGTTATCGGCAGGATGGCCAGGATTCCAATAAGGCCGGCATGGAGGGGACCAGTAGCCGGGTGAATGTATTAGAAGGTGTTTCGTTTGTGGGGAAAGTGAGACACATTGAAGAGAATTTTCCTTAGGCAAGGCAGGGGTCAACTACAGGACGAGGTCCTGGATGTACAGCCACTACAGCAAGTCATGGGCACATTCGGGCAGGGAGAAGATGCTCCGGAACCCGAGGATCAGCCGTTGCAGCTGGGGTATGGAGGTAACTATTTTTAACCTATGGCATGGGGTATATTTTTGAGTGACAAAGAGGGTGTCATAGTATAAGACTTTTTTACTAGAGTTCGCGGGTGAGTCGAATTTAGTGGGTGCGTTGGCTGTAGCAACCATAGTATGTGGATAAACTTTTCGTGAGGTAGAGGAGTTCCCTTGGTGTTCTTCACGGGAGAGTGGAGGTGTACACTGAGTGGAGGTTTAAATTATGCGAGGAGTTACTACTTTCGTGAATTATGGGAGTAGGGTTGATAGTATTTCCTAAAAATCGGCTGGATAGCGATGGAATTTAACTATGGTGGATAGTGGTGTAAAATTTTGGTGTTTGCGACACCAGGGTATGGTTGGTACTAGGTATCACCGGAGAGGGCGTATAGCCTATATATATGTGGATATATATGTTGTATTGCATGGTACAATAGCACATAGTGAGGTTTTGTGTTCTCATATTTTATCCCGGTAAGTGGGGATGTTTACTGAAGTGAATCAGGGTGGTTAGATTTATTTTTGAGCAAAGAGAGATAGCTCGGGGTTTATTTTGCGCAAGGACTAGTGATAGTAAGGGCGCGGTATTTTATGTTGTCTTTGGTAGCATGCGGGTAAGTATATATACTTTTGTGTTGAGAGACAAGTATTTGTGGGAAGATGTTTGGACGTGAGTACTTGGGTTACGTACCCGGGCGGTGTATATATATATATATATATATATATATATATATATATATATATATATATATATATATATATATATATATATCTGTGTGTGTGATATGACTACGGGTTTGAAGTTATATTGTGGGTTACGACTAGCATAGTCTGGTAACTTTCGTGTGGTAGAGCGCGGGAATAGGGTGTGTGAGCACCCGGGCTAATTAAGGCAAATTTTGTGCGGTTAAGAACGGGTATAGGGTGTATGGGTGCCCTGGTTAATTTAAATGTATACTTGTGTAATGTATGGTTAGAAGCGAATGGGATAGATATATCGGGCTTGGAGGCACATGACTAGAGAGTAATATGCGAAGCTTGGAACATTACGCTCATCTTAATTTCGAGGACGAAATTCTTTTGTAAGGGGGGGGAGGGGGGGGGGGGGGAAGTACGCAACACCCCGTAATTTTGAGGATTTAATATTTAATTATTATTGGGAGTGATAAAAATATTTAAATTGGAAAAACTTAAATTCATGAGTTAGAGAATTTATTTGAGTGAGTCGAATTAATTATAATTGGCGATTTTTAAGTTTAATGGTTCAAAATCTCGTGTGTCACATTTTGAGGTCGGAATTTGGAAATTTTGAAAAGTATGTCGGATGGAAATTCGGAGTGTGCAGTTACGTCTGGATGGATCGAGATAGTCAGAAAAGAGTACTCGGGGGTAGTAATTGGGTCTTGGGATATTTTTGGGCATAGTCGGGCCCACAAGGGGTGATTTGGGCCTTTTTAATTAGGCCCACATGGTCAAAAACGGGATTTGATGTTTTTAACCTAATTGAGAAATTAGGGAATGGCAGCCAACACAACTCTAAGCCTAAGGCTTGAGAGGAAAATTGGGGGAAAGCGAATCAAGAGCAATTGGGAGCTTTTGGAGCCAAATTAAAGGGTTGATTTGGGGTGTTCTTCATCAACCAATCTCTATACCAACGGAATCAGACCCTATGAACGATTCCAGGCAAGTGGTTAACTGTTGTGATTTCTAAATTTATGATAATCAATTCATATTATAGTGATGTGTATATGAAAATTCATTTTGGGTGTATGACCAATATTTAAATTGGGTTTTTGGAATTTAATATACCTTAATGGGATTAAGGGTGAGATTTATTGTGTTGATGATTGTAGAATGTAGAGGAATGAATCGTATGTTAAAAACCAGTGAGAATAAAGGTTTAATTGCTGATAATATGAATGAAATTCGTATTGGGGATTTGAAACCCGGATAATACCCAAATCGGGAAAACCTTGAAATTAATGGATTTTCCTGATTAATTAAGGTGTGTGGGACGTTTAGACCCTTCTCTCATAAAGAGGATATGTTAATTGTATTTGTGTAAGGATTTAGACTGAGAATCAAAGCTTTAGGTATCGTCCATGGTTGACAGAGGGCTCGAGGAGACGAACACTGGAACGATCGATCGACCCAGAGGGTTCAATCGATCGAAGCTATAGGAATTCTGGCAGTTCCTCCAGTTTTTAATACATGGGAATAATTATTGAGAAAAAGACTTTTGAGCTGATTTTACATGTTGAAAATGGACTAAGCGAGCGAGTCCGGGTAAATTGATAATTATAGGTGAATATAATTGGGGAATTTAGGAAGATGAATGTGCGACACATTGTGGGCGAAAATGTGGGAATAAAATTATGTGATGTAAAATGGACCGAGTGAGTGAGTTTGGGTATGTTGGTTAAGTGACACCAAAGTATTTAAATTAATTATTGAGAGGGTAAATTAATTTGGAGTCGGAACATAGACTCGAGAAATATTCAGTTACGGGCCAAGTAAGTGAGTCCGGGGATAACGGTTGGGTGACACCAAGTTATTAAATTAATGGATGCGATAATTAATGAAGGTAGAGTCGGAGGGTAGACTCAGAAAAGTATTAAATTAATTGATGATCGTAATTAATTAGTTTAGGGTCGGGTTGTAGACCCGGGATTTGTGTTAATTAATTAATTATATTAGAGTCGGACCACAGACTCGAATTTGTGTTGATTAATTAATGTGTAAATTAATTAAATAAGAGTCGGATTGTAGACTCAGGTAGGTATTAAATTAATGGGTGAGTTAATTAATTTAATTAGAGTCGGATTGTAGACTCGGGTAGGTATTAAATTAATGGTTGAGTTAATTAATTTATTTTGAGTCAGATTGTAGACTCGAGTATGTATTAAATTAATGGGTGAGTTAATTAATTTAATTAGAGTCGGATTGTAGACTCGAGTAGGTATTAAAGTAATGGGAGTGTTAATTAATTTAATTAGAGTCGGACGATAGACTCGGGTAGGTAGTAAATTAATGGGAGAGTTAATTAATTTAATTAGAGTCGGACGATAGACTCGGGTAGGTATTAAATCAATGGGAGAGTTAATTAATTCAATTAGAGTCGGACGATAGACTCGGGGAGGTAATAAATTAATGGGTGCGTTAATTAATTTAATTAGAGTCGGACCATAGACTCGGGGAAAGTATTATATTAATTGAGGCGTGAATTAATTATATTAGAGTCGGACCATAGACTCGGGAAGAATGATAATTATATAAGTGAGAAACTTAATTAAGTGGAGTCGGGTCACAGACTCAGGAAATTTACAGGCTAGTGTACGGGATTTTGAGTACACGATAAAGCCGTGGTTTATATTATATATATACGGTGTAGTGATAGTATACATATACGTGAATATAGTGTTTGTGATATTAAATATCAGTGAGTAGATATTTATTTAATTTATATACTCTAGTGCTATCAAGGGAGGCTGCGCGATGTGGGTGAATCCCCTAGCTTGAGGAGTAGGGTGAGTATATCCCCAAGTCATAGTGTCCGGTATATATGCGTGAGGGATTATCTCACTTTCAGGGAAGGAATATGATCGCCTCCACTTCGTTTATGTTTTGGGCCAGGTTGGTGAGCGATTCCAACTTGGAAAACTAGGTTTTGTGAGCACACCTAGTGAGATAGCATTTTAGAAGGATTCATCCGGCGAGGGTATACTCAAAGGAATGGGTATACCTATGTTATATGTGTGGATGTTGTGATAAAGGTACGTATATAATGGTAGTAAATATTATATACGGGTAATAATACAGTGTGCGATGTATTTACTTTATATAACTTGTGACACGGTTATATGTTACTATTTAAGAGGAATTAATTAAGTTAATTGTGAGATAACTTATAATTCAATAATCATTATACTCAGGTTAGAGTAGTATGGCAAGGGAAGGTTATACTAGGACTAGTTGGATGGGGTAGTACAACTAGGTGGGGTTCAGGTAACCGGTAGGTGTGCACAATAGTGGAGGGGTGAGAATGTTCACAAGGGAGTGCGACACTAACTTAAATATGAAGCGCATTCATGCATTTTATATTATTGCAGTTAATTCACTAGCTAAATATTTTTAAAATGTTTTGGGTTCTAACCCTTGCTATAAAACTATTTTCAAAACCTTTTATGTGTCCAGCCACAGGGATGCCAGGATTGATGTTTTATTCCAGGGACACAGAGCTGCGGCATATGTGGATGCTAGCAGGAGTTTAGATTAGACGCATTTTTCATTCATTCCTAGAGTAGGAATCTTGTATCAGTTTCAGTTTTATTTAGGGCATGTCGCCCAGACTTTCAGTTCAGTTTTCAGACTTATTTTATTCCGGTGTTGGTTATTTGTATTGGATTATTTTTCTTTCGTGGCTGGTGGTTTATTCGGCATGTTGTGTAATTAATTATTAAGTTGAGTTTTATTCAGTTGTGTGAATGGTTTATATTTATTTCCGCATGTACTGTTTTGTGTAATTAAAAAGTTAAAATTTGGCACCAGTTTTTGGAATACTAGGTGGTTAGTATGTTTTAAAAGGTTTTCGACAGTGATGCTAAGGATGATCCAACTGGGATTCCTCTTTTAATTTGGTATAGGACTGATCACCCGATATTTTATTAGGCGGGGTGTCACACGTTGCCCATGAGAATTTAATTAATATTGAAAAGACAATGAGTGAACACGGGAATGGCTGTGAGAGGCAAGTGAACTCATCGTGAAAGCCATCGTTTGAAAAGAGCACGAGAAAAAATTAAGGCAATAAAAGAAAAATAGGCCTAAATGGTGTCAATAGGAAATCTCTTAAAAAGAGAATTTTGAATCTCAGTAAAAATGCATTATTATTTATGAGGGAGTTTGGTTGGGAATCAACGGGTTTACACGTCCTGACAAAGTCTCGAAAAAGCATTACATAATTTTAGACATTGTTGGTGTGGAAATCATTCTAGACTTTGATTTGTTGATTAGATTGAGTCGATATAATTTGAATTCAACATTTTTGCACTTAAGGACAATTTTGAGTTCATTCCTTAGGAATATCCATATTCATCGTGCACATATGCTATGAATGTTTGAGTTGATTTTTCTATCGAATTTGTTCACATCCATTCATTCCGTTTTCACGATTTTGTTATCTTAGTCTTAATTTATGGTGTGTTGTTTTTGTAAAATTATTATTGTTTGAAAATTATTTGAAAAATCAAAAATAGTTTGTGGAACCTTTTTGAGTTATCCTCACATGAGCTTAATTGATATATATTTGCTATGATTGTCATGGCACTCCGTTTTTATTATTGTTTATACTTTTTATTGTCTATTTCGGACAAATAAAAAGGGGGAGAATGAATTATGAATTATAGGGGAAAGTTGATTTAATTTGATATTTGAGTTATGTTTATCTCATTTCAGACTCGATACATCACGAAGGTATTTCCTTTGTTTGTTATTTGTAGGACCTTTTTGATCATATGTAAATAACACAAAAAGAAGAGCAACGAAAGCAAAGAGATTTGAAGATTGAAAGTTGTAATTTTTTAAGATTGACATATTTAGTATCTTTCCACTTTTGGGTTCATGGGAGGGTATTGGATTTGACCAGGATTTTTTTTATAATACGGATTATTTTGTAACGGAATAGACAGAGGGGAGATTTGTAAGGACATATTTTTCATTGTCCCTAGTTTACATTGAATATATCGTATCCTGTTACAACCGTCAAGGAAGTTCACGTTCACACATTCAAGAAGATGGATCTGAATATCATGCATCTTCAATATCTACGCGACATAAGGTATACTTTGGTATAGATTTTGTTTTGAGTTGCTTAGATTTTTACTAAGTATAAAATTAAAAAAAAAAATTCAGAAATACATGTAGGTGGACTTTTGAAAAATAAAAAAATTTGTTCCTGTCGTTCCTACGACATGGAAATGTCACTCAAACGACATGTTGATGTCGTTAGATAGGTCATTTGAAGTTTCGATCGATTTTGGATCAAACGACATGTTACTATTTTTTATTTAAAGAAGGTTGTTTCTTTGGTCATTCAAACGACATCTTAATGTCCTTCAAACGACAAGGGAAGTCATTCAATCAACCTGCACCGCCTAAAAAAAAATTTGCCTATAAATACATGTTTTGTGAAGATTTTTTAATTAAGACTTTTTATTTATGCAATCTAAAGAATTGCTGCAATTAATTCCTTTTAGGTATATTTTTTTTTATTCACACAAATACATCTCAATTACGTTTGTATATCATCTTTGTAACCCAAACACTTCTTTGACAAATTTTATTCTTGTGGAGTGTTATCTCTATTGCTGGACTTGGGGATACTCGAGAGTATTCATTGCTGCAGGAGGAGCTGTGGTTCTTGTGATTCTCGAGGGAGTCATTGTTGATCTGAAGGTTGAGGTCTTTGTGGGTTTTCGCAGAATTTTATTTTAGTGTTTCACTTGTAAGTTTGTAAATTCTGATTTAAATTTTATTAGTGAAATAAGAGGTTTTTCCTTACGGGGATTTTTCTTAAAATTTGCATGCCTTTTTTATTGAATGTTTTCAATCACATGGATGCGTGTTTAGGGTGTAATAAAATTTGTTTCAAGATTGAATCTAATTAAATAAGTTTAATCTATTGAACATTTATCAATTCATAAATTGGTATCACATACTGTATTCTCATGCGTAATGATCAGTTTGCAAAATTTGTAGAGTTAATTTACTTGGTTTAGAAATAGCGTAACTGGAATTCTTAAGTGGGTTAAAAATATTGTCCTAAAAGTGAATATGTTATCTGACAATTAACCTAGTATGAAGAATATCTTAAAGAGTTTGACTTTGATATAAAAATCTATTCATGCATTCAAGTATGATTTCATATTGAACCTCAACGAGAACGAAGAGAAGGACGAGTGTCCTCAATGAAATGAGCCTAGATATGTTCCTTATGACAACCGAAAAGTCAATTCTACCAAATATCACAAGTGCTTACAAGTTTCACAAAAGGTTTTGAACTATTTTTTTCTTTGTCCATGATTAAAATGGTATTTCACTATACCATGGATAGGAGAGGCCATGACATGGAACGCTTTATACGAGGTGGGCGGGAACCTGATGCGTCATTTGGTTGATTGAATGATATGATAAGGAAATTTTCAAATGCATAGCACCCTGAATTTGTAAAGAAACCGCGCAATGTCCATATTGCAATCTCAATTAATGGGTTTAACCCTTATGGTAATTTAAGTACTAATCAGAGTCATTAGTCACTATTCATGGCACCTTTAGTCTCCCTCCGATACTACGCATGAGAAAGGAGTTCATAATGTTATCTTTATTGGTACTCGGGCCAAAGGCTCTCGATAATGATATTAATATATTTCTAGCCCCAATAATTAAAGAACTTAAAGAGCGGTGACAGAATATAACTCTCATAAGGGTGAAGAGTTCACACTTAAAGCAATAGTGATGTGGACGATCCACGACCTTCCTGCTTATGGGACCTTGTCTAGTTGAAATGTTCATGATTATTATGGATGTCACATATATGGAGAGTAAAATGAATCCACTTGCCTATATCATAGTGGTAAGATGTGTTATATGGGTCGTTATAGAATTTTGCCGACCAGTCACCCTTTGAGGAATGACAAGTCTAACTTTTTACCTGTTAGTCACGAGCATAGGACATAAATTGCTCAATTTTATGGTCAGTAGATTGAGGAGAATGTGACAGCTATAACTGCATGGAATAGGTATGTAGGAAACACCCTCAGTTTGTAAATCTTAAGCCTAAATCTTGGGGGATCCCAATGACCCTAGCAAAGCGAAGCCATAGTCTAGATGATGAATATTTTTTGACTTGTTCTATTGGAAAGATCATCATGTAAGGCGTGTAATTGATGTGACTCACACAGAGAAGAATGTTGCAAAATATCTGATAGGGACATGTCTGGGTGGATCTCATTCAAAAGATAGAGAGTGGGCCCACCGCAATCTACAGGATATGAAAATAAATAAGAAATTTTGGTGAGAAAAAGATCCTATAATAGAAGGAATTTATATTCTCTAGTTTCTTTAACTTTGTCTATTAGTGAGAAAAAGATCATCATAGACACGTTGTTAAACTTGAAGCCTCGAACTGGTTATTCTGGTAATAGGTAGGATAGTAAGCTACTAAAAAAATAACTTGAAACAGTGCAAGTCTCACGACTGGCACGTAATCATCAAATTAATCCCTCTACTACTTAGGCATTTCTTCTCTAAATACAAAGATCTACATCGAGAAATTATGAAAATTAGTTTGTGTTTTACCCTACTTTGTGCAAAGTGGTAAATATAAAGCACAATTGAGCCACAAAATCAACTTTAGTTGAGGCAGGTTGTGTATTAGAAAAATATTTTCCTTCATCATTCTTTGATATCAACAACCTTTTGCATGTGCAATTATGTGAAGAGGCTCTGTTATGTGGTTCCATTAGATATCACTGGATGTATCCTTTCGAGCGTTTGATGAATCCCTTCAAGCATTACATAAAGAACACATGGTATATTAGAGAGTCAATTATTGAAGAATAAATATCTATGGAATCATCCCTATACGCTCGGGAACATATGCCAGAGCACGAGCTGATGAGGTTTAATCCTCATGGAAAACTGATGAGTGCATTATTTTGTATATTTTATACCCAAATTTATACTTTGTTAGTCCCATTTTAGTGTATTTAATAATTTCTTAGGACTATTTTATTAAAAGGAGGAAAAAATGCGAGAATGATTTAATTCATATTGAAAATTGTAATTTTAAATCAAAAATTGGCACTTCGATAATTTTATAATATTCTTGTGCTAATTTGTGAAAAAAGTTGCCTGGTGAAATTTTTGCAGATAATGATGGAATTTGGTGCAAATTGATGATCAATTCAAAAAAGGCGCGAAAAAGCTGATTTTTACGGTCGTTCGAAAAATTACTGACGAAACTCGGCATGCGTGTTCAACAAGAAAATATAAGAGTTTTCGAGTGGGGGGAAATTTCGTCCCTTATCACGATCCAAAGATTAAAGAGGTGGAGAGATAGCTACCAACACTATTCGGCCAATCAGAAAGAGTCCCACCACAACTCAAATACCTCACCACTTGTCCTATAAAAAGGACCCTTGGGATCATAATTTATGAGACAATTAGAGAGGAATTTCTTGGAAGATTTCGGGGAACAACTTTGAGTGATTGTAATCAATTTGAGGGCCAAGTTTTTATCATTTTTTTAGAGGATTCAAGATTATTGTGAGAGAACTATTTGTAAGTTTGGTTTATTAATGAAGATTTCTACTCATTCTTGCAATTTCTCTTTCATTATGGTAGCTTGATTCTTATATTAGGAGTAGGGTGAAGTTTATCATAGCTAACTAATATTGTCACGTTAATTTTATCGTTGTTTATTCCCTACTTGTTTTAATTGTTATTAAAGATTCGGTATTCATTTTAAAGCGACCCGAGAGTGTGTTTTAGAACCTTCAAGATTGTTTTGTCAAATCAAGTTTTGAGATTTAAAAATAGTAATTTTTGATGGATTATGCTTGCACTTTGATTGTTTTGATAGTCTATGCTTAAATACATTTGCGAATTTTAAAACTTGTATTTTCTAAGGGAATAGGGATTTTAGCCGTCTATTAGAGACGTTAAAAATATTTTGATCATAACCGTCATATTTTCCGAATTAAACACGGCGAGAGTCGGTTTAATTTGAGTTATAAAAAGGGAATGGCAACATTAAATTAGTGTGCAATATTAGTTACCTATAAATGGACCCCGAATCCTAATTATTTCCTAATTATTTACAAATCTCTTGCGTTACTCTCATTTATCGTAGTTGCTTTTATTTTGTATAATTTATAATTATTATCTACCCCATTTTATCTAGTTGGACAGTTGTAATTCTTTTAATAATTAAAATTGACAAATCCTCGTGGGTTCGACCCGTACTTACACTCGATATTCTATAATAGCCCGTGCACTTGCGGTATTTTATAAATTGACAACAAGAACAAGTGATCGAGGAACCTAATGAATTTGAAGATGAATTTCCTTTTTGGAACCCTAAAGAGGAGAGACTCACTAATCTACAATCCGAACAAGTAGCTCGTTATATATTTGAATCACAAGATGAAGTTGAAGAATGGAAAGAGTAATTAGCTACATAATTAACTGAATTACTCTCATTTTATTTTATGTAATCTATATATAATGATCTAAACTCTAAAATTGACTTTTAGGAAGTACGAGAATGAAATTGCCCAAAATCAAATGATTATTTCATATCCTAGTATAAGTTTATTAATAAATGCAGCTTCTAAAAAGAGGTGATGTCTCGTCAAGGATTGCATGCCTAGAAAAAGGTCCCAAATTTTAAGAGAAAGAGTTTAAGAAATTTTGAACCAACGGTTTTATTTTGTTGCAGCCTCATTTGAGCAAAATCATTTGACGCAAACCAACAAAATTTCAATTTCTATGTTGACTACCTATATCGCTAGCAAAAGAGATAAAAATACAAAAGGTATGGTGCTAACATATAATGGGATTGTCAAAAAAATCTTGGAAATTAATTATTTAGATTTCAGGAAACCTTTATTTTATTATGACTGGGTGAAGGTGGAGGACATTATAAATGGTTGTAAAGTTGATCCTGACACCAAACATATCATAGTAGATTTATCAAACATGAAGAGTAAAGATCGCACAGTAGATGAGCCGTTTATTTGTGCCTTTTCGAATGTAAAGAATGTATTTTACCCTAAGTGCATAAATGATGGCAAATGTTTAATTGTTATTGCATCCACGGAAGGGTATGACTAATAAAGTAAACGCATTAAGGACTCCTAAAGTATTCCATTTTGCTCTTGATTAAAACCCTAATTTGAAGGATCTTTTAGTTGGGTTAGATGAAGATTGAGTATCAAAACTTGATTCATGAATGATTATTTTGATTTATATCCAACTTGTATCATATTAGTTTGATTTATGAATGAGTACTTTGATTTATGAATGTTTAGTTTGATTTATAAATGTTTATTCTGATTAACAAATGTTTAGTTTAATTTATGAACGTTCATTTTGATTTACGAATGTTTAGTTTGGTTTGAGAACGAGACCAAAATTGCAAATAAGCTGACTTAGGCTTAAAAACATATCGTTGAAGGGTAAAAATGCAAAAAAGCCCCCATAAAAGTCATAAACACCTCCCACAGGACCAAAGTAACACGTAGAAACTAACCACTTAGTCACGGGATGTCCTCTTTGAGAACATGACCAACAATTACAAATAGCTAGACTTAGGCTTGAAAATTGCCTTGGATGGGTGAAAATGTAAAACATCCCCCAAAAGCCCCTACAATAGGCACAAACACCTCCCATGGGATCAATGTAACACATAGCAACTAATCATGTAGTCACGGGACACCAAGTTTGATAATAAGGCCAAAAATTATAAATATCTAGACTTAGGCTTGAAAAAAAGTTGTTGAATAGGGAAAAGCAAAAACAACCCCGAAATGCCATTGTAAGAGACACAAACATCTTCTACGGGACCAACTTAACACGTAGCAATAGACCACATAATTACAGGATGCCCGATTTGAGAACATGACCAAAAAATTCAAATAGCTAGACTTAGGCTTAAAAACATGCCATTGAAGGGTGAAAATGAAAAACAACCGCCCAAAGCCCCTTCAAAAGGCACAAAAAAACCCCATGGCACCAACGTAACACTTAACAACTGACCGCATAGTCACGGAATGCCTAGTTTGAGAACATGACCAAAAACTTAAAATACCTAGACTTAAGCTTGAAAACATGTCGTTGAAGGGTGAAAACACAACGCAACCTCCAAATACCCCTACAAGAGGCACAAAAAACTCCCATCGGACCAAGGTAACATGTAGCAACTAACCGTGTAGTCACAGGATGGTCGGTTTGAAAACGTGACCAAAAATTTCAAATAGCTTGACTTAGGTTTGAAAATATGACTTTAAAGGGTGAAAATATGAAACAATGCCCAAATACCCCCGTAAGAGGTACAAACACCTCCCACGAGACCAACATAACACATAACAACTGATCGCGTAGTCACGGGATGCTCGGTTTGAAAAAATGATCAAAAATTTCAAATAGCTAGATTTTGGCTTGAAAACATGCTGTGAAGGGTGAATTTTCAAAATAGGTCCCAAACGCCCCTGTAAGAATCACAAACACTTCCCACGGTACCAGGGTAACATGTAACAACTAAATGTGTAGTCACGAGATGTTCGGTTTGAGAACATGACCAAAAATTACTAATAGCTAGACTTAGTCTTGGAAACAAGCTTTTGATTGGTGAAAATGCAAAAAAAACAATAACATCCCCATAAAAAGCACAAATACCTCTCACGGGACCTGTGTAACATGTAGCAACTAAATGCGTAGTCACGGGAAGCTCGATTTTAGAACATGACCAAAAATTATAAATAGCTAGACTTGGGCTTGAAAACGTATTGTTAAAGGGTAAAATGTAAAACATCCTCTAAACGCCCCCGCAAGAGGCACAAATACCTTCCACGGGACAACCGTAACACCTGGCAATGAACCACGTAGTCACGGGATGCCCGGTTTGAGAACATGACCAAAAATTACAAATAGCTAGACTTAGGCTTGAAAACATGTCTTTTGTTATTTACCACTTATGACATTTTCAAAGTTTTATTTGCAGGCCACAATGGAGAAGGAACATTTAAGGAACATATTCACACAAGCATTTGTTGTACTTTTGTTCAAGTTATACATATTCATGCAAAATGCATTCTATTTTATTTTGCTTTGTATATGTTCACACAAGCATGTGTTGTATTTTATTACATATTCATGAAAGCATTCATTAGTTAACTTATATTGTATCGGTATATATTCACGCAAACATGCATTAGTTAACTTTATATATTGATTAAATATTTATGTCTGCAATTGTAAACAGGTTTGAAAAATGTACGAGTTTTTTTGGAATGCTGAAAAATAATTTTATTTTTTGAAAATTCCTTTATTGGGTCACGGTCCAGAACCGTGACCAAAAGAATTTTTTTAAATAAAAAGTAAAGGTGGTCACCAGTATAGACAATGACCAAAACAATTTTTTTAAATAAAAATTAACCGTGATTATATCCATGACAACATTTAAAAAAATAAAAAAAGGGGTCATGGTTACTAACCGTGACCATCCCCGTGACACTTTCCAAGGGTGGGTTACGTGACCAAAACTCTCCCCATGGGGTCACGGGTCTTGACCATGACCCACTGTGATGACTGGTCATGGGTGAAGACTGTGACCCACATTCTCCCCATGGGTCATGGGAGGCGATCGTGACCCACAAATTTGTCACGGGTGAAGATCGTGACCCAAACTTGTGGTCACGGGTCAAAACCGTAACCATTGGTGATATATGGTGTAATGCTAAGATAAAGGAATATATATGTTAACATATTAACATTGAGGGCAAATTTAAGAATATTCTGACTAGCAAAAAGATAAATCTAATGTGACACCCCGCTTATTAAAATAAGAGGTTGCCTGCCCGTTGCTCTAATAAAACAGGAATCTTAAATGGTCCATTCTTAGCATCACTTTCGCATAAAAGATAATACAAGACAACTACCCAACATTTTAAAAACGGATGTCAAATATATTTTTTTTTCAATTTAATAAAAACAATTTCAGTTAACCACTTAACATAACAAAAGGTTCATATATACATCTAACAGTTGATAGCATTATTACAAAACATAACCGAATAAAATGTCGGTTAACAGACTGATACAAAAAGGGGCCTGCCAAGTATAACAGTATCTATGAGTAATAAACTTGGGCAACACGCCCTAATATAACTGAAGAATCATAAATAGAATATCCAAAACGAATTTGATGTGTCTAGTACAAAAGTCCTACAACATCCGCAAGATGTTGTAGCTCCTTTAAAACTGGAAGGGAAGGTCAGAACGGGCACCCTTGCGGCTGAACACCTGAACATAACAAGAACCACACACGGAGAACAAAATATAAATGGGTCAAGGTCCGGTTTTATATGATTTACAAGTGAATCACTTAAGAAATATGTTCACCCCTCCTCAAAAGTTCACCCTAACACATACATTTTATTTTAAGTTAAGCTACCCTACTACTAATAAGGATAACCTAACTATCTACAATATACTTGGTTTACCAATTCCTCATTTATTTATCTATCTTTGCAAGTCATTTAAGCATGGAGGGTCACATATAATTAGAGTTGGTTCACAATTCCATTTAATCCTTTGCATTAAAACAAAATTTCGGTAAGGAGAATTATATTCATACAATAATAGTTCTGAGACCATCCTTCAGGGAATTACCCCACTGGATGAGTTCCCTAATTGCTATCATCTTCGAGGGCCTATTTTCACGACCACCTGGCACAGTCGATATCTCGTTGTTTGGGAAATCCTAAATCATAATGGTAAGCGACCATATACCTTCGATAGTGAGGCGTAACCATACCGAGAATTACTTCACTTCGAATAAAACAATCACACTATGTAATAATTAGTATTATGGCCTGAGGACTATACTCTCCCTGCATTCATTAGCCAGGGGATTCACCATTTTCGTGTAACTTCCCTTATCATAGCATTTAGAGGGGTATGTGTAGATATTCCATAACCATAAGATACATCTTAATTACATATACAATTCTTATATCTGAAAGGGCATATATATAATGAATTCAGGCCATAAGGTGCAAACACTTATACACAGGGGCAGATCTACATGGGAGGTTGGTGGGGGCAAGTGCCTCACCCCAAATCTCAAATTCAAAATTTTACCCCTACAAAATTGTAAATTTAGAGTTGTACCCCAAAAAAGAAAAAAGTTAAAATTTTACCACTAAAAATTTTTTAACTCTAAAAAAAATTTCTGGGGCTCTTGCCCCCGAACCCCCAGCAATGATTTTTTCCCCAACCGAAATAAATTCATGGATCCGCCCCTTCTGTTACACTAGTGCTCGAAAGATGAAACGACACAATCCGACTGTACGCTAGTGTTACATTCATTTACTTAGAAAAATGAGGTATTATACTCTCGTATCTAATCCCCAAAATAGGCCCGGATGCCCCTTTACTATCCTAGGGTATTAATCTCTTATATAAGGTCATATCCATCTATAACACATCATATAAAAAGTCTTCTAAGATTTAAACCCAAGAGAAAAGGAGTTGAAACAGAGTTGGAAAAAATTCTTTAAAACAACAAGCTTTCCGTATCGATTCGCCTCTGGACGAATCGATTCATTCGAGAGAACCAAACTTTCTGTAAAGACACTAATTTGGAAAATCGATTCGATCTACCTCGAATAGATTTAGCTACCTCAGACATGTATCCTACCATTTTATCGATTCGATTCGCCAAGGGACGAAACGATTCACCCGGGTCGAACAGCCCAGTTATGGTTGCTGGTTTATACGAAAACCTAAATCCCCCAAGCTACTTCTTCTTCCATCTAATCGAACTATCATCAACAAAAATCATCCATAAATCACTCCCACATGATAACCCACTAACATAAACCACTCAAATCATGTCTATATCATATACATGAGGATTTAAACAACTAAAACACCAAAGTCCCCAAATGGTTCAAATTCAAGAACACTAACCATTTATACAAATTATTCAAACACAATCATAATTTTTACAAGTTTAATAACTTGCCTCAAGATTGGATTCTCAGATTTCTTCTCGTTGATACGATTCCAAGCCCAATCACCGGTTTCTCACTTTTCTCTTCTTTCTGTCAAGTTCTTCTCCTCTCTCTTTCTTTCTAGGTTAAACACAAATGAACTTTAATTTCTCTTACAAGACTAAATACCCAAAATAGATCAAATACACTTAATTCCAACATTAGATGCTATTACATACTTAAGATGACTCGTAACTTCATATTTAAGTTACAACTAGCCGAAAGTACTCCGGAACCCAAAAACACCCACGACACTTAACCGTGCCCTCTAAACTGACATATGAGATATTGTTAATAATTTCCTAAAAATAATCCGGTTGGGATATAAACCATAACCATCGCTTTAACGCGCAACGACGCAACATAACATATTATTACACTATTTACATTCACGTAACAGTAAATATGCAATACTCATAAATATTAACTCTTAAATCACAAAACATAATATTTAATTCGATTTTTTAATTATTTTAAATGGCTAACCCACACGAAAATTTAATATAAAATAAATACTCAAAAGTAAGGGGTATTACACACTCCTCCCCTCACAAGGAAATTTCATCCCAAAAATTTAAACGTAGCTAGTAAAAAGAGGTGTGGATACTTTTCTCGAATATCATCCTCTCGTTCCCAAGTTGATTCCTCAGCATTGTGGTGTCCCCACTAGACTCGAACCAAGGGCACCACTTTCGACCTTAGTCTACGCTCACCATTGTTTAAGATGGCAATCGACTGTTCCTCGTACAAAATGTCGGGCTGCAACTCAATATCGTCCAATGGAACATGCCAAAGAGCTCCCTCACATATTTTATACTTCTTTAAAGATGAAACATGGAATACCTCATGAATTCGCTATAGGTGTTCCGGCAGATAAAGTCGATATGCTACAGGGCATATCCTCTCAATAATGGGAAAAGGGCCTACATATCTTGGTGCAAGTTGGCCTTTCATCCCGAATCACATCACACTTTTCATCGGGGACATTCGTAATACAACTTGATCCCCATTTCCAATTCCACATGCCTTCGATTTGCGTCGGCATAGATTTTTTGATGATCCTGTGCAATTCGTATGCGATTTTGAATAAGCTCAATCTTCGAAGGGCTGTCTTGGACCATTTAAGGTCCAAGGAGTTTATTGTCTCCTACTTCCAACCAACAAGAAGATGATCGACATGGTCAGCCATACAATGCCTTATACGGTGCCAAACTTATCGTGAATTGGTATGAATTATTGCATGCAAATTCGACCAACGGAAGGTATTCCTCCCATCCTCCTTTAAAATCAAGTATGCACATCCGAAGCATATCCTCCAATATTTGGATGACCCTCTTCGTTTGCCCATCGATTTGCGGATGGTATGATGTACTCAACCACAATTCGGTTCCCATTGCCTCTTGGAAGCTTCGCCAAAAATGGGATACAAAATTTTTATCTCAATCGGACACTATATTGATCGGCACCCCATAAATTATCGTAATCTCTCCTATGAAAAGCTGGGCATAACGTGTCGTATTGAAATCCGTCTGCACCGGTAGGAAGTGTGCTGATTTGGTCAAGCAATTGACAATAACCCAAATAGAATCATGACCAGCATGCGAAATTGACAATCGAGTGATAAAATCCATTGAGATACTCTCCCATTTCCACACTGTTATTTCCAATGGTTGCAACATTCCAATCAGCTGCTGGAGGTCCACCTTCACCAACTAACAAGTGGCACACTGGGAGACAAATTCAGAAATGTCCCTTTTCATTCCTGCCGACCAATATTGACGGTGCATATCTTGGTACAATTTTTCCCCACCGGAATGTACTGTAAATCTCAAACCATAGGATTATGTCATGATAGCACATCTCAGTCTCCTTCGTCCGGGACTATAATTCTTTGGTGGAAATGCAACCCACCCTAAAAACTAATATAGTAGGACCCTGCTCCCTCAATCAGTAATTGTTGTACTAGGTTTTGATAGTTTTTATCCCTTACTTGCACTTTTACTACTCGTATTATTATACCGGGCGTAATGATCAACACCGACATGCATGATCTAGCCATAACATCATCCTGGCCAAGTTCTTTCCACTTAGCTTTCCACACTTCCGCTAATTGCCCCATGGGTCTTCGACTCAGCGCATCAACTACAACATTTGCCTTGCCTGGGTGATAGTGAATATCGAATTGGTAGTCCTTTACAAACTCTAGCCACTGACGTTGCCGCATATTTAGATCTTTCTGTGTGAAAAAATATTGCAACGACTTGTGGTCCGTGAAGAGACTAAATTTCTCACCCAGGAGGTAATGCCTCCATATCTTTACGGCAAACACTACTGCGGCAAGCTCGAATTCATGTACGGGATAATTCTTCTCATGGGGATTAAGCTTGCGAGATGCGTATGCAATGGACCTGTGTTCCTATTGTAATACCCCCTAATCCCTGTAGAGATGCATCAGTAAAGACTAAATAATCTACTCTCGATCTTGGCAAATCGAGCACGGGGGCATAGGTCAACTCGTCTTTTAGCTCATCAAAAGCTAGTTGACAGAATTCGTCCCAAACAAATTGCAATCCTTTTCGGGTCAAGTTCATTAAAGGACCAACAATCTACGAAAAAACCTTAATGAAACGGTGATAATATCTCGTCAAACCCAGAAAGCTATGAATTTCAATCACTGTCGTGGGTTGATCCCATTCCCACACCATTGTAACCTTGTTTGGGTCTACGGAAATACCCTCGGTCGTCACGATATGCCCCCAAAATTGTACTTTCTGTAACCAGAAACCCCCCGCTTTTCAAACTTGGCATATAGCTGATGATCCTGTAGTGTTTGTAGGACCAATCGTAAGTGTTCGCCAAGATCAACTTCAGTTAAGGAATAGACTAGAATGTCATCAATAAACACTATTACAAACTGGTCTAAAAAGTCCCAAAATACTCGATTCATAAGGTCCATAAATACTGTCGGAGAATTGGTTAGCCCAAAGGGCATAACCAAAAACTCATAAGACCCATACTTGCTTAAGAATGTGGTTTTAGACACGTCTTGCTCTCAAATTCATAATGGATGGTACCCGATCTTCAGATCTATCTTAGAGAAGTACGACGCTCCTCTCAATTGATCAAACAAATCGTCGATTCGAGGTAAGAGGTATTTATTTCGACTGGTTACCTTATTCAATTTGCAGTAGTCAATGCATAACCGGAGGGAACCATCTCTCTTTTTCACGAATAATACAGGGGCACCCGATGGCGATGTACTACGCCAAATGAACCCTTGTCCCAACAATTGCTGAATTTGATCCCGTAATTCTTGCATTTCTAAAGGACCATATGGTATGGAGTTCGCGCAATTGGCCTAGTTCCCGGCGCTAAATCAATTACAAGCTCAATCTCACGACTTGGAGGTAAGCCAGGGATTTCCTAAAAACATCTTCAAATTATCTAACAACAGGAATCGAGTCTAAGGAAATAACTATATCTTGTGAAATATCCTCCTCAATACAGTACAAGTGAGTGCTCAAACCTCCTTCCGAAAGAGGCATGTCTACCAAAAACATTTCTTGCCCTGAAATAGCAAAGACTACAATCCTCCCATAACAATCTACCATGGTTCGATATTTCACTAACTAATCCATGCCCATAATAACATCATAACCAACCATATCCAGAACGAGTATGTCATCTTCCAAGCACAATCTACCAAGGTCTATTCCCACCCCTTTACAAATAAAGAATATAAGTGAGCCATCACCCATGGGAGAATCTACACTCATAAGAGTACTATCGAAAGACTCTAATAATCCCACCGAACGAGCAAAATACATAGCTATAAATGAGTGTGTTGCACTCGTGTTAAATAACACTCGACCCACAAAACCGTGGATGGGAAACTTACCCTCAATAGCTGGCAGTGTTGGCTACAACAAAGCATTTTGGACATTATAAATATGTCCAAAATGAAGTTGTCCCTATTGCAGTGGGACCACTGGAATAGGTGCTGAAGGTTGTAAAGGTCCTGCTGATTATGAAGGCCTCCAGGAAATTGCCCATGTTTTACAACGGACAAGCTATCTTCATGTGAACTATATCACCGTACAGAAAATAATGGCCCGCATAGTTCTCCAGATATCAGCCCTAATTGTTATTCCAAAATTACCCCACACCCTGGCCCTGCTGGCCTCGACCTCCATTATTTCCTTGGCTAGCTTGGCCCTATGGGACTACTTGTTGCTGCTGTTGCGCACCCTAGTTTTGCCTAAACCACCTCCATCAAATCTGAAACCCCCTAAAACGTTATTTCTTTACCGGGTCCCCGGCTAAAGGTTCCTCTCTTTTTGTTTATTCCCCGACTTCTATGGTAGTGGTAATGCTCCATCGGCACCATTCCCTCCTAGTTTACTAGATTGTCCATAATCCCCTATTTTCTTACTCCCCTTCAAATGAAGGCGGTGATCCTGGCAATGGAGTAAAGTTGCATTCATAACATCGAAAAAAGTTTATAAGGCAGGGTTCCCTAACAGATGCTGCCTTCTCCTCCAACTCAAACCCCCGACTAATTTAGAGATCCTCCTCTCTTCCATACTTACCTCGTTCGGTACAAAATTTGCCAAACGAGTAAAGTACTCTTCATACTCCGCCACTGATCGCTCCCCTTGAGTAACATCCTGAAGCTTCATCCTCATCTCCTCCTGGACTGCTGACGGAAAATACTTTTGATCATATAGAATCTAGAATTTTGAGATAGTCATGATATCCCTTTGTTTAGGAGTTGTCACCGACTCCCGCCATTGGAGAGTTGCTCCCACTAGATCAAAGGTGGCGAGAATCTGTTTCTGCACCTCTCTACATTCCACCATTTAAAGATGGCGTTGAATATCCTTTCTCCATTGGTTTGCCACGATCACATTAGCGCCACCCTGAATTCATAGAGGGTGACCTTTTTAGAAGGATTCTCTAACTCTTTCCCATGCGGAGGGTTCCGTATGGGCTTGAGCCACCGGTGCTGCCGGTTGTTAAGCTTGTGGAAGTTGTTGTCCCATAGCAGTCATTGTAGTGTTGACTGCTTGGGCTATAATATTAGCCACCTCCATCGCATTCATATTTACTTCAGGTTGTGGGGGCTCTACATCATCTGCAACTCGATTTACTCTTGTCGGGCGACATCGTCTAGGCGACATCTGAGATAAAAACCAACTGAATCAGCATACAATTAAAATAATTTATCCTTACGGTAGATTGTAGATATTCATAAACAAAATAATCCTAATAATAGGGCTCTATTTCCAAGAACGCTAGAGTATAACGAGATAAGTACGTGTAGATCCTAAAGACTCTTGAACCTCATGCTTTGATACCATTTGTAACACCCCTCTTATTAAAATAAGAGGTGGCTAGCCCGCTACTCCAATAAAAGAGGAATCTTAAATGGTCCATTCTTAGCATCACTGTCACATAAAAGATAATACGAGACAAACACCCAACATTTTAAAAACGGATGTCAAATATCTTTTTTTTTTCAATTTAATAAAAACAATGTCAGTTAACCAACAAGTAGTTAATATATACGTCTAACAGTTGAAAGCATTATTACAAAACGTAAATGAATAAGTTGCAGTTAACTGATTGATACAAAAATAGGCATGACAAGTATAATAGTATCTATGAGTAATAAACTTGGGCGGGTAACACGCCCGAATATAACTAACGAATCATAACTAGATTATCCAAAAAGAATTTGATGCGTCTAGTAAAAAAGTCCCACAACATCCGCAAGATGATTTAGATCCTTTAACACTAGAAGGGAAGGTCAGAACGAGCGCCCTTGCGACGAAACACATGAAAATAACAAGAACCACACAAGGACAACAAAATATAAACGGGTCAGGGCCTGATTTTATATGATTTACAAGTGAATAAAATGCATAAAAAATCTACGAATGCAAGATTTCGTAAACAAGTTGGGTTCGCTCCTCACTTAAGAAATATGTTCACCCCTCCTCTAAAGTGAACCCTAACGTGTACATTTTATTTTAAGTTAAGCTACCCGACTACTAATAAGGATAACCTAACTTTCTACAATATACTTGGTTTACCAATTCCTCATTTATTTATCTATCTTTGCAAGTCATTTAAGCATGGAGAGTCACATATAATTGGAGTTGGTTCGCAATTCCATTTGATCCTTTGTATTAAAACATAATTTCGGCGAGGGCAGTTATATTTATATAATAACAGTTCTAAGACCATCCTTCCGGGAATTACCAAACTGGATGCGTTCCCTAATTGATATCATCTTCCAAGGCCTATTTTCAAGACCACCGGGATACCCACAGTCAATATCTCATTATTTGGGAAATCCTAAATCACAACGCATGGGAAGCGATCATATACCTTCAATAGTGAGGTGTAACCATACCCGAAATCACTTCACTTTGAATAAAATAATCCAATAATGTAACTACTGGTGCTATGGCCTGAGGACTATGTGACACCCCGCCTAATTAACCCGGGTGATCAGTCCTAAATTAAGTTAGAACAGGTTTCTCAGTTGGATCATTCTTATCATCACTGTCGTCTTTTTAATTACTAACCACCTAAGTGAGAAAATTAGTCCGGTGCCAAGTTTTATCTTTCATTAACTTAAATGAAAACTCATGCAGAAAATAAAATCACACAATTAATCATAATTAATTAAAACAACCATACAAAATTAAATGGCTAACCGAATAAACCATCGGCCCAAAAATCCAACAAATATAAAATAAAGACAAGTAATAAATCTCAAGAATTCTAACAGAAACCAAATGAACTGTGAGCGACAAGCTCGAAATAACTGATAGAAGTCTCTACACTAGAATGAAAGAATAGGGCGTCTATCAAAACTCCAGCAACATCCACAATATGTTGTATCAACGTATCCCTGAAATTTAGTCAAGCTTGGCGTCCCTGTGGCTGGACACCTAAAAGATTTTTAAAGAAATTTATAGCAAGGGTTAGTACCCAAAAATATTTGAAAACATTTAGAAAATGGTTAACTTGCAGTAATAAATAAATATGTATGCTCTCCATATTTTAGTTTGTGTCGCACTCCCTTGAGGATGTCCTCACCCCTCCTCTAATGTGCACTGCTAACGCCTTATTTAAATTTACCTAGGTATTACTCTACCAACTTGATCACTTATGTCACCCTTTGAAATTAACCTACTCTAACCGAGTATGCCCTAGATCATGATTTTTAAGTTATTATAAACATCAACTTAATTAAATCGTTTCCCTTTTTAATTCTATATAACACTCATACCTGTTATACACATGATACATCATATACTTTGCATTAATTATCCCATACATAATTATTTACCTAATTATATATATTGTCCTATTGCAGTGTTCACAAACATACTGAAATAATGTTTAATAATAGTATTTTCCCCGAGTAAAGTCTCACCGGGTAAAATTTCTCGAAAGTGCTATCCCACTAGGTGAAATCACATAACCTAGTTACTCCAAGTCAGAATTTCTCACTAACTTGATTAATATATATATATTGGAGGTGGTCATATTCCTTCCCTGAAAGTGAGATGCCCCTCACCCATATAACGGACGCTATGACCTAGGAATATACTCGCCCTACTCCTCAAGCTAGGGGATTCATCCACTACGCGCAACCTCCCCCTATAACACTAGAGTGTAATAATAATAATATCTATCCACTGATATTAATGTACACACCATATATATATATATACTACCACATCCCGTATATATATATATATATATATATATATATATATAAAATATCCCGGTTATGCCGTGTACTAAATCCGTAACACAATCCCATTTAAATTATTAAGAGTTTATGGTCCAACTCTAATTATTAATTAATTTTCACATTAATTAATTAAATTACCTTTTGTGTCCCTCCCACCATAAACATGGACTTACTCTCGTAGCCCGAAATAACCTCACCCGAGTCTAAATCCCCAACTCTAAATTATTTAGCCTTCACCTAAATAAAAATTTAACTTTAGTGTGACACTCCTAATTTCCTCCAAACACTAGTTACTTTTAAACATGACGTGTCACACAAAAACTCCCTCAAATCCTAATTAATGTTATTCACAATTAATTAGATTTAACTCATGTATAAATTTCTCAATAAAATATAACATGGTAGATTTTAATATAATTTTCCTTTCTATACACATAACTGGGCGAAGCTGTCAAAATCTGTCAACCCTCGATCGATCGAGCAGATCTTCGTCTTCTTCGCGAAGACAGATTCAGCCATGGACGGAAACCTCAAAACCTTTATTCTTTCTAACAGCAACCTCAAGCCTTCATATTAATAATAAATGTTAGAAACCTCATTAGGGACCTCCAGAATGTCCACAGCCATTATTAATTCGTCCATTATCGACTGATTTCATAATTTGGGGAAAAATCTATCTTTAACCTTTAACCCATTCAAACCTCAAATTCCTTCCTTAGATTCGTTTCTAGTTATCCAGATTACCTCCTACCAGATATATGTCAAGTTACTACTATCAGATGTTACATGAATCCTTACCCAAATTCGTAAATCAGATTATTGATTTTCAAAATCCCATGTTTATGCCATTAACACCCAAAACGAATTTTAATCAACCACATCGCATAAATATGAATTGAAAAATAGATTCAATACTATAGAAAGTTAACCACTTGCCTTAGGGTTCGTAGATTCTGACTCTTGAGTTGTGATTGTCCAAGGTTGAAGATGAACTCTTGATTTGGCCCTTCTTTGTTCCCCCCAAATTGCCTTAACTGCTACTTAGGGTTTCTTAATTTTATTCAGTCATTCCCTAATTCCTGATACTTTCTTAAATCAGTTTAATCCCGATTTTTGCCTAATGGGCTAAGCCCAAGTGACCAAAATGCCCCCGTGTGGGCCCGGCTATGTCTAAAAATGTCCCGTGACCCGTTTACTACCCCCAGGTACACTTTTCCGACTATATCGATGCATCCAGACTCAACCATACACTCAGAATTGGCATCCGAATTAATTATAAAAATCCTTATCTCACACCCAATTTAGTCTATACCGACTCCCGGGCTGAGATAAGTGTGTACCTCGTCATTAACACCCGAAATAACCTAAAATAAATTATTACTATTCACTTAGTAAATAAATTTCCCTAAATATTAACTATTCACTCTCCGATTAATATTCAATTATATTTTTCCATAATTAATTCAATTAAAATTACGACACACAAGTAATTTTGAATTCCCGAATTAATTAAATATTAAATGCATGAAAATACGGGGTGTTACATACTCCCCCACATACAAAGGAATTTCGTCCCCGAAATTATGTCGTACTTGTGGTGAAAAGTTCTTGATATTGTTCCCGCATATCCTCCTCCCGCTCTCAGGTAGACTCGTCAACTTTGTGATGACCCCACTGTACTCTAACTAGTGTAACAACCTTGGATCGTAACTTTCGCTCACTACGGTCCAGAATAGCCACCGGTCTCTCCTCATATGAGATGTCTGGCTGTAAATCAATTTCCTCGAGTGGAATATGCCAGAAAGCCCTCTCGCTCCTGCGATATTTCTTCAGCGGTGCGACGTGGAACACGTCATGTATCCGCTAAAGGTGCTCCGACAATCCCAGCCTGTAAGCAACTAGCCCCACCCTCTCGATAATAGGGAAAGGTCCCACGTACCTCGATGCTAACTTACCCTTCTTACCGAACCTCATCACCCCTTTCATAGGGGACACCCGGACCAATACCTGGTCCCCAACCTCTAACTCCACATGTCTCCGTGAAGCATCAGCGTAACTTTTCTGCCTATCCTGAGCTATCCGAATCCTCCCTCGGATCAGCTCTATCTTGGCAGATGTCTCCTGAACAATCTTCGGCCCCAATAGTTTGTTGTCCCACTCCTCTAACCAACAAGAGGGTGAGCGATAAGGTCTCCCGTATAGTGCCTCGAATGGTGCCATGCCGATCGTGAATTGGTAAGAGTTGTTATACGCAAACTCTACCAGAGGAAGATATTTCTCCCATCCTCCCCCAAAGTCTAATATGCACATTCTGAGCATATCTTCCAGATTCTGATTGACTCTCTCAGTCTTCCCGTCGGTCTGTGGGTGATAGGTTGTACTCAAACGTAACTCCGTGCCCATGGCCTCCTGAAAACTCTGCCAAAAGTGGGCCACAAAGACATTGTCCCTATCCGACACAATACTTATCGGTACCCTATGTAGCCTAACAATATCTGCTATGAATAGCTGCGCATAACAAATCGTCTCAAAGTCTGTGCGAACCGACAAGAAGTGGGCCACTTTGGTTAACGATCCACAATGACCCATATGGAATCGTGACCCTTCTGCGATGTCGGTAACCCTATAATGAAGTCCATGGAGATGCTATCCCACTTCCACACAGGAATTTCAAGTGGCTGTAGCATCCTTGATGGTCTCTGATGGTCAACTTTCACAAGCTGACACGTGGCACATTTCGAAACAAATTCTGCTATGTCCCGTTTCATTCCTGTCCACCAATACTGCCTCCTCATATCCTGATACATCTTATCCCCACTGGGATGTACCACGAATCTCGACCCATGAGACTCTGTCATAACAGCGTGCCTCAACTCCTCATCCTCGGGCACAATCAACCTCTCATTAAGGCGTAAGCCTCCCTCTGAGCTGATCGAGTAACCCTCTGCTCCCTCTGCTAGCAACTGGCTCACCCTATCCCGGAAGGTCTGATCCTCTTCCTGAGTCCTCACAACCCGCATAATGATCTCAGGTGTGATGGATAATGCGAACATACAAGCCCTGGCTACATCATCCTCATATCGAAGTTCTCTCCACTTTGCTTTCCAGACTTCTGATATTTCCCTAGTCGGTCTCTGACTCAATGCATCTGCTACCATATTACCCTTACCAGGATGATACTGAATATCAAACTGGTAGTCTTTCATGAATTCTAGCCATCGCCTCTGCCTCATATTCAGATCCTTCTGAGTGAAGAGATACTAAAGTAATTTTTGATCCGTGAATAGCGTGAACTGCTCCCCCAGAAGATAATGTCTACATATCCTCAAAGAAAAAACGACCGCTGCTAACTCTAGGTCGTGAGTGGGGTAATTCCTCTCGTGGGGCTTTAGCTTCCTGGACGCATAAGCTATAGCCCTTTCCTCCTGCTGACGCACACCCCCAAGTCCCTGTAAGGATGCATCAGTGTAAACCTGATACTTCAATCCTCCTTTCGATAATGCAAGCACGGGTGCAGATGTCAACTTGTCCTTTAACTCGTCGAAAGCTAATTGTCAATGATCACTCCAAGTGAAAGGTACCCCTTTTCGGGTCAGATTCGTCAAAGGGACCGCAATCTTTGAGAATCCTTTGATGAACTGCCTGTAATAACTGGCCCATCCCAAAAAACTGTGCACTTCAGTCGGTGTCGTGGGCTGCCCCCACTCCCTCACCGTCGATACTTTACTCGGATCCACCGTAATACCCCAGTCTGACACCACGTGGCCAAGAAACTGAACCTCCCATAGCCAAAATCCACACTTCCCGAATTTGGTATAGATCTG
The DNA here is from genome assembly GCA_949130495.1 of Sambucus nigra. Lineage (NCBI taxonomy): Eukaryota > Viridiplantae > Streptophyta > Magnoliopsida > Dipsacales > Adoxaceae > Sambucus > Sambucus nigra. The sequence continues at coordinate 309,897,271 of OX422221.1, read as the reverse complement.
GTGATTCCGCAATGTTTGTAACACTATATGCAGATGCTCTACGTGCTCCTCCTCGATGCGCGAGTAGATCAGGATGTCATCAATGAACACGATGACAAACTGATCGAGAAACTCCCTGAAAACCTTATTCATAAGGTCCATTAACACTTCTGGTGCATTGGTGAGCCCGGATGGCATCACCCTGAACTCATAAGACCCATACCGGGATAGGAAAGCGGTCTTAGGAACATCCTCCTATCGGATACATAGTTGATGATACCCTGACCTCAAGTCGACCTTAGAGAAGTAAGACGCCCCTCTCAACTGGTCAAATAGATCATCGATCCTAGGCAATGGATACTTATTCCGTATCATTGCCTTGTTCAGCTCTTTATAGTCCACGCATAACCGTAGTGAGCCGTCCCGCTTCTTCACAAACAACACTGGTGCACCCCACGGCGATGTACTCCGCCGGATGAAACCTTGACCCAGAAGCTGATGAATCTTCTCTCTCAACTCACGCATCTCTGACGGGGCCATACGGTATGGGGTCCGAGCAATCGGTCTCGTCCCCGGTGCTAAATCGATCACAAATTCGATTTCCCTGCTAGGTGGCAACCCTGGTATCTCCTAGAATGCATCCTCAAAGTCCCTCACTTCCGGGATTGAGTCCAACAGAATCTCCACCTCTTGCGAGGTCTCCTCTTCAATGTAATACAAGTGTGTGCGTGACCCTCCCTTAGGTAGCGGCATTGCTATCAAGAACATCTCATGTCCTGGAATGGAGAACACAATGGTCCTCTCGTAGCAATCCACCATCGCTCGATAACCTGCCAACCAATCCATACCTAAGATGACATCGTACTCCTCCGTATCTAACACTAAGAGGTCCGCTGCTAAACTAAGTCTCCCAATCAAAATGTCCACACCCCGACAAATCGAGTGAATTATAGCCCCGCTACCTACTGGCAACTCCACACACATCTGAAGACTACCCGCAATCTCCAGTAGTCCGGCCCATTTAGCAAAATTAAACTTAATGAATGAATGTGATGCTCCCGTTTCAAAAAGAATACTACCCTCATAACCATGAATGAGAAACATACCCTCAACTGCTGGCGGTGATTGCTGCGCTGGGGGATTGGAAACATCCCGGACATTATACACACGCCCGTACTGCATCTGTCCCTGCTGCGGTGGGGCGGGTGGGGCTGTTGCTACTGGAGGTAACTGCCCCTGTTGCCCCTGTTGGGCCTCCTGTTGTTGACCTCTGCCCCTCTGTGGGCACTCCCTCTTGAAGTGTCCTGGCTGGACACAGACAAAACAACGTTTCTGACCATCTCCCTGTCGTTGGCCATGTTGGCCCTGACGTAGCTGGCCCTGTTGGCCTCCCCTATTGTTCCTTTGGCCCCGACGGCCCTGAGGAACCTGCTACTGCTGATTCGGGCCCGGCTTCCCCTGCCTGAACCCCTGTCCCCCCCGGTTGGAACCCACCAGGCTTAAACTTCTTAGCCTTATTCCCCTACTGACTGCCCGTCTGCTTCTGAGTACCACTCGTATCACCACCAGTAACTGCCTTGCCCTGTTGGCACGACTCCCTTGTCCTCTTGCTCCCTTTCACATGGAAGCGATGATCCTGGCAATGCACAAGTGAGGCATTAACGACATCTGCCAGATTTCCAATCAAATGTTGCCTGATCCGCCAGGCTAAACCATCCATAAACCTCGATTTCTTTCGCTCCTCATCGCTCACCTCATTTGGCACAAAGTGTGCCAAACGGATAAACTCTTCCTCATAGTCTGCCACTGATCGGTCACCCTGTACTAAATCACTGAATTTCTTTCTCATCTCAGCCTATACCGCTGGTGGAAAGTATTTGTGGTCGAACCGCACCTAAAACTCTGTTATCGGCATCAAATCCTGCTCCTCCGCGGTGGTAACTGACTCCCACCACTGTAAGGCTTCCCCGACAGACGAAAGGTAGCAAGCATCTGTTTCTGTACCTCGGTACACTCAAGCATGCGCAGATGGCGTTGAATGTTCTTCTTCCAGTCACATGCCTCTACTACGTCTGTACTACCCCGAAACTCAGGTGGGTGACCCTTCTGAAAGGTCTCCCTAACTGTCTGCCAAGATGGTGGTCCCAGTGGAGCCTGAACTGCCGATGCCACTGGAGGCAGTGCCTGGGGCTGTGGGAAGTGAGTTGCCATAGCTCGCATTGCTATCTCGACTGCTTTGGCCACAATCACTGCCATCTGGGTAGTAGAAATCAACTCAGGTGGCGGTACCTGTGGCTCCTGATGAGCCTCCCTGACCTCATCCCTAGCCTCAGCCCTCTCCGCTCTCTGTCTCCTTGGTGGCATCTGAAATAGATTGAATTGTATAAGTACACAATTTATACAAAAATATTCACAGCAGAAATACGATATCTCACAAGCGGAAAAATGAATCAACAGTCCTAATACTAGGGCTCTATAACAATAGAATGCTATGCTAAAACATAGAAAGCTGCACAGATACTAAGGACACTAGAACCTAATGCTCTGATACCATCTGTGACACCCCGCCTAATTAACCCCGGGTGATCAGTCCTAAATTAAGTTAGAACAGGTTTCTCAGTTGGATCATTCTTAGCATCACTGTCGTCTTTTTAATTACTAACCACCTAAGTGAGAAAATTAGTTTGGTGCCAAGTTTTAACTTTCATTAACTTAAATGAAAACTCATGCGAAAAAAAAATCACACAATTAATCATAATTAATTAAAACAACCATACACAATTAAATGGCTAACCGAATAAACCATCGGCCCAAAAATCCAACAAATATAAAATAAAGACAAGTAATAAATCTCAAGAAGTCTGACAGAAACTAAATGAACTGTGAGCGACATTCTCAAAATAACTGATTGAAGTCTCTACACTAGAATGAAAGAATGAGGCATCTATCAAAACTCCCGCAACATCCACAATATGTTGCAGCAACGTATCCCTGAAATTTAGTCAAGCCTGACGTCCCTGTGGCTGGACACCTAAAAGTTTTTTAAAAATTTTTATAGCAAGGGTTAGTACCCAAAAACATTTGAAAACATTTAGCAAATGATTAACTTGCAGTAATAAATAAATATGCATGCTCTCCATATTTTAGTTAGTGCCGCACTCCCTTGAGGATATCCTCACCCCTCCTCTAATGTGCGCTGCTAACGCCTTAATTAAATTTACCTAGGTATTACTCTCCTAACTTGATCACTTATGTCACCCCTTGCAATTAACCTACTCTAACCGAGTATGCCCTATATCATGGTTTTCAAGTTATTATAAACATCAACTTAATTAAATCATTTCCCTTTTTAATTCCATATAACACTCATACCTGTTATTCACATGATACATCATATACTTTGTATTAATTATCCCATACATAATTATTTACCTAATTATATATATATTGTCATATTGCAGCATTCACAAACATACTGAAATAATGTTTAATAATAGTATTTTCCCCGAGTAAAGTCTCACCGGGTAAAATTTCTCTAAAGTGCTATCCCACTAGGTGAAATCACATAACCTAGTTACCCCAAGTCATAATTGCTCACTAACTTGATTAATATATATATATTGGAGGCGGTCATATTCCTTCCCTGAAAGTGAGATGCCCCTCACCCATATAACGGACGCTATGACCTGGGAATATACTCGCCCTACTCCTCAAGCTAGGGGATTCATCCACTACGCGCAACCTCCCCTTATAACACTAGAGTATAATAATAATAATATCTATCCACTGATATTAATATACACACCATATATATATAAATATATATATATATTAAATATCCCGGTTATTCCGTGTACTAAATCCGTAACACAAGCCCATTTAAATTATTAAGAGTTTATGGTCCAACTCTAATTATTAATTAATTTGCACATTAATTAATTAAATTACTTTTGGTGTCCCTCCCACCATAAACTTGGACTTACTCTCGTAGCCCGAAATAACCTCACCCGAGTCTAAATCCCCGACTCTAAATTATTTAGCCTTCACCTAAATAAAAATTTAACTTTAGTGTGACACTCCTAATTTCCTCCAAACCTTAGTTACTTTTAACCATGACGTGTCACACAAAAACTGCCTCAAATCCTAATTAATGTTATTCACAAATAATTAGATTTAACTCATGTATAAATTTCTCAATAAAATATAACATGGTAGATTTTAATATAATTTTCCTTTTTATACACATAACTCGGCGAAGCTGTCAAAATCTGCCGACCCTCAATCAGTCGACCCCAGACCTTCGATCGAGCAGGTCTTCGTCTTCTTCGCGAAGACAAATTCAGCCATGGACGGAAAACTCGAAACCCTAATTCTTTCTAACAGCAACCTCAAGCCTTCATATTAATAATAGATGTTAGAAACCTCATTAGGGACCTCCATAATGTCCACAACCATTATTAATTCGTCCATTATCGACTGATTTCATAATTTGGGGAAAAATCTATCTTTAACCTTTAACCCATTCAAACCTCAAATTTCTTCCTTAAATTCTTTTCTAGTTATCCAGATTACTTCCTACGAGATATATGTCAAGTTACTACTATCAGTTGTTACATGAATCCTTACCCAAATTCGTAAATCAGATTATTGGTTTTAAAAACGCATGTTTATGCCATTAACACCCAAAACGAATTTTAATCAACCACATCGCATAAATATGAATTGAAAAATAGATTCAATACTACAGCAAGTTAACCACTTGCCTTAGGGTTCGTAGAGTCTGACTCTTGAGTTGTGATTGTCCAAGGTTGAAGATGAACTCTTGATTTGGCCCATCTTTGTTCCCTCCCCCCAAATTTCCTTAACTGCTACTTAGGGTTTCTTAATTTTATTCAGTCATTCCCTAATTCCTTATACTTGCTTAATCAGGCTAATCCCGTTTTTTGCCTAATGGGCCAAGCCCAAGTGACCCAAATGCCCCCGTGTGGGCCCGACTACGTCTAAAAATGTCCCATGACCCGTTTACTACCCCCGGGTACACTTTTTCGACTATCTCGGTGCATATGGACTCAACCGTACACTCAGAATTAGCATCCGAATTAATTATAAAAATCCTTATTTCTCACCCAATTTAGTCTATACCGACTCCCGGGCTGAGATAAGTGTATACCCCATCATTAACACCCGAAATGACCTAAAATAAATTATTACTATTCACTTAGTAAATAAATTTCCCTAAATATTAACCATTCACTCTCTGATTAATATTAAATTATATTTTGCCATAATTAATTCAATTAATATTACGACACACAAGTAATTTTGAATTCCCGAATTAATTAAATATTAAATGCATGAAAATATGGGGTGTTACAGACTATACTCTCCCTTCATTCATTAGACAGGGGGATTCACCTCTCTCATGTAACTTACCATATGATAGCATTTAGAGGGGTATGTGCATATATGCCATAACCACAAGATATATCTTAATTACATATACAATTGTTATATCTGAAATCTCACATATATATAATGAATTGAGGCCATAAGGTTCAAACACATCTACACTAGCCCCCGAAAGTCGAAACGACATAATCCGACTATACACCAGTCCTACAATCATTTACTTAGCAAAATGAGGTATTATACTCTCGTATCTAATCCCCAAAATAGGCCCGAATGCCCCCTTACTATCTTAAGTTATCAATCTCTTATATAAGGTCATATCCATCTATAACACATCATATAAAACGGCTCCTAAGATTTAAACCCAAGAGAAAATGAGTTAAAACAGAGTTGGAAAAAATCCTTTAAAACAACAAGCTTTCCAAATCGATTCGCCTCTAGACGAATCGATTCGCCCTTGAAGCAGATTGATTCGCCAGAAAGCGATTCGATTCGTTCGAGAGAACCAAACTTTCTGTAAAGATACTAATTTGGCAAATCGATTCGATCTACCCCGAATCGATTCGATTTACCCCGAATCGATTTCCTACCTCGGACCTGTCACTTATGTGATTAATCATTTATTTTCATGCTTTGATAGTGAGATGTCACTTATTATGCTTTATTTATGTTGATTATGTAGTTATTATTTTTGTTACGTGATTTAACACTTTTAAAAACTAGACATAACACACGCTAAAATATTAATTTAATATTGAAAGTGACTTATTATTTTGTGCGACTATGGAATGGTAGGGAATTTAGTTTCGGGGGTTTACTTTTTCCCTTGGAATTAGTTCCCACTATTTGTAAAGTATCTTCTTATAATGTCGAGTCACATGTAACTAGTAAATAACAAACTATGTTGTAATTGACCTTTACCTGATCATAAGTTAAATTAATGGAAGAATTAGTTTATTTGAATTTTTCATATTTTTTGTTAACCTTTAAGAAGTTTAGAATTCCAGTATTTAACTTAAGATAGTAAGATTTAACTCCATCACTAGTATATGGTTTGGGTAGAGTTTCAGTCCATTTGAAGTGCTATTTAAATTAATTGGATTGAGGCCTATGTTGGGCCTAAACCTAATTTCGTGGGAAGCTTTATTATTATGTTAATTAGACAAAACTAAAACACACTTGAGGCATTAGAGGAACCCTAAAGGCCAAGGAGAGAAGATGCACACAAGGTTCAAGATATTTGGGAAGGTTTTAGAACTTTGATTCGTCAATTTGTCTGATGGCAAGTTTACAACGATTAAGGATTTGATTTGGATTTGTGTTTGGACAATGATAATCCACTGGAATATGAATTAGTATTTTAATATGATTCTTATAATTTAAAATTCTAATTTTTAAAAATAATTTAATTGGTAAATTAAACCTTAATATATTATTAATAAATTTTGATAGTTTGATGTGAAACCTTATGAATTTGATCTTCATATCTGTTTGTAATTGATATAAACTAAGTCATTATAATGATACTATAAGTGCCCTTTTGTTTAATCCGAAATTAAACTAAATTTGAGTTGAATTTAGTAGAAATATGAACTTATTTTTGTAACCGCTTAATGACTTGTTAATTTATGTTCATTATGCCAAATATCGTAAATGGTCATTGTTTCAGACCGTGGCCAAGCTCCCCATTTACAGTTCCAGCTTATGATATAATTAAGGGTGACTATTTTGATGGTCATGGTCCAAAATCGTGACTACAAGACATGATCACGGTCTATTTCATAGCCTTAACACTAGGGTATTGATCATGGTTGAGAACCAGAACCAGGGGTCATGGTTGGTCACTATTTTGAATCGTGGACCTTTCTGTCACTATTTTTTAGGCACTATCCAAGATCGTGACCACAGATGATAACAACATACTGTGAACTTTGGTTCATCATAGTCACGAACTGTGACCCCTTATCGTGACCCTACATCCTTTGGTCACAGTTCATGAACATGACTACATTTAATCCATTAAATTGTTGCCATGAACCTAGTCACAATTTTGGACTGTGACCAATAATGAATTTATTTAAAATTATAATTTTTTCGTTTGCTTACAAAAATGTTCATGTTTATGTTTTCAAACACTTATACAATTCCATTGTAGAGCTAACTAATACATCAATCAAAAAGTAATGATACAAAAAATATTAGGCCATCAAATTAAATACATTAGTCCAACAAAAATAAATATTAAATGCTCAAATTGTTCCTTCAATGAAACATATGCAAAATATTAAAAGTGTTCTCTCCCCAACTACATCTACAAATATTTCAAAATACTTCGAATAGTAAGGACTTGAATTCTAAAATGACTTAGGGATGCCTATATTGCCAAAAATTGCGTTAAAATCTATGTAGTTCATAAAAAGTATAATAAATAAGATACCATTGGAATAATAACCCAAAAAATGCAAAATAGCATTTATGAGACTAGTAAAACATAAAGGATATTACAAAAAGTAAGTGATAAGGAATTATACAGGAGGAGTAAATAAATGACATAAATTTGAATAGTTTCTTGGATGTTTAATCGGTCCACTATATGACATAAACTTGTTAAGATTGAAATCCAGAGTGTATTAAACTAGTTAGATCCCCAAGAAACTCACATGAATTTATTTATTTATTCCAATTCTATTTAGAATAGTGAAATAAGTCCATGTAAGAAATGAATAGAATCCCAATTTTACTTTGGGATGCCTACGTAGCTAAATAAAATGGCATCCAGGTTCACTTAGTTATATTACACATAAGATTAGAATGTTAATGTCATATTAGTGATTTTATTATCCCAATTATACCTTAGAATAGTTTCTTGGATGTTTAATCGGTCCACTATATGACATAAACTTGTTAAGATTGAGATCTAGAGTGTTCAACTAGTTAGATCCCCAAGAAACTCACACGAATTTATTTATTTATTCCAATTCTATTTAGAATAGTGAAATAAGTCCATGTAAGAAATGAATAGAATCCCAATTTTACTTTGGCATCCCTACGTAGCTAAATAAAATGGCATGCAGGTTCATTTAGTTATATTACACATAAGATTAGAATGTTAATGTCATATTAGTGATTTGATTATTGTGTTCAATGATCCAACCAGCGAAACCAAAATCTTGCTAGCATAAACAAAGTGTTATTATAAGGGTATTAACCTGTTGGGGCCATGATGAGTTATTTTAATCGATGTCATGTGGAACCCATCAACTAAAAAATAGGCTATTAGTTTGTGGTATAGGCTTAGCCAAATTATGGCTATACACTACCTTATTTCGGTAAAGGCCATAATCCCAACTAATAGCATTTGTTTCCCCTAAAGAGTTTCATGAATTGGGAATGCGATTAATTTTAGGTGAAAAAATTAGTATTGGTCAAGGCAACACACAAATATAATTTTAGTCTTGAGTAATTACCCTTGAACTTTGTCATCAAAGTATAACTAGTCAATCTCACTTGGTGCTCCCTAGCATCATAACAAGACTATTAAATAACCTTGTCACCTATTGAAACACCTGATGAGTTTGACTTGTTACACTTGGAAAATAAATTTCAAGGGTACACATACAAAACTAAAATTAAATTTGTGAGAAGCCTTGATCAATATCAATTGTTCTCAACCAAACTTAGTTGCATTTCCAATTTCTGGAACCCATCGAGTGAAATACAGGTTATTAGTTGAGCTTATAGCCTTGGCCAATAGAAGGTTATGCATAGCTACAATTTGTCCTAGCCTACGCCCCAAGCTGAGAGTTCTCATTTCAACTGACTGGTTCCACAAAACATCGATTAAAACCACCCTTGATGCCCCTAAATGAGTAATCCCCTCTGAACAACACTTTGTCGATCCTAACAAGATTTTCAAACCAATTTTCATTGCTTGTGCACTTTGGTAAAGGACTGAAATCCTAAATTGACTTCAGGATGCCTTCAGAGCCATATAAATAACCACAAAAGTCCATGTAGTCCTATCATCACAAAATATTATAATGTTAATGTCCTATTAGTAATTTGATTAATGTGTTCAATGATCCAAAAAGTTAAGAGAAAATACTGACATCATCAATAAAGTGGTGTTATGAGGGTATTAACCTTGTTGTGGAATCGATAATTGTTTTAATCGACATTGTGTAAAAACCATCAGTTGAAATGTAGACTATTAGCCTATCTTATGTTATTAACAAATTGTATTTATACACAATCTTATTTTACCCAAGTCTATAATCCCTATTAATAGCATTCGTTTCACCTAATCGATTCCACCAATTGGGAATGCGATTGTTGTGTTGTGAATATTGGTATTGATTAAGTACACTCGCAAATTTAATTTTAATTTTGTGTGAGGTGTAACCAGTTAAACTCACTGGGGGATCTCTAGCTTCAAAATAAGACTATGACATAACCATGTTACAACTTGAAGGGCCTGATGAGTTTGACTAGTTACACTTGGAAAAAATTTCAAGGCTACACGTAAAAAACTAAAATGAAATTTGTGATTAGACTTGATTAATATACAAAATTCTGAACAAAATAATTATATTCCTAATTTTTGGAATCCATCGTGTAAAATGCATGTTATTTGTTAGGAAAATAAACTTAGCCAAAAGAAGGTTGCGTATAGACATAATTTGACAAGCCTCTAAGACTGACTAATATTTTGCATTTCAACTGATGGGTTACACATAACATCTATTAAAACCACTCTCGATGTCCTACCAGGGTTTATCTACTCTGAATAATGCTTTGTCGATCCTAGAAAGATTTTGGTTTCACTATTTAGATCATCAACAACATTAATACTAATTCTAATTGAGAACTAACTTCTAATTTTGTGCCGTGTTATCATGTTGATTTGTTCCACTCATAAATAAGTTATTCTAATGAGTTATGATATATATACATACAAAAATATAAATAAATATAAGGGGTTTATTCCAATTTTGGTTCATATACATACGATACAAATAGGGTTGTCATACAAGAGTTAAGTATGTAATAATAAACTATTATTTCAAAACTCTATCTTCATCTAAGTCAATTAAAAGATACTTCAAATTAAGATTGTCATGAAGGGTAGATTAAAACTCTGTAGGGGGCTTTAATCTGTCTTCTTGAGTAGTCAAATTATTTTGGTTCATGCATAACAACAGACCACTTATTATCGTTTTATACACTTTGAGTAGAATACCTTCTTTAGGTTTTGAAAAGCATAAATAAAAGTCTCGTTGACCATGAGATATTTACTATTTATCTTAGATAAATCTACCATTGAGAACGTGAGAATTACGTGTGATAATTGATTAACTTCGCAAATTTCTAATTTGACACACTTATTTAATTTCAGCCCCTAATCATGCATCTAAAGTGCGTGTGTCAACCCATAAATAAAATAAAGCAAGCGACACAAAGTTAAGGAAAAATCCCCGAAGGACAAAACCTTTTATTTCTAGAACTTTAAAGAATTTACAAGACCATTGACTTACATACAACCTGATAATCGCCCACAAGTGTAACGCACGGTGTCTTCGGTAAACCTTCAAAGCAACGACTAGAAACAGTGTGACACAGAAATACCCGCAGGTGTCGGTTCCTATGTCGGCGGCTGGAAGTTTCCCTTTCCAGGAGGGAAACAATGAAGAAGAGAACGTCTTCTTCACAAAGGTTGAACAAACCAAAGTTGTGTTCTTGGGTTACACAAAAAGATTCACAAAGGATTTGTAAATTGTGTGAATAAAAAACCTAGAGTCTTGGGCTCAATAGGTGAAGACTTAGAGTATTTAGGACTCTGAAAATTGTCTTGAAAAGTCTTGGAAAACAACTCCCCGAAGTTGGCTTAAATAATAAAACTTTGAGCTTAAAAAATCTCGAGCAGATCTGGCGAAGTTTATCCCAGGCGGACCGGTCCGGCTTGGGGGCGGATCGGTCCGGTTGACTGGATCGGTTCTTTTATTGCAGGCTTCATCGGTTCACTTACGATCCGGGGTATACTGGATCTGCATCAAACGGATCGGTCCGGTTGAGGGCGGACCGGTCCGGTTAGCCGGATCGGTTCTTTTATTGTAGGCAGACCGGTCCGATCTGTCAGACTTGATTCCTCTTCTTCTTTTGATATTCGGATCCGTTGATGAATGTATGAATCTTAAATTTCTTCAACGATGTAACGACGTGCGACATAATAAATTGTTAATGGACAAAAATGTCCTTACAACCATGACAAATTTTGAGGTAGGATCAACTTTAAAACCATTATCAGAGTCCTCCACCTTCACCCAGTTAGACGACTTCTTCAAAATTTAATTAATCTAGTATCAGGATTTATTGGACAATCCCAATATAGTTCGGTACCATATCATTTGGATTTTTATCACTTTTACTAGCCATACAAAAAGTCAAGGAAGAAATTTAAATCTTTTATTTTGCATCAATAATTTTTCCTCTCTTGGTTATAAGACAAAATAAAAACCATTGGGGCTTAATTTTTGTTTACTCTTTTGCACAAGAATTGGGACCTTTTGCTAGGCGTGAAAGCCTTGAAGATACCACCTCTTTTTAAAATTGCATTTTTAGTAGTGGTTTTTTATTAGGGCATATTTTACAACGCATTATAAGTAACCGCAACAAAATTGGTGACAATTATCTCCTTTGATACCCATTCCCTAAAATCATTCATCTTATAATTTTTCCTCTAATTTCAGGCAATTTAGCTCTCATACTTCCTATATATGTTTATAAAATTATAGAGTTTAGATGGTAATATACAAAATAAAAATACTAATAAAAATACTTTATTTATGTAGGTACTTTTTCTCTCCAATCTTTAACTTCATCTTGCAATTCAATGACGTAACAAACTTCTTGCTTGTATTGTAGATTGGTTAGTATCATCTCTTTAAGGTTCTTGAAAGGTAATTCATCGTCAAACTCCACAATTTCCTCGACCATTTTTTATCCATGAGGATTGAACCTCCTATGTCCTTATTCCGACATATCTTCCCGAGGGTATAACGATAATTCTTCTATTATGCATTCCTCCGCAATTGATCCCCCAATATACCATGTATTCCTAATGTAATATTTGAACATTTTCAATAAGCCCTGAAAGGATGCGTCCATCGATATCTAATAGGTCCACAAAAAAAAGCATCATCTCATAGATACACAACCACGTGGACTCTGATGTTAAACAACGTCAAAGGAAAATATTTATCCAATTCAAGTCGCCTCGAATAAAGTTTTTTGGCAGCCTTAATGTTCTTCTTATTTACCAATTTTCACACAGTAAGGTGAAGCATAAGTTAGTCTGCATAATTGTTATGCGAAGATCTTTATGCTTAAAAAAGAAATGCAGACACTAAAAAGGGATTAATTTATTGATGGTGTGCCAGTCATGAGACTTGCACTGGTTTAGGTCATTTTTTTGTAGTTTACAACCATACACAAATTACAGGATCAACTAGTCAGAGTTCAAGCTGAACAATACGTCTAGGAGAATATTTTTCTCACTAGTAGTCAAAGTAAAATCCCATGCGCGAATCAAATTTTTTCATATTCTAAGATCAATTGTTTGTCATATTATTTTAATTTTCATCTCCTTTAGATCATGGCTTAGAATTTCTCTATCTTTCTAACGATATTCAACCAAATATCTCCCTATCATATGTTTAGTAAAATTCTTATTTGTGTGCATAACATTAATTACATGCCTTACACGGTGCTCTTTCTAATAATACAAGTCAAATAAAATTCACCATCTAGAACATGCCTTTAATTTAATTGGATCTTTCAGATCCTCTCTATCTTTACGCTTCTAGTCTACAAACTGAGGGTGTTTGCCTATAAACTTATCCCCGAAATTGGAAAATACGCCTTCTCCTCAATTTGGTAAGCACAAAGTTGATCAAGTTGCGTCCTACGCTCGTGACTGATATACAACACACTAGACTTGTCGTTTCTATAAGGGCACTATTAAACAGATATCTACGTTGATCGGTGTCACTTATCTTACCACTATGATGTAGACAAGTGGAATTAGTTTCCTCCCCATAAATGGGCATCCATAATAACCATGAACATTGCAACCAATCAAGGTCCATAGGCACTAAAGTTATGGATCGCTCGTAAAACCATTGATTTATCTGTTAACTATTCACCCTTATGATCATAAACTTCCCTCAAGCTTTTGTCCCACAACTCTTTAAGTTTTTCAATTAATAGGGAATAGAAAACATCAATATCATCACCGAGAGTCTTTGTTCCAGGTATCAATAATCAAACTAATGTGAGATCTTTTTTCATGAACAATATTGGAGAGGGACTTAAAGATGACATGCGAACTGACCAATAACTCTGATTAGTGATTAAACTATTTAAGGGTTTGTACTTATCGGTTGATAATCAAAGACATACATTATGTGGTTCCTTTGCAAATTCAGGGTGTCGTGAATTTTAAAGTTATCACATGAGTGAATCAATATGATGATGCATTATATTCCCACCCACCCCTGCTCGAACGTGCCATGTCATGCCACAATATAATGAGAAATATTTTCAATCGTGGCTTGAAGTAAATATACTGCAATACCTTATGTCAACCGACTCGAGTGTGCCTTGTCAACCATATTGTTCCCACTCTCACAAATCATATATATTGGTCATTGCATACATGACACTCATCCTTCAACTCGTGTTCATTACAATACGATATGCAATCAGACTTGCATGCATGATTATAATTGTACTTCAATCTTAAACCCTTCAAGATCTTCTTCATGGTTGGATAACTAACTGGTAACAAGTTCTCTTTCGATAGAATGTCTTTGCCCTACTTGAGAATTACGGTTTCACTATTGCATTAAAAACCAAACTAACTCTTTAAATTATGAAAACCGATCATTGCATACAATAACGAGTGATCTTTAACGTAATTTTTATAAAAAGGTCTAGCAGTATCGGCTTTCAACCATATGTCTTCTTGATCTTTGAGTAATTCAACATCAACTTGTTCATTGACTTGGTCATAATTCACATTATTTGAATTCATATCCTAGTGATTTTGATGCTAGTGGACTCTGTAGGCATCATCAATTTGGTCGCAATATTCCAGAACATTTAGTATATTATTTTTCCCATGGAATGTCCATATCTGATATCTTGCACATACCCCACCTTATCAAATTCAAGTCAACGTCTTCCAAAGACTTAAAGTTTCCATTCATATAATGGGTGTACGGACACAGGATCTTATCACTGTTAGGATTTATACATGTGTATTTAACAAATTCATGAATGCTTTTCACATGATTGTAAGAGGCTATTACTCCCTCCTAACCACTCTTTTTATTATGAGAAACTCATTAAAGAGTCTTCAAAATATAGTTCACCAAAATAAATAGATTGAAACGAAGGTCATGATGCATATAAGATCTCTCAATCAAACACAAGTCCAATTTTAGTTCATTCTAAATAAATAAATGCTAAAATTATTATATCCACTAATAGTCAAGACCTTCCACAAATTTTTGTTCACCCAAATTTTAATAACCCGACTTTTGATTATTTAGTTAAAACAATAACTACATGGTGTGCATGGTGTAACGATGATAATTTTATGTAAAATATACACAAATATAGGGTCACTTGGAGTTTACCCATATCTTAGAGGATGTATGTAGGGTTGCATGTCACATGCATGGCATCACATGGGAATTAATCGACGAAATGCGATAATTACAAGAAGATTAAAAAGTTTATCAATTTAACAAGACCTTAAGGTGTGGCATTAAAAATTTAATTGAGGTCACATGCGCATACTGATTTAGGTAGATTATTATTTCTGAAATAATAAATATCGAGTGGTGTTTGTTGTACAAGTCGTGTTGGGAAGAAATGCAATGAGGTAAAAAACATATATAACACTAAACTCTTTAAGAAGCAAATCAAACAAAACAAAAAAAAAAG
Organism: Sambucus nigra; assembly: GCA_949130495.1. Taxonomy (NCBI): domain Eukaryota; kingdom Viridiplantae; phylum Streptophyta; class Magnoliopsida; order Dipsacales; family Adoxaceae; genus Sambucus; species Sambucus nigra. Next base: position 309,881,875 of record OX422221.1, on the reverse strand, counting down.
TGTGTGTGTGTGTGTGTATATATAGCGCCAGCATGAGCATATAACTCTTATATGGGACAAAAATTAATTGAGGTAAAAGGTGTCAACATCCTCGACGGCAAATGAATTGGTTCGTATCTTCCAAGAAAAAGAAAGAAACAAAGGTGGGTCCCTATGGGTCAACAATTGTAGGAAGTTTTGGTAGGTATCATTGGTAGCAAATTGGGAGAGTTTTATGCAAACAACAAAAAATAGGAGTTCAAAACCTCCACGTGGGCCTTTGTAAGTGACACAACAGTGTAAACACAGAGGTTCCAGTCTTTCGAAACGTGTCCCTATAATCCCATCCCATATGTTTTTTTAGGTATTATATATATTGGAGGTTTTGTGGAGAGTTTTTGGTGGGTTTCTTGAAGGAAAACTTTGTGGTCTTTAAGGTCACCTTAGGAGGTGGGGGGGTTGTCATCTCCCATGATCTTTCATGCCTCCCACTAATTTGGGCTTCATTTGAGGTGGAAAAAGCTAACTTTCATCCAAGTTAAATGTGTATTGTATTTTCACCATGTTATTTATATATATTAGGGTAAATATATGTGTATAGGATACTAGCTTGCATCCTAGTGTTGATTATTAACCATATTAGCATTTATATAGAATGGTAACACAAATAGATTTAAAATGGGTCTTGAAAATAGAATAAATTTCAAAACAAAATAATAAACATTTTTTATGGAATAAAAGTGTAAGAAATGTTATTTTGGGGTATTTCTAATGAAAAGGAAATAATAAACATTTGTATGGAATAAAAATGTAAGAACTATTATTTTGGGGTATTTCTAGCGAAAAGGAAATAATACATATTTTTGATGGAATAAAAATGTAAGGAATGTTATTTTGGTGTATTTCTAGTGAAAAAGATATGATAAACATTTTTATGGAATAAACATGTAAGTAATGCTATTTTGGTGTATTTCTTGCGAAAAAAGAAATAATAACATTTTTATGGAATACAAATGTTCGATAATATTGTTTTAGTGTGTTTTTTAGTAAGACTTATGATGATTATTTTTTGAATAAAATAATGGATATTTTGTTGAAAAAAATATTGAATAATGTAGAGTATAAGACTACTAGTGCTAAATGGAAGAAATAATAATTTTTAATAAATAAAAAGGTAGTCTCATGAAAAGGAGTGCTATTTTATGTGTTAAGGGTATTAAAGTAACAAGTGTGGAAGTTGACAAAAGTTTGATATTAAAATAGGGTTAAAATGGCTAAAGCGTTTTAAACTTTGAATTGAAAACTTAATAAACATTTAAAGAAATAACACTTGTTAAGGAATACAAATTTGGTAAACCAATGGTAAATTAGTAATTTACTTAAAGTGAAGCATTTTTATGGAATAAAAATGTTAAAGAATGTATTTACACTAATGTGTGTGAAAATGAATTAAGTCCTAATGCGTGAATGATTTTACTATAAATCATGTGTGTGTGGGTAAGAGACTTAAAAAAGATAAGAAATAATTTTCCAAGTGTTAATGGAAAAACTGACGATTAGGTCCAGGTTTTGGCTTCGTTCGGGTAAAAGTAAGGAAATGGAATAATGTTGACATGTGAAAAATATAAAACACGTTAATAAGGATTCAGATTCAACCAGGAATAAGAAAGAAGATCCCAGTACCCTTGGGTGAAAAGCCCTAAATCACTGGCCAGAGCATACGGTGAGCATAACCGTCGGTGTGGAGCCCGTTTAAGTATGTGGTAAAGGATAATTCTCAAAAAAGATAAAGGAAATATGGAACATGTTAAGAAATGGGTTGTGTGGTAAAATGTGTTAATACAACCTAACTTGAATGAAATTAATAAATATTTCGATAAAAGTGAAATGGACACCTAAATGTGTAATCCTATTAATGTCCATAAAGAAATGATAAGGGTTTAAGGGAGTAAATAAATGTGTGGTTAAGAAACCTAAATGGTTAAACCTATACTTAACACAAGAATGTGTTGTGAGAGGTATTTTCAAATATTAAATAAGTATTTTCTAAAACGGGGATTGCGTGTGTTGAAATGGCAATTTTTAATGAAAATACTAAAGATGATTGGAATGAATAAAAGCATAAATTCTTATAAAGGAATGGGCTCGAATAAATCAAGTGAAATGTTTCAAGTGTTGAACTGGGTGTGTTAAATAAAGTGAAAATGCTAAAGTATGAATAAATTAAGTCTTTACTAGATTAAGGCAAATTAATCTGGATAAGTAAGATTTTTTTTATAGTGAAACGATCAATACATTGGTATGTATATTTACCAAAGGTATACGTATGTAGATATATACATATTTTTGCATGCATGTGGTTGTAGCGTGTGACTATTCGTTTCTATCGTTCCTTTTTATACTGTTTGTAGAAATCCTACTGGGCATAGGCTCACATCCCCACTTTGTTACGGTAGGTTAGGAGTGGTTTCGTATTTTGAGGGTGTTATATAAGTAAGTGTATATTTTTTATTTTTACGTTAGTAGCTTTGTTTGCTGACCTCGGGGTGCTTGCCATGGGTCCCTCACGTATTTTACCTTGAAACTGGAATCACAGGTTAATCAAGTGAAATGTTAATTAAAATAAAACTAGATTAGAAATATTATATAGTTTGATCGATTTCACTTCACACCTAATGCTAGAATCAGACCAGATTGACTCATGGGTAACCCATAAATTCGGGTCGGGGCATTACAAATAGTATCAGGGCTCTAGGTTCAAGGTTCCTTTCGGGTGTGACATGGTGAGGTCAGTATTAGATCTTTTGACATTGGTGTTAGTTTGAACCAGTCATTCTAGTTTGGTGATAGTTATAGTTCAAGTCCTCGATGGTAAGGTCAAAGAGGTTAGCACGACAAGTAAGTTAGTTCCAAGTGGCATATGATCAAGTTAATTACTATAAATTGCTTCCACATTTCTGATTTGATATATAAATTATTTACGGGTGTCCATGTAAGCCAAAAGTGGTGTCATCGAGGTTCATAGTGTGAGGTGTTTTATTCTCAAGTATTTGTGGACGTAGAGACTTTGGAGATATTAATAGAATGAGATGACGCTCATTGGGTGAGTGGCACCAAATTATGGATAATCAACGGTAGGGATTGATTGTTAGATATTCATAACTATGTAAGGGGAAATCGTGATTTAAAATATATGTAGCCTTGGGCGTGTTACGTGTGAGAAGTCAATATTGATGTGATTATTAGGCAAAATTCGATCCTTGGGATAATACCGTGGTTGATGGTAAATTTGGTGAGAACGTAAATTTTTTTGGATCATCACTTAGGGATAGGCACCTTAAGCCTTGGTTTACTATGATGTTATCCTTGAGGGTGAGTGCCTTAGTGGTTGTTAGCCAATAAATGTACCTTGCGAGCCATGAGTAGAGATACGGGCCATTCGCGATAAGAAATCACGTAAGTGGCAATGATGAGTTATAGTAATAGGGGGAGTGAACCTTAGGTATCCCATCGGGGTAGTGATTGAATGAATAATCCAACGTTGATGAATAGGATGTTTAGTGACACAGGTACTATACACCTATAAATGTACGAACTATAGATCATGTCATGTGTCCCACCAAAAAGCCTTAGTAAATAGTAGTAACGTCGTGTAGTATCCACTATGACTTAGTTGGAAAGATTGTGAATTCCCCGATTGATATTAAGTGACGGGTAATACGCTTATAAGTGTTAGTCCCATGGTGAGGAAATACTAGGTCCCTTGATGGAGGGCTTGGCTTAATGCATCTCGATTCACGTACCTTGGTTATGATGGGGTCTAAGATAATATTGAGGATAGGTAGCCCATATTTTTATGCTTATATTAATATTGAGGAGTGAACTGTAATACCCCGTATTTTTATGCTATATTAATTTGGGGATTTATTAAATTTAATGTGAGTGAATTATTTAATAAAAATCCGGAAATTAATTATGTTATAATTATTAACGTGACGAGAGTTAGTAATTATGAGAAATTTGTTGAATATTACTAATGAGCAAAGTAATATATTATGTTGGTTATATTGAATGTCATGAGTGAGTTAAATGGCAATTTCGGAAATTTAAGTCGGAACTTGCTCGTGTCGCGTCGGGACTAAATTTTGATAAATAAAAAGTGAATATTTTATAAGTTGTCCGTATGGTCGTTTTAAGTGCGCCAACGCATCCGAAAGGGTCGAGATAGTCAGAAAAGTGTTCCCGGGGATTTAGTTTGGGTCTCGGAGCGTTTTTATGCCTAATTGGTACCCCGGGAGGGCGTTTTGGACATTTCACCTTTTGGGTAATTAAACCCACGAAAATACCAAGGGTTATATCAGATATGTGGATTGTCATCTAGGTTTAGAAACTCTAAACACAAGTGACGGCCATAGGAGAGGGACGAAGAAAGCTCCAAGGCAATCCAAGGCCCCAAAAGTCATCCGTTTGCACCACAACCACCACCACCGCGTAGATCGTGAAACGGGCTACGCAACCACACCAAAAACATCTGCAAATTAGAACGTCGAAAATCCCAGGCAAGTGTTTATCCTGTTATTTTCATTGGTGCAATTTCCATATTAGTTTAGGAATGATTAGGGATGAAATATGTGGAAGAAAACCCAATTTGTGATAGGAAAATCCATGTAGTATTGGTTTATATGTTGATTCTGGAAACCTTGCCATGTAGAGTACTTTAACCACGAAATTTTGATGATATTAAGAAGGAAATTCTGGAGAAAAATTTGTTAGAAATCTGTTTAAGAAAATTCTAGGGTTCTTGATAATTAGATATAAATTTTGGGTTGAAAATCCATGTTTAAATGATGAATATGTACATGCCTTACGTTAGAAACATCTGGTATATTGTTATAATGTTAGTAGTAGAATTCTTGGGACGTTTGGGGTTGGAAAACATGGATTTGGATGAAGAAAATTGGTGGAACCCGTAACTGCAATTCTGCAGAAATCAAAATACCTGCTTGATCGATCGATCGAGCATAGAGCTTCGATCGATCGAAGGTTCGATCGATCGAGTCCCAGACCTCGATCGATCGACCCCTCCTGGAAGACTCCTATTTCCCTTGTTTAATTAGTTAAACTAAATTTATCGTGAAATAATTCTTAGGTATTCTTAATAAAATGTTTTGGGAGATAGGAAAGACCAGTAGTACATATGAATAAGTGTTGGGAACTTTATTATAAGACGAGAAGTTTACTTTTGGGGTAATTATACAATGACCGATGAAACTACATATTTCAAGTGAGAGATTACGGCGAATAGCTACGATAGTGAATAGAGTTATACCTACTGAATTTTCTACTTGGAAGGATAGAGTCCACGCGTGTCACGTAATAAGTGAGAAAACCCTTCGAGTTAAGGTTAGAGATGAAACCTTATACGTAATACTAATAATATAAAATTTAGGATAAATGTTGTAATTATGGGTGACGAGAGGAACCTACATTAATATGATAAAAGTGGTATATTTATATGATTGTGTGTACATATATTATATACATGTGAAAATCATGCCCACGCTACTTGCTATCCCTGAGGTTACCGCGCTGGGACAGTCTTATCTCGATGGGACCTTTATGGGGAATATTGACTTGTACCCTAGAAGATAAATGTCCTTGGTACAGGCTATCGACGTGATAGTTCAGACGGTCCTAAGAGACGCAGGCATATGCCATCCTCTTAGAGAGTTGGAATCTATTCTTCGCCTCAATTTTGTTTGTGTATGTGTTAATACAATTCGAGAGTGATTCCGATTGTATTCCCCTTAATATGAGTGATATGGGGTTTTGGATAGTAGAGTATGCCCTCACCATAGTTTATTTGGGGTGCTGTTATAATATATATATTATACGAGTAGTTAATATATATATATATGAAATTCTGAAATTTGGAACTACCTACTGTGAATTGATAAGTAGGACATGGTTGATGACTCAAATAGTAAATACTTGTTTTGTGAAAGTATAATATGACACTGGGAAACTTTATAAATTAATAAAGATAAAACGAGAGTGGTGTTGCTAATTGGAAGTATTCTTTTTAAACAACGATATTGTTCGGTTTTGAAATTCTATGAGTAAGTAAGATAAGCTAAATTTTTGGGAAGGTTAGTATGATAAAATGATAAGATAAACCGTTGGGAAGGTTAGTACGATAGGCGTGCACATTAGAAGAGAGGTGAGAATTTCTCAAGAGAGTGTCGCTCTAATATGTTGTTGCATTGGCCTGTATCAATTTAAATACTTGCTAAACGTATTTTAAATCAAACACACTTTCGGGCTCTGACCCGTTTCTCTCTCTCTCTCTCTCTCTCTCTCTCTCTCTCTCTCTCTTGTATATATATGTATGTATTACAGGTGCCCAGCCACAGGTGCGTCTTGCTTAGGATCTCTTGGAAGGAACGCGTTGCATCTTAGGTGGGAGTTGCAGGTCTCTTGATTAGACGACTTCGTTCATTCGGATCCACTCTTAGTACTTTCATTTAGTTGAGCATGTGTAGCTCTTTCCATTATTCCGTTGTTATTGGACATTTGTATTTCAGTTATTTCCAGTATTGTTACTATGGGTTTTATTCAGTTTGATTGTGTTGCTTTATATTTCGCATGTTGACATTCGATTGACGAATGTTTTAAATTAATTGGACTATGTTGTAGATATTTAATGTGGTGTGATTCATACTTATTGAATTTTGTTAATAAAATAAATGATTTTCTTTAAATAAAATTTGGAAAGTAATGTTTAAATATGGTTTTGACACTTAGCTTAATTATTTAGGGTGTTAAATTGGAAAGTTTATTTTTACGACAGTGATGCTAAGAATGAACCAAACTGTTCACCTTGATTTAATTTAATAAAGGAGTGATCGCCCGGTATTTAATTAGGCGGGGTGTCACATGAACCTAGATAGTCGTGGTGACCTAGTATTAAATAAATGAGTTGTAATGTTTTATAGTAGTACCTCTTGCTACGTCATTAGGGTGAGCCTCCTCTTAGGCAGTACCCGACGTCGTATGCACTACCATGACTTGGATGGTATAAATTTATGGTTTAGTGACTATAGTGTGTCATCGAGGAATAGGATCCCTTGTGACGTCTGTGGCGTGGGCCTTGGTGTCTTTAGGCAATACTTGACGTCTCGTATCCTACCAAAAATATATATATAAGTGTGTCAGCCGATAGATTAGCATTTAATGTGATGATTTCATAGTGGCAATTTAGTTGTTGTGATTGAACACTCTTTGTGAATTTAATAAGGTAGCCTTGTGAGGTGGACTTTGGCTTAGTAACGCAGATAATCATGAGAATACGTGTTGACATTCCTTGGATAGGTGTATTAGGTTGTATCTAGTACGATGTTAATGCGAGTGGTAGGCATTACCTAATAATAATACATTAAAGGTTGTATACCATGTATAACAATGACAATAGTGTCTCGCCTCGAAACCTTTTGTAATCATTATTGCATCAAGGTTTATGTGGCAGTACATATTTCATAGGGGTAGATTCTATTTTGGGTAACATAGGTCATGGTACGATTTATGGGTTCTGGTAATAGATGTGTAAGATGCTTAGAAGAATAATTGTGTTTGAGGTCGTCATCCGTAAGGCATTGAGAATCATTGTTGTATTGAGAATGACATAAGTGGTAATAGACCATTGATGATTATAGTGCAGTTACATCATATCGATTGTGGCAACTCCTTGGAATTAGTGCTATAACTTGTATTTTGCGATGTATCATGGTATGACCTTCGAGGATAATTTCGAAAATAGGTTGATCAATGCTAAATGGTACACTTTAGAGACTTATGAAATGGTGAGGTTGATTATGTCTTTTAGAAATGGTACTCTGGATGAAATGTTTGGCATAATTATAGTACCTAAGTGTGCTACCTGTATAGTTAGTAATGACATTGTTGAGGGAAAATCATTAGGCTTGAGTGATGCTTGAGAGTTGGGATGCCATAAGAATGATTATGATTTAGGGTCATGTAGGTGGTGCTGAGGGTCGTAGCAACGGTTCATGAGTTGGATGGTTGAGACTATGTGAGCGATATGTTTCACTTGAGGAGAGTTATCACAGAAACTGGGGTTAGTTACCACGAGTCAAAATTATTGAGGCTTAGGTAGGATAGGTCGGTAACTAACGATAAGCATTGCAATGATGTATTTTCATTTGATTCAGGATGTTGTACTTATAATGATGAAAATATGGCATTAGTCTTAAGGAGGGAAGCCTAGTGTTTTAGCTTCCTGCATAAATCAGCCTCATACTTCGTTCACTCTTTCTGTAAGGGTGGATGACCTATAGTTAGAAACCGTCAGAATTAACAAGCCAAGCCAAGGCACATGGTAAGGATAAGATGTCAATGAGTATTGGTAAGATTCATAAACCTAAGTGTAAATTGTGGGCTCGCATTTCATGTGGTTTGATTCACTGCCAGAATTTAATTATTTTCTTTTGCCATGATAATCACCTGATTCGTCGCCTTCCTTAGGTATTCTTGGTCTCGGTAATGGGATGTTAGTGATTAGTTATGATTAGAGCGTAGCATTGTATAAACTTAGTAGTGATGTGGGATAGGATAGTTGTGGCTGATGCTTCATGGTATATGAGTTCGCTCTTTCTCGGAAGCACATTCGTTCCACACCAGTTGTTTGTACGTGTGGTCTCACATTGTTGCATATAGTTTGCATATGTTACTTGACTGCTTTAGGATAACATGTATTGTTAGTTAGTTATGGTTAGGTCGTGTGTCCTGAGGTTGCGACTTGAGAATATTATGAATAGTGGAATCTGATAAAACATTAGATGGTAGTGTTGCACCTGGTTCAGAATCGTGCGGATTGAGGATACGATGTATCGTGTGTGTTTACATTGTGATACCTAGTATAACTTTAAGTTAACATAAGGACCTCTTAGGATATATTGGTCGGGTATACCTTTATGATAAAGTGGCTGACTTAACAATCATTAGAATGTATAAATCATAAGTGTTAAGGTTGTATCAGCCTAAATTAGGCATGAACCAAGCTTTGTTTGAGGAAACGTAGGTCGTGAATCCTAACATAGCACGATCCATAATGATGAGTTCATTGGTGATAGTACCATATTTGGGGAATATCAAACATCTCGAGGTTTTTCTTAGATAAACATGTTAGGTGTGGTGACAATTATATTGAACATAAATAAATAAGAAAAGCGCAATCACCAAAGCATGTAAAGAATGTAAGAGATACCAATCACACAACACAATATATACGTGGTTCAGCGAGAATGCCTACGTCTATGGTGGTGTAATCAGTTTTATTTTGATGTACTTCGGGGAGTGTTTTTAGATAATACAATCGTGCCTTCTGCCCCAGGCTTAGGGTTTATTATATACATGTTTGTTCTCGAGTAGTGGGGGTGTTGGACTCCCCCGCGTCCATCTTCTATTCCTAGAATATCTCTCTATGAGATTTTAGGAGTGGACTAAGTCCTAACACAATTTAGTTGATATGTGAGGGGCCCAGACTTTGGGCTGTTTCTATTAGGCTACTTATCTGGGCCTGTGATGGCAAATTCGGGTACCCACAATTGCCCCTAAAGTTGTTGGGCCATAATTTTGGCTCAATAAATTTAAATGATTTAACATAATGGCTCTTTTTTAAATTGTGTAAATTTTTCCAATATTGGAGCTTTCTACTTGATTTTGGCGGCAGCTTGCTTCGCGTCGTGTGCATCATAATTGAAAACGTTTAAGAAGTCATTTGGAGTGGAATTTTCATATTGTCGTTTCAAGCTTCTTAACATTTTCTCATCTTCTGCAAGCTTTAGCCGTTGCTCCCTCTTCTCCAGGTCCTCATTTTCTTTGCTTTCAATCTCCCTCATCGTCTGGGCTTGTGATCTTGCATTGTCCAAGCCAAACTTTCATCTTGTAAGTCCCCCTTGCTCTCTCTTTGTGCTTTCTTTGTTGAGTTTTCTTCGAATTTGTAATCAAGGGTTTATAAATGATGAAGATAGGTAATAGATCAGTGCATGAGTTTAGGAAGTTTTATAATATCCCAGAATGGGTATAGATTGAGTGCGTCTCTATCCTTAAGAATGTTAGAGAGATAGAGGGCGCTCATTGGATTCACGTCCTGTCGCTTTCCCAAGGGGGTCTTACTTTTCCTCCAAGCAATTTGTTTTTGCATTTCTTTAGTTATTTCAACATCGTCTCTGCACATTGTTCTCCAAATGTATGGAAGATAGTCAATTGGGTTCATAGAATAAACCAACTATATGGCACCAATTTAGGGCTCGCTGAAATATATTTTTGCTATTCTTTCTCTCGAACTAGATTTGGCCTTCTTTACCTCAAGGACAGGAGTCATGATAGGGTATTGGTAATAAATCTACCTGATTCCCATAAGGATTAATGGAAAGAGGGATTTCTTGTTAGGAATTGGCAGTTCTCCCCCCATACTGAGGGGTCGAGGTCTGATAGATTCACAGTCCCCTTTTATGGGGAGGAGTACATAGGTAATCTTCGCTCTGTTCATTGGTCTTCCTGTTAATATTTGATTTTTTTGATACTTTTCTGTTTTCTTTTCAGCGAGGACAAAGAACTTGGAACCTACCCTTAGCGAGGTTCGGGCTGACGAGCTGATTAAAGCTTGGAATGTCAGGGAGTCTTTGGCTGATGGTGAACATCCTCGGTCAACTACTTTTCTTCTGGAGTACAAGAACATTGGGTCTAGTTTTATTGCGAGGCCTATGGACAGTATTCCTGACTTAGACATTACTGAAGAAGTTGTTGCTGAACCCATCTAGTTGGACGAGGAAGAGAGCAGCTCTGAAAGTGATATTAGAGGAGGTACTGAAGGTGGTTCCAGTGAGGTGAGCTCTAGTGGTGAAGAGTCTTCCAGCTCGGACGAGGTCTCTAAGGCTCAGGAATCTTCAAGTACATCTAGCAGTTCTAGAAAGGAAATGGCTCCCCCTAGGAGGAACCTGATCCGTGATGATGATGATGAGGATGATGTTCTTCTCGCTCAGCGGTCAAAGAAGCAAAATCTCGGCAGTGGGGCTATTGCCACTGGTTCTCAATCTGCTGCTTATGAGCAGGAGAAGAAAAGGAGACAGGAGGAGATGTTGAGAAAGAAAGAGATAAAGAGAGAGGAAGAGGGGAAAAAGGTGGAGGAGAGGAGGAAAACTGAGGATAGAAGGAGTGCTGAGAAGGAGAAGAAGGATAAGGAAGAGGAGAGAAGGAAAGAGGAGGCAAGGATGAAGGTTGGGCATGCTCTGGTGCCCGTGTCCTCTTTTCCAAAGGGGGCATCTGTTGCCCTCTCTCCTCAATTGGCTCCTGCATTGCTCGAGCGAGCAATTTTACCTACTGATCATCAGAAGGCGATGGGGGCTGATCAGCTAGCTCTAGAGGTGATCCAGAGGCTAGCTTTAATAAGTCTTCTTTTTTCCTATATGCTCACAATTTAATGCTTTTTCATTATTGAAACCTCCTGCTCAATGTTCCTTTTCCTTGCAGTTTGTGACTAAATTTGCTGCCCTATATCGTACTCGCGACAAGCTGGTAAGGTCGAAGGCTGATTTGGAAAGACACAATGTCAAGGTGCGTGGGAGGAATGCCGAGTTGGAGGCTAGCTTGAAGGCTGCTAATGAGGCCTAGAAGTCCTCCAATCTTTCTCTTGTCGAAGCCAATAGAGAGAAGGAGGCGGCGATGAAGGAGCTGAACGAGTTGAGGCAGTTTTATGACCTGGTCTGCACTAGCAAGCTCGCTGTGGTGGAGGAGAATAAGGTACTGGCAGAGAAGCTGAAGAAGATAGAGTTCGAGGCAGATGTTCTGAAGGAGAGCTCTTACAATGATGGTTGGGCCGCAGCGTATGAAGATGCCGATGTTCAGATTGGCTACATCAGCCAGCTGAACTTCAAGAAGGGCTGGAACAAGGCTCTTCTTGCTGTTGGGGTGGATACTGACTCACCCTTATTTGATGAGCATGACCCAAGCCCAAAGCCGATTGTGGATGATGTGCCTCCCTCAGTCGCTGAAGGCGTAGTCCTTGCTTCTCAGACTGCCCATATTGATGCTCCTCCGGCTCAGGGAATAATAGTTACCCCATCTGAGGGAGGTGCTATCAGTGCTGTCGACAAAGGAAAGCAGTCGTCTACCTCTGAACAGCTTGAGGTCACTCGCTAGCCTTCTCTTAGGACTTAATTTGTATTTTTGATTTATTTGTAATGTTCATTTATGATTCCCAATGTACTTTAATCCTTTATGTTCGAATGAAATGAAAATACTTTTTCCTTCAGCATATTAATTCATTTTACTCTTTACTTCTCTTTATGGCTTGTAGTTGATAGATGTAGAAGAGTATATACCTCCCACCTCTCAACTGGGAAGGATCCTTTATCCCAATGCGAGCATCCAAGTTTTCCAAGCCTTTGTTAGGATTTGCAAGTCTCTCATGTCAACAAATAAGAGCTTTAAGGTCCAGTCTGAGCTCATTGCCAAACTGAAGGATAGACTTCAGGAGATGGAAGAAGTTGGCGCCTCTATCCAAGAGGAAGTAAATACACTGAAAGCTAGACTCCTTGATGCCACTGAGATTAACCAAGTTGGTGAAGTTCTGCAGTAGGAAAATGAGACTCTGAGGAGAGAGGTGTTGCAGCTCAGGGAGCATGCGTCGAGCATCGCACCTCGTGTTTTATGAGGTTCCTCTTCGTCGGTTGTTCTGCGAGCTATCGCCGGGCCGAGCGGTGCTCCTCTAGTCTTGTGAGGTTATACCTCATCGGCTTCTTCGCTAGCTGGTCTAGATGCAAGGGGTATAACTAGGGAGATGGACAAGCTTCGAGAGGATGTCCGTCGAGCTTATGTGATTTCTACCGAGCTTCAAAGGGATGTCATACGGCTGAGGCATCTATTCAGGAAAGGACCTCATTGAATGTGGGCTGATGGTTAGGATCAAGGTTAGATAAATGCTCCGACGAGGCTGACAGAGTTCAAAGAGCTTGCCTTTATTAGGGGATAGTTAAGCGCCCTCAGGGAGATGCAAGTTCCAAGGAACTCTGTACTCTGTTATTGTCATGAGATCTCTCCTTCAACTTGGAGGCCTAATCCTTTCACGAGGGATGACTAGTGGATCCCTATCGATGACATCCCCAGGTAGTTATTAGAGTCAGATGCAAATGAGGTTGAGGAGGAATTGGCTCCTCACCCGGACAACGGCCGAAGAGCACAAGTGGCTGACTATCTTATTCAGAGGCCTTAGCCTCATTAAGATTTTACCAGATGTAACTCTTTGTATATATTTAATGAAGTAATGTAATATTGATGCTTTGGGCAATCTTGCCGACTAAACACGGGTTGTACATTCTCATTGTAATTATGATGACGTAATATAGTATCTATGTTTTGGGTGACCTCGCCAACTAAACATATGTTCTATATCATGTATTTCTTACTTAATTATCTTGGGCCCCTTATGGACGACTAGATTAGTAGGGTTGCATTGTTAAGTAAGTGTCCACCCAGTACAGTATCCTTATAAGATACCATTTTGCCTCACTTTACCTTTTAGGTCGTGTCGTCACACTCCCTTAGGTCTAAGTGTGGCAATGGCGAGGACACACCTGGCGTTGGAGGTTCTATCCGAGTAGGTTTTTTTATCCAAACATACTTTGGTGACCAATTCATTTTTGGTCTAATTGCCTAAGGATCCCCTGGAGGGCTTCATAGAGGTTGTTCGTGTTTCATAACGAATACCTGAAGAGGGTGATACCCTGCTTTTAGGCTTTGAGTAAGGTTCCTGTTACTTGGAAAGGGTGTGCAAGTTATAAAGATCTCAATACAGAATTAACACTTCATAGAATGCAACTGCCAAACATCTTTTATTAATTCACGAGTAAATAAAAAATGATTTGCCTATTCCAAAAATTTAATAAAAGAGCCAAGAAAAAACTAGTAATAAAATTTCTTTAGGTTGGTTGCGTTCCATGCTCGGGGTATTCCTTTGCCCTCCAGCATTTATAAGTGATAAGCTCCTTGTAGAACATCTCGTGTTATCTTGAATGGTCCCTCCCAGTTCGGCCTAGCTTGTCGTCTGATGGTTTTACTACGCTTCTAAGGACTTTTGTTAGGACGTAGTCCCCAACTTGGAATGTCCTTGGATTGACCTTCTGGTTATAGTATTTCACGAGCTGTTGCTGATAGCTCACCAACTTTATTAGGGCTAGCTCTATGCGTTCGTTAGCTAGGTCAAGTTCAGCGAGTAATGCTTCATCGTTATGGCCTTGGTCGACAAGGGTGGTTCTCATTGTTGGTAGACCAGCTTCCAAGTGGATGATTGCTTCCATTCCATACATTAGTGAGAATGGGGTTTCCCCAGTTGCTCATCGTGGGGTAGTGTGGTAAGCCCATAAAATATGTGGAAGCTCGTTCACCCATGCGCCCTTGGCTTGCTCTAGTCATTTCTTTAGCCCATTGATCACCATTTTGTTGGAAGCCTCGGCTTGGCCATTGCTCTGGGGGTAGGCCACCGAGCTAAAATAGTGCCTGATCCCTTGTTCTCTGCTGAAGTTTTGGAAAGGACCTCTTTCGAACTGTGTTTCGTTGTCAGTGATGATGGTTCTGGGGATTCCAAAATGGGTATTATGTTTCTCCATATAAATCTCATCATATCTGCATCTCTAATGTTCACTAGTGGTTTTACCTCAATCCATTTGGTGAAGTAATCTATTGTAACCAACAGATACTTGCGATTGCCGACAGTGGTAGGGAGAGGGCCTATGATATCCATTCCCCACTGAGTGAAGGGCTATGTGCTGGCTAGTGATCTTAGGTCGCTGGTGGGTTGGTGGACCATAGGATCATGTAGTTGACATTTCTCGCATTTGCGAGCATACACTACCGAATCTCTTTGCATATATGGCCACCAGTATCCTTCCTTCATTGCTCAAAAAACCAATGACCTCCCTCCAATATGGCTTCCACAAATTCCTTCATGAATCTCGTGTAGGACTTTCTCGATGTCCTTCGGGTGGACACATTGAAGGTAAGGACTGGTGAATGATCTTTTGTATAGTTTTCCCTCAAGAGATAAGTGAAAGCGAGCAGCTTTGACTCTTATCTGATGAGTGGACTTTTTGTCATCTGGAAGTGCACCATCTTTCAAGTTGTCTCTCAAAGGGCCCATAAAACTGGGTGCTGACTCGATCTAGAGCATATGTTCCACATCTGGCAGCTCGTTGCTTTGGTTGATTCTTGGGACAGCGAGGAAGTCGATGGGAATCATTCTCTTTAAATTGGAATCGATTGCAGACTTTAGGGCTGCCAGGGCATTGGCGTGGCTATTCTATCCTTAGGGAAACTATTGAACACTGACTTCCTCGAAGTTGTTCATTACCTTTTTTTGCTAAGGCGAGGTAGGCTTCCATCCTTTCGTCTCTTGCGTTAAAGTCCCCACTTATCTGGTTTGAGACTAATTGCAAGTCGCCGAACACCTGCAACTGTTTTACCCCTAGCGCCCACGCCTTCTACATGACGACTATTAAAGCTTTGTATTCTACCTCGTTGCTGGAGGCTTTAAATCCAAGCCCGATTCCTTGCTCGAGGATTGTATTTTCTGGAGTAATGAGCACAATACCTACTCCTGCCCCCTTTGAGTTGGAGGCTCCATCGACAAACAGTTGCTAGACTCCTGCTGGTGGGTGATCCTCCATTTGCTTTTTGGGTTGAGGCTAGTTGCCTGTGAATTCTGCGATGAAATCAGCGAGGACGTGTCCTTTGATTGCATTTCTGGGCTGAAATTGGATATCAAATCGTCGATGTTTGATTGACCATTTGGACAGTCGACCAAACAGATCTGCTTTTTGCAGGACCGCTTTAGGGGGTGTGACGTAAGGACAATGATAGTGTGAGCTTTGAAGTAGTTCTTTAGCTTCCTCAAAGCTATTACTAGTGCAAAGGAGAGATTTTCTAATGGTAGGTACCGTTGCTCGGCATCCAATAAGGTTTTTCTTGCATAGTATACTGGATGCTGAATTCCTGCTTCCCCGCACACTAGTACAGAACTGATGGCGTGGCTGGAGACGGCGAGGTATCAGTAGAGGGGATCATCTTCCTGAAGTATTACGAGCAAAGGTGACTTACTAAGATAGGCCTTGAGCACCTCCAATGCTTTCAAGCAATCTTGATTCCACTCTATTATTTTGTTTCCTATCAAGCGCTGGAAGAATGGTTTGCACTTCTGAGAGGACTTTGAAATGAAATGGTTCAAAGCGGCGAGCATGCCTGTAAGCTTCTACACTTCCCGTATCGTGCGTGGAAGTTGTAATCTGTTGATCGCATCGATCTGGTCTGGGTTGGCCTCAATGCCTCTCTTGCTAACCAAATATTCGAGGAATTTTCCTTACTTGACACCGAAAGAACACTTGCTCGCGTTGAGTTTCATTCGGTATTTCCTGAGGATCTCGAACGTATTTGATATGTCTGAGAGAGGGTCCTCTTTGCGCTTGCTTTTAATGAGCATATCATCGATGTAGACCTCCATGGTATTTCCCATTTGATCTTTGAACATCTTAGTGACTAGCCTCTGGTAAGTTGCTCCTGCATTCTTGATCCCAAAGGGCATGACTCTGTAGCAGTATAATCCGACAGTAGTGATGAAGGTTGCCTTGTCTTGGTCTGGTGCATGTAGGGGGATCTGA
This sequence comes from Sambucus nigra, assembly GCA_949130495.1. NCBI lineage: Eukaryota > Viridiplantae > Streptophyta > Magnoliopsida > Dipsacales > Adoxaceae > Sambucus > Sambucus nigra. The sequence continues at coordinate 309,865,169 of OX422221.1, read as the reverse complement.
TGATACCCCGAATATGCATCCAAAAAACTCATTCTCTCGTGAGCTACTGTGGCGTCCACCAACTGGTCAATTTTTGGAAGAGGGAAACTGTCCTTAGGGCATGCCCTGTTAAGTTCAGTGAAGTCAATGCAGACTCTCCATTTCCCATTACTCTTTGGAACTATTACTGGGTTGGATAACCATATAGGGAATTGAACTTCCCTTATGGATCCTGCATCGAGCCGTTTTTCAACTTCTTTCTCTATGGATTTAGCCTTCTCTGGCGCGGTTCACCGTGCTTTTTGCGTGATAGGTCTAAAGGTGGGGTCGACGTGTAACTGATGGCAAACCACACTAGGATCGATGCCAAGCATCTCATATGGTTCCCACGCAAAAATGTCAAGGTTACCTCTCAAAAATACTGTAAATTCCTTTTTTTCTTGATCTGTGAGAGAAGATCCAATTAAGAACATCCTATCTTTCTTGTCCCCACCAGCTGCGATTTCTTCCAGGTTTTCAATGACCCGTTTAGAGTGGGGAGCCTGGTCTCCTCCACTCCGGGCCTTCCATATTTTAATTGATATTTTGAAGGTACCAAACCTTCTTGATCCTATACCTTCTACTTAGCCTTCTCGACCTTCTCCTTGGCCTTCTCGACCTTCTTCTCTGGTTTCTAGAGGATGGATGCTATGAAGCACCTTCTTACCATCGCCTGATCTCCGTGAATCTCCATTACTCCTCACTCAGTTACGTATTTGAGTTTCTGATGGTAGGTCGAAGGGATTGCCTTCATTGCATGTAGCCATCCCCTGCCGAGGATAGCTTGATATGGCAAGTCGATGTCGACAAATAGAAACTCGATTATATTCGAGACAGTTCCTGCTCTTATTGGCAGCACGATCATTCCCAATGGAATAGTCACTTTTCCAGTAACGTCGACTAGAGGGATAGTGGCTTCCTTCAGGTCGGCGACGCTAAGCTTCAATTTTCTGAAAAGGTCAAGATACATTACCTCGGACGAGCTTCCCTGGTCGACGAGCAACTTGTCGACGTCATAGTTGGCTATCCTGAGCGTAATGATCAATGCGTCATGATGTGGGGTTTTTACTCCCACCAGATCTTCCTCTATGAACACAATTTGTTTACTATAATCGATGTCCCCTGCTTGCTGACGCTTTCCTGATTGTGTCTTTGCTAGATCGATCTGAAAAGCTTGTATTACCGTTGTAAGCTTTTTTACCTCCATCCGAGCTGAATTCCCTTGAATCTGCTTCATATCAGATGCCCCATGAATTACTGCGAATTCATGGCCAGCATCGTCCTCGAGTACGTTGTCAGGCCTCGTGTCTCCATTGGCAGCGACTTTCTCTGCCTTCTTCTCCACAAACTCGTTCAGGTGCCCATTCTGGGCCAGTTCTTCGAGGTGAGACTTAAGAGCTTTGCAATGCTCAGTCTTATGTCCTCCTTCCTTATGAAAAGCGCATCTCAGCGCGTTATTTCTTTTTTAGGGATCTCCTCCCATTTTTCTGGGCCACTTAACAAATGGCTCTTCTTTGATATTTGCCAAGATCTTGTAGATTGGTTCTTTGAAGACAGTGTTCACTGCTTGAAATGCTTTCGAAGCATCATTCTTTCCTTCGTTCTTGGAGCCATTTTTCCCCCATTCTTGCTCCCTTTCTTTTGGCTTTCAACCTTATCATTGCCCTTGGCAGCGAGTTTAGTTCGTCCATTCTCCCCTACATGAGGCGAGTCACATCTTCCACCTTGGCATACTTCTCGATGCGAGCCATCAGATCATCGATGGTTGTGGCCTCCTTCTTCGTCAGGGATCGGTGCAGGAGGCAAGAGCTGTGTAGGCCTATTTTGAACGAGGCCACCACTACCTGTTCTGAGCAGTTCTCAACCTTATTGAACAACTCCTAGTACCTTTTTACGTAGTCCTAGAGGCTTTCTTGAGGCTTCTTTTTCATTGTTAGTAAAGCATCCATCCTTTTGGGATTGGAGCTACTAGTAATGAATCGAGCCGTAAAGAGCTCGGCCAGGGACTCAAAACTCCTGATAGACCTGTGAGGGAGTCTCTCGAACCATTTTTGGGCCACGTCATGCAGACTCGAGGGGAAAACCCGGCACATCAGTGCATCCCGATGGTTTTAGAGAGCCATGGCCTGCCTGTATTGCTTAACGTGATCAATAGGGTCAGTTTTTCCATCATAGATCTTGAATCTCAGAATAACAAATTTCTTGAGGGCTTCCTCTTCTTCTATTTCCCTTGAGAAAGGGGATTTCATCTGGGTCTTAAGAGCTCGTCTAGCAAGCTCCCTGGTTGATCTGGCACCTCGATGAGCGGGGTGTTGGTCCTTTTCCTTCTGGACAAAATTTTGTATTTCTTAATCACCTCAAGCAGGGCTCCTGTAACGGCAAGCTAGTCGTTATTTCTAGAGCAAGTCATCATCTAACTCGAGATTCTCACTTCTTTGGGATCCGCATCTGGGGCTTCTTCCTCGACTACAAGACTTGCTCGCCTGAGGGCTAGGAGTGCGGTATGGATGCCGCCTAGTGCTACGATGGAGCTCTTTCTCCATCCTCTCTAATTTCCTTTTGAGGCGAGCATTCTCAGCCTCTTTCTTACGAGCGGACTCCCTCTACTCTTGAAGCCTTGCCTCATAAGCATCAATCAATCTGGAAATTCGTGTGGACCTCGCTGGTCCTTGGCTCTCCTCTGAGGCTGGCCTCTCCGGACAAGCCCTTTGATCTAAACACCAAACTTCAGATCTGATCATGCGAGGGGAAGGGTGTTTTTGAATATCCCCTGCCTGAAGGGCGTTGCTACTGTGACCAGACATTTTAGTTTCTTTGTTGGTGAGAGCTTTCTTAAGGGAGACGAACGTTCCCACATGCGGCGCCAATTGTGGTGACAATTATATTCAACATAAATAAAAAAGAAAAGTGCAATCACCAAAGCATGTAAAGAATGTAAGAGATGCCAATCACACAACACATATACGTGGTTCAGCGAGAATGCCTACGTCCACGGTGGTGCAGTCAGTATTATTTCGATGTACTCCGGGGAGTATTTTTAGAGAATACAATTGTGCCTTCTTCCCCGGGCATAGGGTTTATTATATACATGTTTGTTGATAAGCACCCAAAACTGTACAATTTATACCCCAAATAGTGTATTTTAGTTGCTAATTCTCGACAATATGGGTCTTATGTGCTTAAATATTTATTATGCAGGCTTAATGTGCATTGCAGAGTTCAAACGATTAAATCAAGACAATTGCGGGTTTAATGGAGCTAATACCCCTGTCCCGTACACTAGCCTACCCAAACTATGCCTAAACCTATCCCAAACTTACCCCAAGCCCGTGTGTGTTTTATTTGTGTCATTTTATTATTTTTAGATTTTTATTTTGAGTCATTTTTATTTTTACATTTATTTAGAATTTCTAGAATTTATTTTAGGATTATTTTAGAATTTTTAGGTTTATTTTCTATTTTTCTATTTTATTTTATTTTTCATTTTTATTCTATTAGTTTTTAGTTTTAGTTTTATTTTATTTTATTAGAATTTTAATTTATTTATTAGTTTTTACATTTTCTTTTTAGGATTTTAATTTTAAGTTTTATTAGATTTTATTTTTATTTTTTTATTATTTCTTTCTAGTTTCATTTTATTTGAGTCTTTGTTTTATTTTAGAATAGAATTTTAATAGGATTTTATTTTACAATTTTATTTTTATTAATTAGTTTTAGTGTTATTTTTATTAGGGGTTCAAATTTGCAACACACACACAAAGACACACCCTATCCTACACCTAAACATCCCCTCACCCTCATCCTATTACCTACACCCTCACACACACAATTTACCCCACTTCATCTTCTTCCTACCTCACCCACACTTTCTCTCTCTTCCCCCATAACCAAAACACCAAAACATCTCTCCTCTCTCTTCCTCACCAAAACACCATAACCACCAAACCTCTCTCTACTCTCTCACCTTACCCAAACCGAGACCACCTGCACGCCGGCGACCTCGTGCAAAACCCGCGACATCTCTCTCCCTCCTTTCGCCGCCTCCTCCAGCTCTCGATCGCAACCCCCTTAGACCCTCCATACCCCGCGATCCCCCACCTCAGCCGCCGCCAAACCCAGCCACTCCCGACCTTATACCTCCGGGCAGAGCTGCCACCTTCGTCCGACCCTCCGTTCAAACACGTCGCCCCTGCCATGGTGACCCAAACCCATGTCCTCGACCCACCTCCAAAACCCATCTCATATTTAGACCCATTTCCCAAACCTCAAAGCCAAAGCCACGACTTCTTCAAATCTGCCAAACCAAAAGCCAAGACCAAGTCAAACATTTAACCCATGTGATTAATAAAACCCATTTACCTCTTTTAACCCCTTTTCTCATTTCTACCCCCAACTACCAACTTTTACACCTTTTACCCAAAACACCCCATGTGCACCCAAATCAGATTTTGTCACCTCATATAACCCACATGCCCTCAAACACACTCACACCCCATGCTCCCCTCACCATTCCCATGCACACCCAAGTCAATTCCCAAAAATACCCCTATACTCCATGTGCCTACTATTTAAAGAGGATGAAGACCCATTTGCAAAGCATCTCAAAATTAGTTTTAAGCTTGGTGTGATAAAATTCCCTCCACCCCTCTATGTGGAGTATTTTCATTTTTAGCAAATACCTCAATATAGAGGTATGTAGTGAAAATTATCTCTAGGATAAATTTCACCCCACCCCTCTATTTTGAGTTATTGCATTTTTAGCAATTAATTCAAAATAGATTTATGTAGTGAAATTTATCCCTTATGGGAGGTAAATTCTAATCCATTCATTTATGTTGAGATTTTGCATTTTTAGCAATTATCTCAATATAAATTAATGATCTAGAATTTATTTCTTTGGGTGAATTCTAATGTATAATTTTATAATTTTAGGATTTGCATTTTTAGCACATCTCTTTTATTATTTAATTGTCCATTATGAATTCATCCACTATCCTTTTTATTTTTATTTTGTAATTTTTAGTTTAGATTCAATAAATACATGAGTGAGGAATTGTAATTGAGAGATTGATGATGTAATTGAAGATTTCATGTCAATTCAAGGCTTAAATTGGTTTGATCAATTCTTCTCTTCTACTTTTATTTTAATCCTCACATGCTTTCAATTGTTTATCTTATATTTTTTGATGATGATTATTGAGGGCTAATCTCCCATTAATGGGATGAAATTTTGAATCCCTCATGAGTCCGATTTTGTTAGTTTACTTATTAGGACAATTTTGTTTATCTCACCTTTCTTAAATTAGCTTTTACTTCTTAATTAGTAGTTATAAAATTTAGTATAGTTAGTTAGTTAAAATATTCCCTTGAAAAATCCATAAAAAATATAAAAAGCAAAAATATATAAATAATAATAAAATGCAAATGAATCTATATATGTCCTCTCCAATTTTGTGTTTCACCCTTAGATATGGATTAACTCCCTTACTTATCCTCTACACTTTAGAATGTTATATTTTGTAGGTAATTCAAGGTTTTGATTAGAAGGACTTTTCAAGCAACGACAAAATATACACGCAAAAGTTCTTTCTATCAAATGGCGCCGTTGCCGGGAGATGAAAAGTTAAGTTATCAAATGGCGCCGTTGCCATTCTTGGGATTGTGAAGTTCGGAGCGGATTCCATTTTGTGATTCATTTATATTGTAATTTTTTTTTCATTTTAGTACCATTTTTGCATTTTATTAGAAGGATTGTATTAGGACTTTTTTATTATTTGGCTTGTATTGCGGTGCATAGGACACCATTTATTTTTCATTTAAATTTGTAATAATTTAAAAGCGTGATAGAAAAACCGGACAAGGTAGAGAGAGGGCGTCCATTTGCGAGGAAAAGAAGCCTCTCTACCTTGGGTCGGTAGGACTCCTAGGGATGACTGAGATAGGTGTGATCTCCCCCTGGTCGACTCAACATTTTCGGCACCCCACGGCCTAAAAATCGTGGGAGGTATATTTCTTACACCCTCCCGCCTCTCCTGTTAGCGAGTCAATTCTCTTGTGTGCTCTCGTTAGATTTTATTCTCGCATTTATTTTCAATGGTGTGATGAATTAATTGACTAAGACCTACACCCGGTCACTCACGAGAAGGGATTTCATCACCCGACTCACTCGCTTACCATTGTGTGCTACCCTAACCATCACTAAATTTAAAATCAATCAACTAGGTAGACCAGTAGGAGAATATTTTTACAAAGGCGGTCACTTATATAAATTCCGTGATTTTTTATCGCCCGCGGACTTAATTAAAATTTGACTACCATCTCACTAATTTTGAAGATAAAAATTGGCTATGTGCTAGTGAGGATTTATCCTTGACTTGTGTGTGTGTCTAATTCCATTTTTCGGTGGCCGATTTTAGTTAGTCCACCCAAATTCAAAGAGTCCATATTTTTCCCCACCTTTTCTTCCAAAAAAAAAATTCAAAAATATTTTCTTCCATTATTTTTAGAAAAATCCAAAAATATTTTATTTTTCTCATTTTTCGAAAAAATCCAAAAATATTTTCTTTCCTTTTAAAAAATTTAAGAACTCCAAAAAAATATTTCTCTCCTCATGGCCGAAGAGCATCCTTTACAGGACTACTTTGGCCATTTTCCATTGACACGTGACACGTGTGAGAGTGATCCCGAGCGGTCTCTTTATGATATTCTTCATGATTTCACCTCTTTGACGAGTACCGTTGGTACTCTTGACCCATCAATGCAAGCACCACCCATTCCATCACCCTCGGTGTCAAGTGTCACCGTGCCTCCTCCTTTTTCGTGCACCCATTGTTCCTATGCCGATCACATGTCCCATGAGTGTCCATACTTGTTATATCCATCTGAATCCACCATGGAACATGTGTATCCATATGACACTGTCCCGAAACTCACCTCGGCCTATTACCCCGCTATACCTAATCCCGAGCGGTGTGAGTACCCGAGCTATTCGTGGAGGCCTGATCAACCTTCCATGCAATACAAATCCCAACCCAATGTTGTGGATCCTCACACGTTCCAACAGTCGTCATGGCAACCTTGTGCACCTGTTCACGATCAGTTCCCTCACTACGCACCCCATGCGTATCAACCATTTGTCCATCACGAAAGCAATCCTTTCGTGTATGATGCACTTGGCCCCACTCCACCCACTTCCTTTGAGTATTCTCCATATACTCCCGATTATAGCGAGTTGTGTCCACCTCACCCACCGCCACCACCCGTCACTCCACCAACACAATCATCCACCTCCACTCTCGAAACCCTCTTGCAAAAGTTCATACTTGAGCAAGAGCGAGCAATTCAAACTCAAGCTCTCCAAAGGCTTGAACAAAGGTTAAATGAATTAGAGTGTGCGAGAGAGTCGGATATTTACATAGCCCCACCCATCGTTGCCACCGAGTGTGACGATGATGTGTCCCCTTGTGACACGAAATTTGAGTGTGACCAACCCTACCACCCTGAGAATCTCGAAGTTGAGACCATCCCATGGTCCGGGTCCCAAGTCGACAATTGTGTTGACTTACCTTTCATTAGTGAGACTGATCCAATCCCACCATATCCATATGAACCCCACCTTGGGGTTCACATTTCTTTTCCCGTCGAATCTACAAAAATGCCCGAGTCTACACCTATCGAGTTTCACCCTTGTGTTCCCGAGGAACCAATTTATCTTACGTTAGCTCCGGCTACGAGTGCTCACCAATTTTCCGAGATAGAATCCGTGATAGTTCCTAACTATCCGGATATGGATGATGTCCCACCATGCATGGCTCCCTTTGAGCCCGATATTTCTAGTGATTCCTCTATCTCCGATCTTGGTGCCTTGTTTGAACCACCCACCGCATTTACCGATGATACTCTTATGGAGAAGTTAACAACTCCATCTTTAGAAACCACACTCCCTTGTGAGTATTCCTTTACTTCGCCCAATGAGTGTGTGTCTCCCACGCTTGAGTTGGATCATCTTCCTCCACCGTTTATCCCACCCGACGCACCCATTGTTCCTTCCACCCCACCACCTGGTTTGGATCTTGATTTTGCACATTTCAAGTTTCCATCTACATTTTTAGATCCTCACCTGAAGCCATCCACCATCTACGAGAGTATTTTTGGTGCTACTCTCCACCGTGACACCGAGCTTGTTCCTCCATGCATACCACTTCCTTGTGGTGTTGACTTTTCCCATCGACAGCTCCCTGGCGTGTCACGGCACGACCATTTCCATCGCCCATTCATAGAACAGTCGTGTGATTTTTATAAGGCCCACCCCATTCCACTTGCCAAACCCTTTTGCCTTCCCATACAACTTGAGCACCATGCTTATAGGGCCCTTGTTGCCCTTACCTTCCGGCTCAACAAGGCCCGAGACCGATGCCTCCTCACCTTAGCCCTTTTTCCCACCCGCCCTTGGTCCACCGATGCTTTGCATCGCGTGATGTACTTTTCCATACAAGTGCATTGACACCTTTAGCCTTTATCCAGCAAGACTGACGCTTCAGTCTTGTTTGGGGGTGATCTTCGTCACCCAATTTTTCTACCACCCCGTGCTTTCATAGATCTTATCTTTAGGGTGAGATCCCATCAGTCTGGCTGAAGACATTAAACTTAGCGCTACCGGGAGGCAGCCCGCGTTTCTTGTACTAGTCTCTCCTGTTTGGGGGTGGTGTTTCACATCACCCAATGCTTTATCATGCTTATAGACTTGTACACTTTTTTTTCTCGTATCACATTTCAGGTTTCTTTTTGGCTATATATGTCCACTTCATTAGTCGTTCATTCTGCTAATCTTTTTCCTACCTTATGCTCTCATTTTAAAAATCATTTTACCTAACATCGAGGAAGATGTTCCTTTTTGTTTGGGGGTGGGGAATTTTATCAAAATCGTGCCTCTTTTGAAAAATTTTGATTTTTGAACCTGATTTTTAAAATTTCGTGCAGTTTCTTTCATCTCACTCAATGATGTGAATTTTCAATCATCCATCTTTCTAAGTCTAGGAATCAAGCAAGAGAATATTTTTCTAAATAGCTTATGTAATACATAGCAAGGCATGTTGCACTATGAATTCTTAGACTCAACAAAAATTTGCGCACTTATCATGTCACTACGGTTTAGAGTTGAAGAGTACTATAATTATAAAGAGAACCTTAAGGATCACTAGTAGAGACTTTAGCCCGTGAGATTTGTGCCTTTCACCCTTTCAGAGTGTTTTACGCAATCTCCTAGTCACAAGTTGATTCAACTTCTTTTGGGTCCGCACTTAAATTGTTGTATAATCTCATTATTCTTCATTTTTGGCTTGATCACTGAGAATGACATTTTTCGAGTTATAAGAAACGCGTGTCTTGAAATTTGTCCCTAATACTAGATTTTCATCCATACACCTACCACTTTCCCCCCATGTCACATTTTCATTCACTCACCCATCATATTCCCATACTCTTCCATATTCCCACATATTTCACCACACCATCACCTATCACCTCCATTTATTTCATCTTTCATCATTTCAAATAAAAGAGTGTTGTTCCAAAATGTAAATGTCTTCATTATTAGTTTGAAAAGAGAGAGAAAAACAAGAAACATAAAAATAACAAAAATATAGAAAAAAGAAAAGAAAAAATCGAAAAAAAAAGAGAAAAAAAGAGAGAAAAAAAAAAAAGAGGTTTGTAGTTAATTTTTGTGTAATAAAGAAATTTGTTCCTAAAGTGCTATACACTCTTCTCACATATCCATCCATTTCCCATCGCATTACACATCCATCATATATCCATCATTTCACACATCAATCCCATTCTATATCACTATCCTACCTACCTCATCCCATCCATCCTACAAATCATATCATATTCACCCTCATTTCATTTCCCCCTCACCCATATACATACATGTTCCCCTAGGTGTTCGGGCAAATGAAAGTCAACGTGGTGAATAACTCGACGTTCTCACTATAGTGATTAGCATTCTTTCATGAGATCATTTTTCTTTCTTATTGTTCGTTCTTTCTTATGCGTGTGTGAGACGTTTGAATTTGCTTACATTTACTCAACTCCTCACACACAAGACCGATACACTAACCCATATCTCGAGAGTTCGTTTGTGAGAGTTATATTCCGTGAGATTTGAAATTGAAGCGTTGATTCCGAAAAGGCAATCTATGAATTACTCTTGTGATACTTGACCCGTTTTGACTGATTCACACTACACACGTTGAGTTCTAGGAAGGATGTGCCTTGAGTATTTACTTAGCTAAACTTTTTATGCACTTCAAGCTTGTATTTCTCAAATTATTTTTCTCATGATGGATTGTGCGATTATTCTACATCGAATAAGAGATTGACTGCCTTTCAATAAATCATTTTGCAAATAAAGAATTTTGTGGGTATCTTCCCTGTAAATCCTAACGAGACACAACTCGTTCTGTAGGGAAACCTGTAGGTTTAAAGGCTTGTTACACATGCTAAGTGCAATCGCGAGTGCCCGCGAAAGTGGTACACTTTTGGTTACTTATCTGTCTCTTTCTCTCTATCTTATTGCTCGAGGACTAGCAACGCTCTGTTTGGGGGTGGTGTGATAAGCACCCAAGACTGTACAATTTATACCCCAAATAGTGTATTTTAGTTGCTAATCCTCGACAATATGGGTCTTATGTGCTTAAATGTTTATTATACAGGCTTAATGTGCATTTCAGAGTTCAAACGCTTAAATCAAGACAATTGCGCGTTTAATGGAGCTAATACCCATGTCCCGTACCCTAGCCTACCCAAACTAAGCCTAAACCTAGCCCAAACTTACCCCAAGCCCATGTGTGTTTTATTTGTCTCATTTTATTATTTTTTAGATTTTTAGTTTGAGTCATTTTTATTTTTAGAATTTATTTTTACATTTATTTAGAATTTCTAGAATTTATTTTAAGATTATTTTAGAATTTTTAGGTTTATTTTCTATTTTTCTATTTTATTTTATTTTTTATTTTTATTCTATTAGTTTTTAGTTTTAATTTTTATTTTAGTTTATTAGAATTTTAATTTATTTATTAGTTTTTACATTTTCTTTTTAGGATTTTAATTTTAAGTTTTATTAGATTTTATTTTTATTTTTTTATTATTTCTTTCTAGTTTCATTTTATTTGAGTCTTTGTTTTATTTTAAAATAGAATTTTAATAGAATTTTATTTTATAATTTTATTTTTATTAATTAATTTTAATGTTATTTTTATTAGGGGTTCAAATTTGCAACACACATACAAAGACACACCCTATCCTACACCTAAACATCCCCTCACCCTCATCACACACACAACCTACCCCACTTCATCTTCTTCCTACCTCACCCACACTTTCTCTCTCTTCCCCCATAACCAAAACACCAAAACATCTCTCCTCTCTCTTCCTCACCAAAACACCATAACCACCAAACCTCTCTCTACTCTCTCACCTTACCCAAACCGAGACCACCTGCACGCCGGCGACCTCGTGCAAAACCCGCGACATCTCTCTCCCTCCTTTCGCCGCCTCCTCCAGCTCTCGATCGCAACCCCCTTAGACCCTCCATACCCCGCGATCCCCCACCTCAGCCGCCGCCAAACCCAGCCACTCCCGACCTTATACCTCCGGGCAGAGCTGCCACCTTCGTCCGACCCTCCGTTCAAACACGTCGCCCCTGCCATGGTGACCCAAACCCATGTCCTCGACCCACCTCCAAAACCCATCTCATATTTAGACCCATTTCCCAAACCTCAAAGCCAAAGCCACGACTTCTTCAAATCTGCCAAACCAAAAGCCAAGACCAAGTCAAACATTTAACCCATGTGATTAATAAAACCCATTTACCTCTTTTAACCCCTTTTCTCATTTCTACCCCCAACTACCAACTTTTACACCTTTTACCCAAAACACCCCATGTGCACCCAAATCAGATTTTGTCACCTCATATAACCCACATGCCCTCAAACACACTCACACCCCATGCTTCCCTCACCATTCCCATGCACACCCAAGTTAATTCCCAAAAATACCCCTATACTCCATGTGCCTACTATTTAAAGAGGATGAAGACCCATTTGCAAAGCATCTCAAAATTAGTTTTAAGCTTGGTGTGATAAAATTCCCTCCACCCCTCTATGTTGAGTATTTGCATTTTTAGCAAATACCTCAATATAGAGGTGTGTAGTGAAAATTATCTCTAGGATAAATTTCACTCCACCCCTCTATTTTGAGTTATTGAATTTTTAGCAATTAATTCAAAATAGATTTATGTAGTGAAATTTATCCCTTATGGGAGGTAAATTCTAATCCATTCATTTATGTTGAGATTTTGCATTTTTAGCAATTATCTCAATTTAAATTAATGATCTAGAATTTATTTCTTTGAGTGAATTCTAATGTATAATTTTATAATTTTAGGATTTGCATTTTTAGCAAATCTTTTTTATTATTTAATTGTCCATTATGAATTCATCCACTATCCTTTTTATTTTTATTTTGTAATTTTTAGTTTAGATTCAATAAATACATGAGTGAGGAATTGTAATTGAGAGATTGATGATGTAATTGAAGATTTCATGTCAATTCAAGGCTTAAATTGGTTTGATCAATTCCTCTCTTCTACTTTTATTTTAATCCTCACATGCTTTCAATTGTTTATCTTATATTTTTGGATGATGATTATTGAGGGCTAATCTCCCATTAACGGGATGAAATTTTGAAGCCCTCATGAGTCCAATTTTGTTAGTTTACTTATTAGGACAATTTTGTTTATCTCACCTTTCTTAAATTAGCTTTTACTTCTTAATTAGTAGTTATAAAATTTAGTATAGTTAGTTAGTTAAAATATTCCCTTGAAAAATCCATAAAAAAAAAATAAAAAGCAAAAATATATAAATAATAATAAACTGCAAATGAATCTATGTATGTCCTCTCCAATTTTGTGTTTCACCCTTAGATATGGATTAACTCCCTTACTTACCCTCTACACTAGTTTTGTTATAATTTTGTAGGTTCAAGGAAAATTTTGATTAAAAGGAGCTTTTCAAGCAACGACAAAAATATACACGCAAAAGCCTTCTGCCCCGGGCTTAGCATTTATTATATACATGTTTGTTCTCAGGGATTGGGGGTTTTGGACTCCCCCACGTCCATCTTCTATTCCTAGAATACCTCTCTACAAGATTTTTGGAGTGGACTAAGTCCTAACTGAATTTAGTTGATATGCTAGGGGCCCAGACTTTGGGCCATTTCTATTAGGCTACTCGTCTGGGCCTGTGATGGAAAATTCGGGTACCCACATTAGGCATTCTTGAGGATTAGTAATAAGGCTTTAGGGTTCATTGTGATTGGATTGACACTGATGATTGATAAGAATGAAGCCTTTGGGTTTAGACCATAATGTTGAGAACACCCTAAGATTAGAAACTAGTCATAGGTAACTGGAGTATAGTTTGTAATGAGCCATGAATTTCGAGGACGAATTTCCCTAAGGATGGAAGTTTGTAATGCCCCAACTTTTGATTAGTTAGTTAAAACAATAACTACATGGTGTGCATGGAGTAACGATGAGAAGTTTAGGTAAAATATACACAAACAAAGGGTCACTTCGAGTTTACGCATATCTTAGAGGACGTACATATGGTTGCATGTCGCACGCATGGCCTCGCATGGGAATTAATCGACACTATCGATGGAATGAGGTAATTACAAGAAGATTAAAAAGTTTATCCATTTGATAAGACCTTAAGGCATGGAATTAAAAATGTAATTGAGGTCACATGTTCATACCAATTTAGGCATATTATTGTTTTCCAAATAATGAATATTGAGTGGTGTTTGTTGTACAAGTCGTGTTGGGACAAAATGGAGCGAGGCAAATATATATATATATATATATATATATAAGATAGCTTTATTTTTGAAAATATACACATTTTCAACGGTGCGGATGAATGCCACCTCCTTACATATTTTAATGGTTGAGATCATATGTACTTTTTTTTAACAATCCTACCCCTCAATTATTTGGTTTCCCCCTCATTTTTTACCTATCAAACTCAACCTTTAATTCAAAAATTGGGCATTTTTGGAATACTCTCTACCTCACACTCTTACACACGCACGCCCCAAAATAACCACCTCTCACAAGACGTATGCTCTCTCTCACACACTGTGCGCCACTCTCCCATCCCTCATCAGCACAAAAATTATCCCTCAAACAAAACCCTCACCCGCTGCCCTACCTCCGCTCTCCATGTCGTGCACCTCCCTCTCAAATTCTTACTCCTCCGCGGCCTCCCTCTCACTTTTAAACTCTCCGCGCGCCTCCCTCTGGTGTCGATTTAGCCTCCTTACGGCCTACTCCTCCGCCGGTGATGATTCCGCCTCCCTACACCCTACTCCGTCGCCACACTCCTCCATCAGGTAGCCTTCGGGTTGAGTTTGGATAAAATTAATTCATTTTTTAGGGTTTTCCCAAATTGATATCTTGGTGAGATTTTACATAACACTGATTCGTGGTTTAGGTGACATTTGTGTTTTTTAGGGTTTTCACAAGTTGATTTCTTGGCTGAGATGGATGAAAACAGAAGTGTTGTCCAATTCTCCTCCAAATGTGGACCCACTCTTTTGTATACAAATTCTTCTTTATCTTTTTTGGGCTTTTTTCGATTTTAGTTTTTGCTTTTTTGTTTTGCAGATCTAAGTTGGGGGTTTTATTTTTAGTTTCATATTTTGGGATTTATTTTTATTTTATGTTTGCAGATCTAAGCACAATAACTGTTCTCTCTTATTGGTAATTTGGATACGTGGTTCTCAGATCAAGTATACACACTCTCTATGCTGTTTGTTGATGTTGCACAAGTTATCCTATATTGCATTTGTTTGAATGTTAGGGCATATTTAATTATTTGAGAGTTTGAATTTGGATTTTTATCTTTAGTTCTTGAGTTTGTGTATGTGGTGCATGCACTGTGCTTTATTTCCACGTTTTGTTGGTTTTGGTTTTATTATATGGTGGTTATTCGACAAACCTTTCAAGTACACAACTGCCCTAATTTAGTGCCCATTGTTGTTTTAATATTGTCTTAACAAATGACATAACTAATGGGGTAGTACCTAACCTATAAATAAGGAAAGCAGTGGATATTTTTTTAATCCTGAGCTGTTGAGATAGTATATTATAGCTTGCTCTGTTAAACTCCGGTAAGGACAAACATAGAAGTTTTATCATGTTGCTATAAATTTTGTAGACCACTATATTATGTACCTATATTATATCCTATGTTTGGCTGCTTATTAGTCAATTCTGACTTTTTTTAATACCAATATGGATGTTGAATGTAATGTTTGGAAATTAATTTTAAATTTTAAATCCACATTGGTTGATGTAGTTAACGATAACTATTTCACCACCAAGTATGTGGATTATATATATTGTTTGATGTTACCCTCAGTTTCTATCTTTTATGAAAATGTTGTTAGAGTAGCACTTTTGTTTCGACTATGTCAAGTTGATCCGTAAAGGCATATGGTCATTTTTTATGATTTAGTTATTGAGTTAATTTATATAAACTAATTTTTTATTCATGAATGACAATTAAGTTGATCCAATACCTTTGGGAAACTAATGAAGATGGTTGGTTTTATATGTTTATGTGAAAATTCATATTTTTAACTGCTGAGTTTTGTTGACTATTTCCCATTCAACATCATGCCAACACCATTGGAAATTGAAATCTTGAAGCACTTTGTGAATGATGCAGATTTGGTGTTAGTACCCACGGAGGAAGTGCAGCCGGAGCTGCCAGAACCAGCATTAGGGATCGATTTGCGAGAGAAGGGATGCACAAGAGAGATTGGTTGTCATTGTTGTTGTGCACACTGATTCTTCGTTACTGGATGTTGCTTTATATTTCGGTGTTAGGATTAATCAGAATGGGAGGCATCATATGATTCTCCCCTTTCTAACTCAAACTCTAACTCAATATCTCACATGATTTGTTCCAAAGTTCCAGAAATGGATCAGTTACTTATAGAAGAATATTAGAAGCTAGAAGCGGTGTCTATAAGCATGTGTTGAAAATCAAAGATCAGACATTTTGGGCTTTTACTTCGGAAGAGAATTTCAGTTTCAAATCTGCTTGGAATAAAAAAAATGTACATGTTAATACATTGCAACTTTACCTTTATAAGTTAATACATTGTTTGGTCCCACACAATGTAATTGATACGAATTATGTTTGGGTTTTTTAAAAGAAACTAATATTAGTTGTCTTCTATTTTTTGATCAGGTAAACCGTGGTGGTTTAGGTCGGGGGGGGGGGGTGTTGTTATCATGATTAAGGGAATGAACGCAGAGAGTTATTCGGGAAACTATCCCGAAAAAAATAACGGATTACAGGCTTTGGCGGGTTACAATTTTTGTAATATAACATTGATTGCGAATTACTGATTTCACCGTGGCCTTTGGAGCATTTTTTTTTATCCATAGTGGCTGTTGTTCTGCCAACCTGACAGGTGATTCCCACGCGCGGGGCTCTGCTTGAGGTGTCTTTCAAGGTGGATTGTAAATGGAATTTGGCGAAGGCGAATCCCAAGCGGAGCATGGCGAGTCCCAAGTGGGTTGTAAGAGGCATCTGCATATATATGTATATGTTACATATATATGCAGTTGCATATATATGCATATGCAACTGCATATATATGCATATATATGCAGTGGGGGTTGATGTTTCTGTGTTTGTTATATTTGTATCTGTAAGTTAACTATTTATGTCTTCAACTATAATTTAAAGTGGGGTTTGATGTTTATTGCATTGCTTTTGCTTAAGGGTCCATACTGGGGAGTGGGAGTGGGAAGAAGGGTGCGAGAGCGCTAATTTTTAGCATAACGGGAACCCAGATCGCCTCAATAGCATAACTTATATAAATAATCAAAATTTGTAAACCATTGTAGTCCGATCGTATCCCTAAGTCCGATCATATCCCTCAAGAGCATAGCTTATATGAATGCATGTGACCAATACCAAATACGAAGGACTAGGCTTTGTTGAATTGTTCCAAAAACTAGGATTGACCAAGAATTTTGTTATTATTATTTGTTCTGTGTGTATGATTAGTATTTTAATGCTAATGCCATGTACTGGAGTTGAATTCTATTTTCGATTGTTTTAGAAGAATTTCACATTAGTATAACGTTTGATTGACCAATATTAATATGCATTTTGACTCAGGTTACAGGGTACAAGGGTTCTGCAAGTATACATAGAGGTAAGAAAACAAACTAGGCATGTAGGTCAGGGAATGAGATCTAACATAAGCACTGATAATAATGTTCGAAGAAGAGGCTATAGTCGGAATGCTTTAAGCGGTAATGTAATTTAATGTTGAGGTTTCTCTGTTTGTTATATTTGTATTTGTAAGTTGAATATGTCTGTCTTCAACTCTAATTTAAAGTGGGGTTTGATGTTTATTGCATGCTTTTTGCTTAAGTGCCCATACTGGGGAGTGGGAGTGGGAGTGGGAAGAAGGGTGCGAGAGTGCTCATTTTTAGCATAACGGGAACCCAAATCGCCTCAAGAGCATAGCTTATATAACCCAGATCATGCTGCATATATATGCATGTGCATATATATATATGCAGATGCGTATATATTATTCATCACAATTACATCGGTTTCATTATCACGTTATGTTTTGCTTTCAGTTTTGATGACATCCCATCTATTCCTATTAAGTTGGTTACTGCTTTTTCATTGTTGTTGTTTACTGCATTCGTAATGTTTTAACCCACCCCACCCCACTAAATATTCAATTTTCATCTTATTCAATAGTTGTCAATAGTCTTAGCTGATACACGCATTAATATATACATTATAAAAATAATATTGCATTTGATATATGACAATCGTGGATATAAATTGAGTCACAATATCATTTTTCTTACAGATTCCGGTAACCAACAAACTTATATTGGATAATTGGAGAAGTATATGTTGAAGTTCATATTGGTAAGTTCTCCTACTTCTTTGGTAGGTTCTTGAATTTTTTTCAGTTATGCATATGTTTTTGAAATTATTCGTACCGACAGTGGTACATACATCTTATGTTGATGTTGCATGTTTTAGGGTGTGGGTGCGTGCAAAGCTCTGTGCACTTGACGGTGATGCGTGCGGTTCTTGACTCAACAACTTACCTGGTCGACTTGATTCAGATGAATTTATCAATAGTGGTTTATTATGTACATATATTTGGGGTTTATATTTGATTATTGCTAAATTGATGAAGTGGTTGAAATGAGGTCCAATATGGACCTCGAGTATTGTAGTATTGCAATTGTTGAGTATTTTTATTTTTTTAAACAGGGTGGATAGTCCTATAAATAAAGGAAACTCTGCCCAAATTTTTTAAAATTAGAACAAAAATATTGTACATTTATTTTGACTACCTTTTTTTTTGTAATTTTAACGTCAACAAATATTGCTGCCATGGATTTGGGTTGTTTATTGATTATAGTGCCAACCGAGTATGAATATAGTAATATGTACTGTGAGTCACTTGAGCAAAGTTGTATTATATTCTTTAGAAAATTTTGAATGACAATTTTTTTTATTTAGCTTTGTTGTCGGGTAACGACTTTTTTTTTGCAATTACGTACTTTTTGTTTTGCAATTAAACATGACACGACATGAAATATTATTGTTTACCTATCTCAAACATGGCCCAATATTTTTTTAACCAAAAACAAACTTTACCAAAATAAACATGACATGAGATTTTATTACCAATTGTGAACACTAACGTTTGGCAGGATAGTCCTATAAATAAATGATATTATAGCCAAAATTTTCAAAATTACACTTTGTTTTGTCGAGGAATGAAATTTTTTTGGTTTTGTAATTACGCACTTCAAAAAATTTTGCGAATTACTATTACATACTTTGAAAAATTGTCGCCGTTTCGCGATTACGTACTTTGGAAAATTTTCATCGTGCCTTCAGGCACGGGCATATGCTAGTATATATAGATAACACTAAACTTTTTAAGAAGCAAATCAAACAAAACAAAAAAAGGTACATATATATGTAGTGCCAGCGTGAGCAGTGATCATATAACTCTTATATGGGACAAATATTAATTGAGGTAAAAGGTGACAACATCCTCCACAATAAATGAATTGGTCGTAGCTTCCAAGAAAAAGAAAGAAACAAAGGTGGGTCCCCATGGGTTAAAAATTGTAGGCGATTTTAGCAGGTATCATTGTTAATAAATGGGGAAAATTTTATGAGGACAACAAAAAATAGGAGATCAAAACCTCCACTCGAGCCTTTGTAAGTTACGCAATAGTGTAAACAAAAAGGTTTTAATCTTCCGAAATGTGGCCCTATAATCCCATCCCATCCGTTTTTTAAGGTATTATATATATATATATATATATATATATAGTCACATTGTGTCTCTCTTATGCAGGAGGGATTTCGGTTTGAGGAGGAATTGTCTCCACAATCCTTTCTCTAGCATCACCAAAATCCCTCCTACACAAGAGAGACAAATGTGACTATATATATATATATATGTATTGGAGGTATTGTAGAGGTTATTTTGCGGGTTTCTTGAAGGCAAACTTAGTGGTGCTAGACAACCCTTTTAAGGCCACCTTAGGAGGTGTGGGTTGTCATCTCCCTTGATCTTTCATGCCTCCTACTTATTTGGGTTTCATTTGATGTGGGGAAAATTAACTTTGATCCAAGTTAAATGTGTATTGTATTTTCATAATGTTTTTTATTTATATTAGAGTAAATATTTGTCTTCAGGATACTAGCTTGCATCCTAGTGTTGATTACTAGCCATATTAGCATTTATATGGAATGGTAACACAAATACGATTTAAACTGGATCTTGAAAATAGAATAAATTTCAGAATAAAATAATAAACATTTTTTTTATGGAATAAAGGTGTAAGAAATGTTATTTTGGCGTATTTCTATCGAAAAGAAAATAATAAATATTTTAATGGAATAAAAAGTAAGAAATGCTATTTTGGCGTATTTCTAGCGAAAATGAAATAATAAACATTTTTATAGAATTAAAATGTAAGGAATGTGTAACAACCCGAGGTTTTGGAGTCGACCATTTATTTATTTTGGGAGAAATAAATAATATTTTATTGGAGAAATAATTAAATTGGCAATTGAGGTCAAAATTTAGAGTCGTCAGAAAGAGTGTCGAATGTCGATTTTGAGGGTACAATAGTTTTCGAAAGGGTCGATAAAGTCGAAATGACTGTACTTGGGGTCTATTTGGGTTCCGAAATAATT
The DNA here is from genome assembly GCA_949130495.1 of Sambucus nigra. Taxonomy (NCBI): domain Eukaryota; kingdom Viridiplantae; phylum Streptophyta; class Magnoliopsida; order Dipsacales; family Adoxaceae; genus Sambucus; species Sambucus nigra. Next base: position 309,844,806 of record OX422221.1, on the reverse strand, counting down.
TAGGACCGTTTGACTCGAATTAAAGTTACCGGGTCATTTAAAGTGTGTATTATCATTTAAATATGTGTGTCTTGTGGAATAAGGCTTAAAAGCCACGTGAGAAGTATTTCTCACTTAAGAGAAAGAGGAAAACCCTAGAAAGAAAGAGAGAAGGAGAAAGAAGAAGAGAAAGAAGGAGAAAAGGGAGAGAAAGTGGAGATTTCAGGTTTCCACGCGATCTCAAGGCGGATTCAGACCCTATGAACCCGAGGCAAGTGATTAAACTTGCTAAATAATTGTTGTGTATCAATTATTGCATGATTTGTGGATTGATATTTTGGGTTTTAGGTTTAGTTTAACAAAACCTAACTTTTGGGTATAATCTTAGATTTAGTATGTAGATCTTTGATTTAATGATAAAAATCAGTTTATAAGTATTCTAGAATGAATATAAATGTTATGAATATGTTTGGGTTGAAGATTTGTGGTTGAATGGAGTTTTATTGGGGTTTTTGAGAAGTTGGAGATGTGTAAAAATGGAGTTGGCCGTAATACCAGTTATGGCCGGTCGACCGCGTACAGAGGACCGGTCGACCGCGCCTCCAAAGTTGGGCATTCTGTCTCCGAGATTAGGCAAAATATAGAAACGCGGTCGACCGCGGTTTGGGCACCGGTCGACCGGTCCCCTGTTTTGGGTTCAAGTTTGAGAATTTAAGTTATCCCCTTCTTCTTTGGGTTTGTATAAATGGACTTCCATAATCAGAGTATCATAAAGGATTAAGTGATTATATAAGGGGATTATAGACCTTAGAGTCAAAAGACGATATATGAGGCTAATTGATAATTGAAAGACTAAATGTAAATGTCGGAGAGTCTTAGTGATTTATATTGAGAAGTGAGAATCTAAAGAGTATATCAACTTGGGGAAAAATCCTCTAATTATCGAGGTTAGTATTTGAGGAATATAGAATACCTGTTAACGAAAATGTATTTTATCCCTAATTAATTAAATTAGTTTAATTAATGAACATTTTAGTTTAACTTAATATATTGATTTTGATGATTCCAAACATATTTTTATTAGAATATTCTATACATATTTATTATTGTATAATATTTATAATATAATCTTGTTAATATACCATTATCTACATATATTTATTATACTATATAATGTTTGCATTTAATGTGATATTGTCCTGATTACATATCTATTCTGACTGAGTTATACCTGCTTATGTCAAGCTTTATTTTCATGACTCTGTATGCCTTCTCAGAAAAAGGTAATTCTCATTTTCTATGGCTCGTAAGAATTTTTTTGTCACGTAGGACACGTCACCACGTTGCATTTTCACGTTGTTTATCATATCTTATGATAGGTTTTGTTTTGTCATTAAATATTTTTTTAAAGTTGCAGAATATCTTTTTTGAAGTTAAAAATATTTTTTATGAAATATTGCATGTGCGTGTCAGCTATTGATTCAATATGTACGCATGTTTTTTTTTTGCTTGCTTATGGTTATATTAGCATATTATATATATGTATGCGTGTTATGTAGCCTTTAAGCTATTCATTATAACTGTTGGCTTTATATTATATATGGTATATGGTATGCATGCTTGAATGTACATATGTGTCCTTGCCATCCTATTTCTTATAATCTGAAGTTGCGTTTTTTCTTTGGGAGTCTTGTCCCATTCAAGCCCCAAAGGCTTTAGCTTTTTACTGTTATGACATGACCTTTTCTTTTGGAACTTGTTTTATTTGTGCGATGTATATATATATATATATATATGTTATGTGTTAGTCCTTTGCATTATAACAGTTGGTATGCTAATGTTTTTGCCATGCCGATTTGGCCCTTGGCAGTACATGATCTGACCCCTTAGCTGTTGGCGGTTTAACCTTTGCAGACCTCTTAGAGCTATACCCTTAAATATTGGCTTTATTTGTATTTGATTTATCATGTGAGGATATAGGCAGCTTTCCTTTAGCTTTCGGTATTGTATTTTAGAAGCCGCATGACAGCTTTCTATTTCGTCCTATATACCTGCCAGTGTGAAAGTGATTTCGTCCGTATAACTTTCGGCCATACTCATTTAATGAGTATTGTACCTGATTTCGTTCCATTGGGATAACATTATTTAATTGGTTAGGAACCTTTGGATTATTTGCACAAACTTTGTACCCTTATCAAATAAGGTTGACAAATCAGTCTAAATGAATCATAATATTATTTTTTATTAGATTCAATTTCATGCATTTATTTCAAAATGTATTTCTCTCTTTTGGTCTAACATATTTTGCAGGAATCTTTTTAAGATATCAAAAGAACCCATTTTCAGTCCTCACTTACTTACTTCGGATATTATCTCTTGGATTATTTATATCAATTTTCTATTATCTCTTGGACTAACTTTTTCTTGACAGAAAATATATGAGTCACCTCAAAGCTACTTTCAATCACATATATTTTCAGATTACTATTTTTGTGCTACAACAGCTATATTTTTATGGAGAAGATAAATATGAAGATTTGCATATCAAAGTTGCAGATTTTTCTTCTATCTCCTCTCAGCAAAATCAGGAGCAATTAATGCTCAAAAATACATGTGTCTAACAGCTAGTTTTTGGAAGACACATTTAAAGCTTTGAAGAGCTGCATTGAAGATGAACAGACTTGAATGAGAACATGAGCAAGACTTGAAATATTATTGAGAGCATTTATTTTACTACTCAGCTACACATTCAAGAGAGCAATTAATTTTATCATCTGCTCAATCATTGAAGAATAATACTTGTGCCTACTTCAACATCATTTATTGAAGTCTCAGAAACTCAGATTACAAATTGTATTTTAAGGATTTTCAGTATTTTACCTTGTACTACAAAAATTCAGATTTGTTGTGAAGCTTTGTTGAAGCTTCGGTTTGTACCGGTGATTGGTTCCTACCCGCAAGTGGGCCACGGGGTTTGAAGCTCGGAGTTAGCTTGCAAACAGTTGTACGCGGTGGTTTGATCCTACCCGCAAGTGGATCAGGTTTTAGTGAAGTGCAAAGGAGACAGGGGCTCTAGGCGCGTGGACGTAGACCGGGATTTGGCCGAACCACGTTAAATTTCGGTGTCATTTATTTTCCGCACTTTTATTTATTTATTTGCACATGCTTGCTTGAGTTAATATTTTCAGCACACTATCTTGCAAATAAATTAATTTTGAAATTTGACTAAATTAATTTTTAAGGTTAAAATAATTATTTTTGAATTAAATAATTAATTTCAGAATATCACTTAATATTAAATACGAAAATTAATCTAATATTCCTAGAGTGTTAAAATCTGCATTTCTAGTTGCTTAAATTAGTTGGTTGCATTTATTTGATTTTGTTAAATTTATTCTTTACAGTTTTATTAATCTGAAATTTGTCTAAGTGATTCAAATTTAATATTTTACTAAAATCTTAATTTGACTTAAAGTTTGTAAAAACTCAATTCACCCCCCTCTTGAGTATAATCTGGGCAACAATTGGTATCAGAGCTAGTGCTCTTCTTATTTATTTTGATTTAACAATCATAGAGTTAAAGATCATGGCAACTATTATGTATTTATTTTAAATGCTGCACTCTATATTTTTATTATTTGTATGCTAAAATGTTTGATATCTTGTAGTTATTCATTGTTTCATTATGCGAGAGGAAAATGGACATATACTCAACCTTGCATTTCAAGCTTTATTTTAAAGGAAGAATTCAATCCTTGCTTATATGCTAATATTGACGAATCAAGCAGTGTGGAGACAAATGCTACTTGTCTCATGACAAATGATAATGAGGAGGTATTCTCTTATCATAACTCTAGCGATAGTGATGATGGTATTGTTGATGACTATGAGGTATTACAAAATATTTTTGATGAATTATGTGAAAGTTTTGAAGAACTTAAAAAGAAATATATTGATCTTAAGAAGTCTCATTCATTACTTTCAACTAACTATGATTCTATGTCAAATAATTTTGATGATTTGAAATTAGAAAATGAATCATTGAAAAATGAGATTAAAACTTTTAAAAAGGATAAATCTGTAAATGTTACTCACCCTCTTGAAATTGAAAATATTGAGTTGAAAAAGGAAATTGAATATTTAAAGAAATCTTTAGATACCTTTACTAAAGGAAACGATTATTTTCATAAAATTATTGAAAAACAAAGAATTCGATTTAATAATAATGGTATTGGATATGAGGTAGAAAATGAGAAAAAAAATTATTCTAATTTATTTAAAAATGATGCCTGATAAGCACCCAAAAGTGTCTATTTTATACCCCGAATAGATACATTTTAGTCGCTCGTTTTAATTAAAATTGGCCTTATGTGCGTATTTTATCATTTTCCAGGTCAATACGCAGTTGTGGTACAAATAATGCTAAATCAGTACAATTGCAACTCAATAGCGGTCAAAAGCATGTATCGAAGAAATCAAGGAGATCGCGAAATCTGGAGTCCAATCTGAGCTTGTCCCGATGTGACCCGATGCCCCGAAGCAGTCCCGTAACCCAAACCTAAGCCTACACCGAGCCCAGACCATTCTCCTAGCCCGGTGTGTGTTTAGTTTGTACCTTTATTATTTTTCTAGAATTTTATTTTGAGTCGTTTTATTTTTAGGATTTATTTAGATTTTTTTTAAGATTTATTTTCTATTTTTCTATTTCCTTATTTTTAACTTTGATTTTTATTAGTTTTTAATTTTTAATCTTTATTTTATTTTATTTTTATTAGGATTAATTTTTTAGGAATTAATTTTTTTAGTTTTATTAGATTTCATTTTATATATTTTATTTTAGTTTAGTTTTATTTTATTAGGATTATATTTTTTTTTTTAGGTTTAATAGAGTTTTATTTTATGTGAGTTTGAGATGTTAGTTTTTTTTATTTTATTTAGTTTTCTTTTATTTTTATTTTTTTTAGTAGGTGTCATTTTTTTAGGGGTGCAAATTAAACACACACTAACACTCACCCACACCAACCTATCCTACACCCTCTCCACACCAAAGTACCCCCTACACTATTCATCATCTCCTACCTCAAACACTCTCTCACCTCCATTCTTCCACCTCAACCACAACCAAAAAAAAACAACAAAACAAAGACCCATTTTCGTTTTTAACCCTCCGAACCTTACCTACTGTCAAACCAACGAGCCACCAACCCATACCCGCGGCCCGATCCAAAACCCGATTCCGGCGGCGACTGCCCAAACCCAAACAAAAAAATCGAGAACCCACTTTGAAACCCCATCAGCTACTATATCCCCAAACAAATCGGAACCATATTCAATCCTAAGCCATGAATGTAGGAGCTTCCAAAATCAAATCCCTCAAATCTCTCAATTTCACAAAGCATCGTGGGTATGGTTATAAAACAAAGGGGAAGCTCACTTTAAAAGAGGACTGTCATCAACAGCAAAAGAGAGAACGTTGAGAGAGAAAAATAAACTGTATATTATGTACAGCTTAGAGTCTTAAAAAAATTCCAAAAAAAATTAGTTAGTGTTAGAATAATTTTTAGGTTTGTTTTTTTATTGTTTTTGGTGTAATCAAGTGCTGGATTAGTGAGAAGATTGAGACGCATTTTATGAACGCGATTCGACAAGGAGACTTGCGTATTGTATTCTATTTCTCTATTCATTTATGTCATCTTTTGATATGATATTGAATGTTGTTTATGCACACATGAGAATGTTTGGCTAAACACTCCGTTCAAGGGGTGGGGTGCACTGCGAATGATGTTACTTTAATTAGTTGATTCATTAATTTTATATTTCTAGGTAAATTAATCTTTAACTGTCACCAATTAATTTATGTAACGAGAGTTAGTAAATTAATTGAACAAATTGATATTTGAATTTAGGAATCGAACTAGAGATAGGTTTTTCCTATATTTTAACATTAATTCGGTGTTGAAATTTAAGGGTTGAAATTATTTTCGTTAAATTGATCCTAGCGGGTAATTTTCTGAAAATAATGTAGTCCTAATTTTTCATCGTGTGACAATTTTTAATTAATTTTCTGAAAAATATATTATTAAATTTATAATTTTAACGAGAGTTTGATTATCGATTTAATATTATCTCGAAATATTTCAAAATTAATAAATTGAGAAATTAAAATAATTGAAAATGCAGTGTAATCCCATCTCTTGATCTTCTCACAATATTTCACACTCGGTTGCACATTTTTATTCATTCTTTAGTCCTTTTATAATTTTTAGCATTTGTTAGTAAATCTTTCCCTTGAAATTGTTTTTAAAAAAATATATATATTTTCATAAAAAAATTTTGGAATTGCACGTTTTCACATTAATTGTTTCACCTTGAAAGTTGGATTGATACCCGTACTTACCGCAATACGAGTTATTTTTAGACAAGTTTTGTAGGTACTCAAGGGAATTTTGAGAGTGGCTTTTGCACGACAACGATACACATACCGCAAAAAGCTAGTTATCAAATGGCGCCGTTGCCGGGGACACAAAAAGCCTCTTATCAAATGGCGCCGTTGCCGGGGACATAAAAGCTTCTTATCAAATGGCGCCGTTGCCGCTTTCTTGGTCTGGAGACATGATTGAAGACTTGTAATTTTATTTATCATTTCTTTTATTGTAGTTATTCCTCCTCCCTCCTCCTTAGACTGGTTGTATAGGATTTTTAAAGCTTGGTATTTATTTTGGTGCATTTTGACACCGATTTTGTTTGTAATAATTATTAATATAAAAAATGCGAAAAGGGAAACCGGACAAGGTAGAGAGAGGGCGTCCAAGGCGAGGATTTTTGAAGCCTCTCTACTTTGGGTCGGTAGGACTCCCGAGGACGACTGAGATAGGCGAGATCTCCCCCCGGTCGACTCAACTCGGTCTTCACCCCACGTGTGTAAAAACCGTGGGAGGTACATTTCTTTATCCCTCGCGAATCTCCTGTCAGCGAGTCAATTTTTGTGTGCTACTTGCTCCTATATGCTTTTTATTTTTGTCTCGCACTTAAATTGGTTGGTGTGATGAATTAATTTACCTAAGACCTAGACCCGGTCATTGCAATGAGAAGGGATTTCATCACCCGACTCACTCGCTTATCCATTTTGTGCTACCCTCGTTGTCATTAAATTTAAAATCAATCAACTAGCTAGCCCCGTAGGAACACATTTTTGCAACAGGCGATCACAAAGATAAATTCCGTGCATTTTGTCGCCCGCGGACTTAATTAAAATTTGACTACCCATTTCACTAATTTTGAAGATAATAATTGGCTATGTGCTCGTTAGGATTTTTCTTGACTCGTGTGTGTCCAATTCGATTCTTTCGGTAGTCGGTTTTAGTTAGTTCGCCCATATCAAGAGTCCATTTTCTCCCTTTTTCGAAAATAATCCCAAAAATATTTTCCTTTCTTTTTAAAAATATTTTCAAAAATCCCCAAAAGATTTTTTTTTCCATATTTAAAATACCAAAAAGATTTTCCTTTTCTTATTTTCAAAAATCACAAAAAGATTTTCTTTTCTTTTGAAAAATATTTAAAAACAAAAAAAATATTCCTCTTGTCATGGCCGAAGAACGTCCTTTACGGGACTACTTTGGCCATTTCACATTCTCTCGAAGTTTGTTTGATGATAAGCCCGTATCGAACCGTCATTCATTAAGTAATGGCTTTCCCTCTCAAACGCCCACCGTTGATACTCGTGTGTCGTCCACGCACACATCTCATCTTCCACTGCCTCCGGTGACGAGTGTCAACCCATCACATTCTTCGTCGTGCACACACTGCTTCCTTAGCGATCACGTGTCCCATGAGTGTCCATTTATATTCTGTTCATCTGACCCCACCATGGAACATGTGTATCCCTATGACACTGTTTTGGAACCACCCTCGACGTATGATCACGACATATCTACTGTCGAGGGGTATGAGTACCCGAGCTATTCATGGAGGCCTGATCATCCTTCCATGCAATATGAATCCCAACACCATGTTGTGGATCCTTATGGTTTCCAACAGTCGTCATCGCCACCTCGTGCACCTCATACCTATCAGTCCCTTTCATATGCTCCTCATGTTGATCACACTTTTGTCCCTCACGGAGATGCTTCTCCCGTGAATGCTACACTTGACCCTGCTCCACACACTTCCTATGAGTATTCTCCCCATCCTAGTGTTTCTAGCGAGTTGTGTCCACCTCACCCACCACCGCCACCCGCCACCACTTCACCACCACCTTGCACATCCGCTCTCGAGAGCCTCTTACACAAGTTCGCGCACACTCTTCAATCTCAAACTGAATCACTTCAAAGGCTTGAACAACGATTATATGATTTTGAGTGTGCGAACGAGACGGATTCCACCCCAAGTCGACCCTTTATTCCACCTACGTGGGATGAGGATGTGTCGTCTTGTGCTACGGATTTTGAGTGTGACCAACCCTATCTTCCTGAGAATCTCGACATTGAGACCACTCCGTGGTCCGGAACCCAAGTTGACAATTGTGTTGACGTATCCATTGCTTGTGAGACTGATCCCACACCGCCTTATCCTTTTCCACCCACTATTGAGTTTCACCTTTCCCCTTCCATCGAATTCTTATTTATGCCTGAGCCTACACCCATTGATCCCACTGCGTGTGTTCCCGAGGAACCACTTCATCCTAGGTTAGCTCCGGCTGCAAGTGCTACCCACTGTCTTGAGATTGCATCCGAGATGGTTTCTACCTCTTTGGATATGGATCCTGTCCCACCATGTTTGGCTCCCATTGAGTCATATATTCATGTTGATTCTTATGTCTCGGCTTTGGATAACTTGCTTGATTTTTCCACCACCACTAATGGTGACACATTGGTGGATAAGTTGATCACTCCATCATTCACTTTCACACATCCTCCTTCATGTACCCTTGAGGATCACTCAGTGCCTCATGAGGAGTGTGTGTCTCCTACTCGTGAGTTAGATCATCTTCCCCCACCCTCTGTCCCACCCCTTCAACCCACTGTCCCTTCCACCCCACCACTTGATTGGGACCTTGTTATTGCACCTCACCTGTTCCCATCTAAGCATTTAGAACCTCACCTCTACCCACCCTCCACCCTAGTGCTACACGATCCCATTTGTCCACTTTTCATCGACCCCACCATCCATGTGAGTATTCTTGATACTCTTCACTTCCGTGACACCGAGCTTGTTATTCTATGCACACCACTTCCTTATGGTGTTGATTTTTTCCATCTACCGCTCCCTGGTGTGTCACGGCACGACCATTATCACTGTCCATTTATAGAAAGGTCGTGCACTTTCTCTGAGGCCCGCCCCATCACTATTGCCAAACCATTTTGCCTCCCCCACCAACTTGAGCACCATTCCTATAGGGCCCTTGTTTCCCTCACCTTTCGGCTCAATAAGGCCCGAGATCGGCGCCTCTTCCCCCTCTCCCTTACCCTTCACCTTACCCTCCTACCCACCCACCCATGGTCCACCGATGCTTTGCATCGAGTGATGCACTTTGCTATACAAGTGCATTGACCTATTTTCTCCCATATCTAACAAGACTGACGCTTCAGTCTTGTTTGGGGGTGATTCTCATCACCCAATTTTTCTGCCGCCCCGCACTTTCACAGTTTCTATCCTTAGGGTGAGATTGGTTCAGTCTGGCTGAAGACGTTAAACTTAGCGCTACCGGGAGGCAGCCCGTCGTTCATTGTTTCTGAGTATGAGTCTTACCCTGTTTGGGGGTGGTGTTTCACACCACCCAATGATTTTCACATGCTTTATAGACTTGTACGTATTTTTGTATCACATCTGTTCTTCAGGTTTCATCTATGCCCCAGAATGCGGTACATTTCATTAGTGGTTCATTATGGTACTATCTTTCCTCCCTTGTTATTTTCATTTTTATATATGGTTTTAAACATCGAGGACGATGTTCTCTTTTGTTTGGGGGTGGGAAATTTATCAAAATCGTACCTCTTTTGAAAATTTTCAGAAACAAGTGATTTTAAACTTTTTGTGCAGTTAAAAATAAATTTTTATGATATGATTTGTCTATCATCCCTCTTTTAGAAATCTCGGAATATCTGTGTTTGACCCAAAAATTGCGTTTTTTATAATAAATTAATTAATACCTCTTAAAAGCGTACTTGCACCATGAATTTCTAAACTCGGCAATTTTGCACTATCACGTTTACAATCAAAAGTTGAAGAGTAACTATATTCTCGAGAAAGCCTTAAAAGATCACTAGTGGCGACTTACCCGTGAGATTTGAGCTTTTCTCCTTTTTGAGGGTTTTTACGTATCTCAAAGTCACAAGTTGACTCAACTTTCTTTGGGTACCACACTTAGTCGTTGCATGGTCTCATTATTTTTCACTTTTGGCTTAATCACTGAGAATGACATTACTTTCGAGTTGTAAGAAACATGTGTCTTGTAGTTTGTCCCGAGCACTAAACCAATTTTACTATACACTAGCCATTTTTCATATCACATTTTCTATCCATATTTTCCTTATCCATATATATCCCAGATACCATCCATATGTCATTTCCCATCACTACCATAATTTTTGAGAAAAAGAGTGTTTGAAATTTTTCCATGTACATTGTCTTCATTTGTGCTATGAAAAGAAAAATATATCGCAATAAAAAAAATAATAAAAAAAAAGAGTAGAAAAAGAAGCAAAAAAAAAATAGAAAAGAAGAAAAAGAAAGATGCGATCATAAGTTCAAAAGATGAAGACAATAGCCAATCAAAGTGTGTCACACTCTTCTCAAAAACCCCATCATTCATCTTCTTCATTTCATTATTCCCTCATACCATTCATAAACCCCATTTTCACTGTTGGTAATGTGTTCGGGAAAACGAGAAGATTATATGGTGAATAACTCGACATTCTCGACATAGTGGTTATCATTCGTTCATGAGATCAAATTTCTTTCATGTATCCGTCATTTTATATAAAGTATGTGAGACGTTTGAACTTGTTTACATTTACTCACCTCCTCACACACTAGAGAGATACACTTACCCAATTCTCAGAGAGTTCGATTCAGAGAGATATATCTAGTGAGAATTAAAGTCAAAGCGTAGATTCTATAAAGGCAATCTAGGAATTACTCTAATGATACTTATGATTGTTTCACACTACACATGCTGAGTTTTAGGAAGGATCACGCTTTTGGTATTAAGTAATTTCATATCTTATTTTGATAGTTGAATGCGGTGTTCATAGAGGTTCTTTTAAAGTTGGGTTGTATAGCTTTTCATCATCAAATCTGAAACTGCATTTAAATAAGTTTTGAATTTTGTGGGTATATTCACTGCAAACCCTCACGAGACACCACTCGTCCTGTAGGGCAACCTACAGGTTTAACGGCTTGTTGCACATGCTAAGTGCAATCGACAGTGCCTGCGAAAGTGGCACACTTTTGGATACTTATCTCTATTTTCTCTCTAATTTTTGCTCGAGGACTAGCAATGTTCTGTTTGGGGGTGGTGTGATAAGCACTCAAAATTGTCTATTTTATACCCCGAATAGATACATTTTAGTCCCTCGTTTTAATTAAAATTGGCCTTATGTGCGTATTTTATCATTTTGCAGGTCAATACGCAGTTGCGGTACAAATAATGCTAAATCAGTACAATTGCAACTCAATAGCGGTCAAAAGCATGTATCGAAGAAATCAAGGAGATCGCGAAATCTGGAGTCCAATCTGAGCTTGCCCCGATGTGACCCGATGCCCCGAAGCAGTCCCGTAACCCAAACCTAAGCCTACACCGAGCCCAGACCATTCTCCTAGCCCGGTGTGTGTTTAGTTTGTACCTTTATTATTTTTCTAGAATTTTATTTTGAGTCGTTTTATTTTTAGGATTTTTTTAGATTTTTTTTAAGATTTATTTTCTATTTTTCTATTTCCTTATTTTTAATTTTGATTTTTATTAGTTTTAAATTTTTAATCTTTATTTTATTTTATTTTTATTAGGATTAATTTTTTAGGAATTAATTTTTTTAGTTTTATTAGATTTCATTTTATATATTTTATTTTAGTTTAGTTTTATTTTATTAGGATTATATTTTTTTTTAGGTTTAATAGAGTTTTATTTTATGTGAGTTTGAGATGTTAGTTTTTTTTATTTTATTTAGTTTTATTTTATTTTTATTTTTTTTAGTAGGTGTCATTTTTTTAGGGGTGCAAATTAAACACACACTAACACTCACCCACACCAACCTATCCTACACCCTCTCCACACCAAAGTACCCCCTACACTATTCATCATCTCCTACCTCAAACACTCTCTCACCTCCATTCTTCCACCTCAACCACAACAAAAAAAAAACAACAAAACAAAGACCCATTTTCGTTTTTAACCCTCCGAACCTTACCTACTGTCAAACCAACAAGCCACCAACCCATACCCGCGGCCCGATCCAAAACCCGATTCCGGCGGCGACTGCCCAAACCCAAACAAAAAAATCAAGAACCCACTTTGAAACCCCATCAGCTACTATATCCCCAAACAAATCGGAACCATATTCAATCCTAAGCCATGAATGTAGGAGCTTCCAAAATCAAATCCCTCAAATCTCTCAATTTCACAAAGCATCGTGGGTATGGTTATAAAACAAAGGGGAAGCTCACTTTAAAAGAGGACTGTCATCAACAGCAAAAGAGAGAACGTTGAGAGAGAAAAATAGACTGTATATTATGTACAGCTTAGAGTCTTAAAAAAATTCCAAAAAATTCCAAAAAAAATTAGTTAGTGTTAGAATAATTTTTAGGTTGTTTTTTATTGTTTTTGGTGTAATCAAGTGCTGGATTAGTGAGAAGATTGAGACGCATTTTATGAACGCGATTCGACAAGGAGACTTGCGTATTGTATTCTATTTCTCTATTCATTTATGTCATCTTTTGATATGATATTGAAGGTTGTTTATGCACACATGAGAATGTTTGGCTAAACACCCCGTTCAAGGGGTGGGGTGCACTGCGAATGATGTTACTTTAATTAGTTGATTCATTAATTTTATATTTCTAGGTAAATTAATCTTTAACTGTCACAAATTAATTTATGTAACGAGAATTAGTAAATTAATTGAACAAATTGATATTTGAATTTAGGAATCGAACTAGAGATAGGTTTTTCCTATATTTGAACATTAATTCGGTGTTGAAATTTAAGGGTTGAAATTATTTCGTTAAATTGATCCTAGCGGGTAATTTTCTGAAAATAATGTAGTCCTAATTTTTCATCGTGTGACAATTTTTAATTAATTTTCTGAAAAATATATTATTAAATTTATAATTTAACGAGAGTTTGATTATCGATTTAATATTATCTCGAAATATTTCAAAATTAATAAATTGAGAAATTAAAATAATTGAAAATGCAGTGTAATCCCATCTCTTGACCTTCTCACAATATTTCACACTCGGTTGCACATTTTTATTCATTCTTTAGTCCTTTTATAATTTTTAGCATTTGTTAGTAAATCTTTCCCTTGAAATTGTTTTTAAAAAAAAAAAAAATTAAAAAAAATATTTTCATAAAATTTTTTTGGAATTGCACGTTTTCACATTAATTGTTTCACCTTGAAAGTTGGATTGATACCCGTACTTACCGCAATACGAGTTATTTTTAGACAAGTTTTGTAGGTACTCAAGGGAATTTTGAGAGTGGCTTTTGCACGACAACGATACACATACCGCAAAAAGCTAGTTATCAAATGGCGCCGTTGCCGGGGACACAAAAAGCTTCTTATCAATGCCTCATCTAGTCATTCTAACTCATTATGCACATATTGTGGTAGACATACACACTATTCCAAATTTTGTCATTTTAGAAAAAGGAAGTATAAGAATACAACATTAGCATGGATTCCAAAGGAAACAACTATGTATTTTAACCCTTATCAACCCCACACATATTGGGTTCCAAAACATAAAGTTTTTAGGAGCAAAACCGGTATTGGCACATGAACACAATTTTTTTTCTGAAAATAAAATTAGTATTATTATTTTTTTGAATATTGTGATATAATGTCTTCATATATTATATGCTTATTAGTGATTAATAATCTAATTATTTTTTTTGTGATTATTGTCATGTAGCTTATTAGAAATAGACACCATTCATTACTTGAAAATATTTTTGTTGTGATTAATGACTTATAATTTGATTTATTTCATATTAATCTCAAATGGTTGAAAATGTGAATATTTTTATTAAGTCAAAAATTACTATGGATGATAAATTTCTTTGTATATGGATTAATAAAATAATTTATTCTTATACGTGATAAAATTGACATTGATTTATTAAGTCCATGCTTCATGATTAGTTACATTTGTTTATTAATATTACTTTATGGACCTAACACATTCTTGAATGGAAAAGAGAAAATCTTGAAAGTTTTGTAGGTTCCAAATTGAAATGGATTATGGACTTTCATGTCTATGATTTGGATAGCAAGAAAAGTTGAATATGTAACACTTCTTTGTGTTAAGAATGCCATACAAGGAAATAATTTTATGGATATATGCCTTGGTATTGGTAAGGTGGTAAGGAACACTATTCATGAATTTAAAATCATATATTTGTTGATGATTTATTTTATGATATATTTCCATGCATAGAATATTTGTTATATTATATGAGCTTATTGATAATTTAGTATTCACATGTAAATTTGTATATTTATTATTCTTGATGATTTTATGTTATATGATACATACACCTGATTTTGATGATAATTGTTTTTAAAGTGAAAATTCATAATCTTTATGTATTATATATCTGGACATATATCTGTCAATAATATTGGATTAATTCATGCTTTTATTGAATATTAATCTGAAACGAAAATGTCCTTTTAAAATTTATTAGTCATATGAGCTACATGTTAATATTGTAACATTCACTTGTTGATTTTGATGATATGGTCATATTAATCTCTATGAGTTAGTTTTATTGCATACTACATGATTAATGTCATTGTTCGAATATTTGTAACATTTGTGTTATGTATGTTTGAATTGAGAAACCACGTGACCAACAATTGGTATCATTTGTGAGTCTTTTCAAAAATGATTTTATGAAGTCAATTTTTTTATAATATTTTATCTCATGAAATAGATGCACCATATTTGTTATATGCATATTTGCCTTCACTGGTATCCCTTAGGGGGAGATAAAAGTTTATTGAAATTGTTTGATTATTTGTTCGAAAAATGCTTGATCATAACTTTGATATATTATTATGGATTTTGCAATTCAGTTGATTATTCCGAGAATTTTAGCTCGTATCTTGAAATCGGCAAAGCTTGAGCAAAATGCTATATATTTTTTTTTGCTATTTCTAACTCATGTTATGTGCTTAATTCAAATTATTTGAAAACATCGAGTTATGAAATGTTTATTTGTTGTGCACTTGAAAGTTTACATCATGATGATTTATACAACCATTGATATTGCGCCTACTGAAAATTTATAAATTGCTATTTTATTACATTAGTGAGAGAGTTAATTATGCACATTGATATATCTCTCGTATTTGCACTAATTGAGAACATTGATGTAACAACCCGTCCTTTTTGGAGACGATTAAATTCCATAATTGGATATAAATTGGAATTTGGGGAATTTTCCTAAATAGTAATTCTTGGGATTTTCGAGGATTGAATGATTTTCGAAGGATGTTGTGATTATTTTTACGACTATATAGGTCGAAATATTTTAATTATATGTCGTCGTGGAGAAAAGCGACACGAGGTAAGATTTTTAATTGGAAAACCCGCATTTATTTATTTTGGGTTGGAATAGTGATTTGCGGTCAAGTACCTCGGAAGGGAATTTCGACTGCGCCATAATTCTCGGAATGGCCGAGATAGTAGGAAAAGAGTGTCCGATTGTCGGAAATGAGTTTCGGGTAATTTTAGAGGTAAAAGTAACTCGTAATTGGGTAAACGAGTCGTTTTTGGGTTTTTAGGGTTAAAACCCTTTTCTCTATATATAAAGAGGAAGAGAGGGAGAAAAAGAGAAAGAAAAGAAGAGAAAGAGAGAGAAGAGAGAGAGGAGGAAGAAAAGAGGAAAAAAGGGGGAGATTCCGGCCGGCCTCCGCGGGATTCGGCTCGAGGTCGTCGGATTTTATCCACGAGGCAAGTGTTTACTTGATTTATTTATTTTTATGCATAAATATCTCATATCATTGTTGGTATAACAAACCCTAATGATTTTGGGTTGGGTATTCGTGGATAAAACGGGTTTTCGGGAGATAAAACGAATAAACCCCTAAAATTGGTTAATTGATGAAACTTAGGTTTTATGTAAAATTAATTGGTGGTTTAGGGTTCTAGGATGTTTAGAACCCTTAATATATGGGTATTTGTAGTTGGTTGAGGTTGTAGGACGTTGGGTGAGGCGACAAAAGCTTGGGAGAAGCTTTAATGGCCGAAACCGTCTCGGAGAAGACGATGAACAGTGTAGGCAGCGTGCTTACCGAATCGATTCGTCCTAGAGGCGAATCGATTCGGCTCTTAGTCAAAAAATAAAATTTTTATATCTCTTCGACGCGGTCGCGTGGGCGCCGACCGCGTATTTTTCTGATTTTTTTTGGATTTATAGTGATTTTTCTACGGAAAGCTGTCCGAGATTGAAATCATTAGTTTTAATTTATTGGAGATAAATATTAGGGGTTCTCAAAAGGATTTTTAGGACCTCTAAAGAATTTGAGGAGATATTAAAACTTTGGGTTTGTAGGAATAAATCTAAGTTAGGATTTAAATGGATATTGGATTGAATTTTGGGATTTATGGGGATTCCTAAATAAGGGCTTTGAGGATAAATAAACCTTTAGGAGATGATTGAGGTAATTAGTATTGAACAAAGTAAGAAAATACTTTGGGTTTAGTATCATGCTTATAGGAATGCATGATTGTGATTCCTGGAGGGAATCTTTGGGATTATTATCATCGTTAGATGCTATAGGCCACTAAGGCCGTTTATATATATATTCTAGGAAGAATATATAGGATATGTATATACTGTGTGTTTTAGGTATATATATATATATGATGATGGTAATGATTTTGAAAATATATAAATGAATATTTTCAAAATGGAAAGAGAAATGTTTTTCATAATTAATAAAATATGGATTACACACCTCTCTAAATCGCTATCATATGGGAAGTTGCGTTCGTATGGTGAAGCCCCCTGGCTAATGATGCAGGGTGGATATAGTCCTAGGCCATGGGAGCGCTTATGGTTGTATATTTTCTGCGGGGGTAGGGAGATTCCGGGTGTGGTCTTGGCTACCATGCAGTCTCATGGCCGCTTCCCGACGTCTTTCGATATAGGATCCCAGGTTGTCTTGGAGGCCCTGGAAGATGATAGCCATTTAGGGGCGCGCACAGTGGAGAAATCCGGACGGGCGGTCTTAGAACGCGTTTATTAAAGCAGTTCATAATAATGGATTTGCTTTAATTACATTTCCTGGATATAGGAAGGGAAATGGGTTATATATAAATTGGCTTCGGTAACACTTCCCGGATGGAAGAAGGGATGTGGAAGCATATGTTTTGATCAAAGCATTTTTATGATAATGAAAATGTCTTTGAATACATTTCCTGAGTATAAAAAGGGAAATGGGATATTTTGATAAGGAAAAGCATTTTATGATAATAAAACTGGCTTTTAAAAGGTATATGATTTATTAAAGCAATTCATGATAATGGATTGGCTTTTAAATGCATTTCCTGGATATGAGAAGGGAAATGGAAGTTTTTGAAATGAAAAGGATAAGTATTTATAAATACTTTATGTATCAAGTAATCCTCAGTCCGGGAGATATTTATATTATCCGAAAGTATATTGTAGATGTATGTATATGTATAAATTGGGTGCCGAGGGTCTAATGAATCCCGACGATCGACCGTGCCGCATAGTAGTGTATCGGGGGGTTCCTTGTTTGGATTTCGCTTTGCGAGACACCCCACGCACGAATATGGCACAGTGTTGAGACTGGGGAGAAGTTTAATCCTTAGTGCTCTTATATTATTAAATGTTATGGTATATATATTATATATCTTTCTGTACTGAGGGACTGGCGGATCTCAAAGATCGACCTTGCTGCATAGTAGTGTATCGGGGGGGTTCCTTATTTGGATTTCGCTTCGCGAGACACCCCACGCACGAACATGGCATAGCGTCGAGATTAAAGTGAAGTTTAGCCCTTAGTACATCTGTTTGACTATCTAGGTTAGATAGTGGTTGGGTATTAGATTAGTTTAGCAGGGTAGCTTGACTAGGAGGTTTATAGGGATGCGCTAGGTGTGCACTGTTAGGGGAGAGGTGAGGGGTATCTCACGAGAGTGCGATACCAATTTAAATATGAGATAAAACTATTTTTCTAAAAATAAAGCATTTATGCACTTGCAAAATATTTTCTAAACATTCGGGCCCTGACCCGTTTGTCTACTCTCCTTTCTTTCTCTATACTGTATATATATAGGTGTCCAGACACAGGGACGCCTGGATGGGAACTCTTTCGAGTCAGACGTCTGCTGCAGCAGCTGTGGATGCTTGCAGGACTTTCAGTACACGCTTCCCTTCTTGTACTCTAGATAGGAGGTACTGTATACACATTCGGGCCAATGGTCCAACTGCATTTATTTATTCTTTTAGAGCATTCGATATGGTTGTATATTTGGACCGAGTGTTCGGTTATTTTAGTTCCTTTCATTTCCATTTCAGTTCATTACGCATTTAATTGTGAATGTTTTAATTTGTGCGCTAAAAAGAGTAGTTAAGTAAAAGTTTTTAACAGCCACCTAATAGGATATTAGTAATTAAATGGATTTTCGACAGTGATGCTAAGGATGATCCATATGTGACTCCAGTTTTAATTTAATATTGGAGTGATCGCCCGGTATCTTATTAGGCGGGTTGTTACAGATGGTATCAGAGCATCAGGTTCTAGTGTCTTTAGGAATCTGTGCGGACGTACTACGCTTTCAGCGTTGCTCTCGATTTGTATAGAGCCCCAGGATTAGGATTGTTGATATCTGTTGTGAGATTTCGTTCTCCTGCCATATTATGAGATTGTAGAAATCTTTTGCGCGCTCGTTTGAGAATCGTGTGCGGAGCTTGGATGGCAGCAGGAGGTGAGGCTTAGCTGGTGCAGCTGGTAGAAGGTTGGGATGAGTACCTTAGTAGAGGTCACTCTCTCTATGGTAATTGTTAAGAATTATCTCAATGACTACTAAAGCATAGTAGTTACGAGTACCATAGTGCCGTCGTAATAGAGTGTGGTACTAAAGTTGGATTTCCCCGTGGAGATAAGGATTAGAAAGGGATCTTACGGATAGTTCTAACCGTGAGTCCCCATGAATCAGCAGGATGAGAAGAATGCAGCTTTGGGAATTATTCGCCTAAGGTTCAGCAGAGGTATATGGTGTGAGTATTTGGCGTGACTAGATATAGTCGCGGTATTAGTTAGCCGTAGACTCGTGTGTGTATTTTGAGTTGTGGCGATCTCGATAACATTTTAATGTATGACTATGTGTTTTCCGCAATAGCGGAATTTTATTTCCCTTCATTCTCCATAAAGGCGGGTGATTATATTTTGTATATATACGTATACGGTATATGGTGTAACGGAGCGATAGAAGGCTAATAATGGCAAGTCTATCGTGTCCACAGTTCTTGGAGGGAACAAGTTGTTATTCTGGTGTCTCACCTTGATACAGGTTGAGTACACCTTTGCTATTATGGATTTATGGAACCTCAATGAGCAGAGGCTTCCTTATTTTGGATGGTATATGTGGCAACCTTATAGATATAATTTAAGGCCCATAGAATCGTTGTTGAGCGATAAGATTTATCTCAGTATTAGTTTGCGCAAGGACTTAGGAATGAGTGCGAGCGCAGGGTGGTATGACTCTTAGTTAGAGTTAGGAGTTCAGATCACCTTTTGTTGGATTAGGGGATAGGGTTATCCCGGTTGCATGTTGAAATGACTGAACTCCACAACCAACGAAGTCAAGGGTTAATGTGTGGAGGGGTTCCTTGTTTGGATTTTGCTTTGCGAGACACTCCACACATGACTCTTAACGGCGTCGGGAGTGGGGAGCTGTTATGAGATGCAAGGATGTCGATCATGTGGAACGGTCGCATAGTGTGGATGAACCACTATAGACTATGAGCCACATAATGTCAAAATACTTATGGAAAATTGTGCTATGGAAAAGCACTAAAATGATCCCTTCGCCACAAATGGATGGGTAAGGTTGGACTTAGAGAAATTTATTTGAGAACAATAGTCAGGCCTTAATGAAAAGGCAAGTTTTGAGGAGCTACATTTTGGGTATTATGTTCGTGACACTTTCTACAGAAAGTGGGCACATGATTAGTTAGGTTTCCTTCTGTATGGGCGGAAGGATAAGATGGTAGGAATGCGTTCATAGGCTAGCCTAGTAGGATTTAGGACGTCCCGCTTCTGTTCCTTGGGTCGTTATATCTCGATGACCGACTACGCGAGGGAGTAGTGTAACGGGAGGGTTCCTTGTTTGGATTTCGCCTTGGAGAGATGTCCCACGCATGAAACCAAGCAATTGTCGGGAGTTGAGGGAGGCCTTGGGCACTAGGGACATACTTAGGACTATATTAGTTTCGAATATGTAGGGTAACGCATAGATCGTAGCATTTTTAGGATATAGGTTCACTAGTATTAGCAGCGCCGAGGTTAGGAATATTGAAATGCGCGGGTTCGGAGGACCCATAGGTGAGTATTACACCGAGGAAAGGAGATCCTTATTGGGAGAGAGTGATGCGTGTCAGACGTTCGTAATGTTTGTGCTGATATGCACAAGTTAGAAAGGTGTATGGGCACCTTGGTAAGGTAGTTTGATGTACCGCCTAGCTAAGATGGGAGTAGTATATAAGGTTGAAATTCATGCTGATAGGCATTATAGATGATGGGTATTATGTGACGTATAAGAGTCACTTTGCGATTGTGGTAGTCGTGTAGCATATGGTTGGGAACCATTGGGTTAGTATTGTTTCCCTTGAGGTATTAGGATTTGGAGTGATCCTAAGATTGGTGGTGTAGGTTGTACCCGAATTTCGAGGACGAAATTCCGTTGTAAGGGGGGGAGTGTAACAACCCGTCCTTTTTGGAGACGATTAAATTCCATAATTGGATATAAATTGGAATTTGGGGAATTTTCCTAAATAGTAATTCTTGGGATTTTCGAGGATTGAATGATTTTCGAAGGATGTTGTGATTATTTTTACGACTATATAGGTCGAAATATTTTAATTATATGTCGTCGTGGAGAAAAGCGACACGAGGTAAGATTTTTAATTGGAAAACCCGCATTTATTTATTTTGGGTTGGAATAGTGATTTGCGGTCAAGTACCTCGGAAGGGAATTTCGACTGCGCCATAATTCTCGGAATGGCCGAATAGTCGGAAAAGAGTGTCCGATTGTCGGAAATGAGTTTCGGGTAATTTTAGAGGTAAAAGTAACTCGTAATTGGGTAAACGAGTCGTTTTTGGGTTTTTAGGGTTAAAACCCTTTTCTCTATATATAAAGAGGAAGAGAGGGAGAAAAAGAGAAAGAAAAGAAGAGAAAGAGATAGAAGAGAGAGAGGAGGAAGAAAAGAGGAAAAAAGGGGGAGATTCCGGCCGGCCTCCGCGGGATTCGGCTCGAGGTCGTCGGATTTTATCCACGAGGCAAGTGTTTACTTGATTTATTTATTTTTATGCATAAATATCTCATATCATTGTTGGTATAACAAACCCTAATGATTTTGGGTTGGGTATTCGTGGATAAAACGGGTTTTCGGGAGATAAAACGAATAAACCCCTAAAATTGGTTAATTGGAGAAACTTAGGTTTTATGTAAAATTAATTGGTGGTTTAGGGTTCTAGGATGTTTAGAACCCTTAATATATGGGTATTTGTAGTTGGTTGAGGTTGTAGGACGTTGGGTGAGGCGACAAAAGCTTGGGAGAAGCTTTAATGGCCGAAACCGTCTCGGAGAAGACGATGAACAGTGTAGGCAGCGTGCTTACCGAATCGATTCGGCCTAGAGGCGAATCGATTCGGCTCTTGGTCAAAAAATAAAATTTGTAGATCTCTTCGACGTGGTCGCATGGTCGCCGACCGCGTATTTTTCTGATTTTTTTTGGATTTATAGTGATTTTTCTACGGAAAGCTGTCCGAGATTGAAATCATTAGTTTTAATTTATTGGAGATAAATATTAGGGGTTCTCAAAAGGATTTTTAGGACCTCTAAAGAATTTGAGGAGATATTAAAACTTTGGATTTGTAGGAATAAATCCAAGTTAGGATTTAAATGGATATTGGATTGAATTTTGGGATTTATGGGGATTCCTAAATAAGGGCTTCGAGGATAAATAAACCTTTAGGAGATGATTGAGGTAATTAGTATTGAACAAAGTAAGAAAATACTTTGGGTTTAGTATCATGCTTATAGGAATGCATGATTGTGATTCCTGGAGGGAATCTTTGGGATTATTATCATCGTTAGATGCTATAGGCCACTAAGGCCGTTTATATATATATTCTAGGAAGAATATATAGGATATGTATATACTGTGTGTTTTAGGTATATATATATATATATATGATGATGGTAATGATTTTGAAAATATATAAATGAATATTTTCAAAATGGAAAGAGAAATGTTTTTCATAATTAATAAAATATGGATTACACACCTCTCTAAATCGCTATCATATGGGAAGTTGCGTTCGTATGGTGAAGCCCCCTGGCTAATGATGCAGGGTGGATATAGTCCTAGGCCATGGGAGCGCTTATGGTTGTATATTTTCTGCGGGGGTAGGGAGATTCCGGGTGTGGTCTTGGCTACCACGCAGGCTCATGGCCGCTTCCCGACATCTTTCGATATAGGATCCCAGGTTGTCTTGGAGGCCCTGGAAGATGATAGCCATTTAGGGGCGCGCACAGTGGAGAAATCCGGACGGGCGGTCTTAGAACGCGTTTATTAAAGCAGTTCATAATAATGGATTTGCTTTAATTACATTTCCTGGATATAGGAAGGGAAATGGGTTATATATAAATTGGCTTTGGTAACACTTCCCGGATGGAAGAAGGGATGTGGAAGCATATGTTTTGATCAAAGCATTTTTATGATAATGAAAATGTCTTTGAATACATTTCCTGAGTATAAAAAGGGAAATGGGATATTTTGATAAGGAAAAGCATTTTATGATAATAAAACTGGCTTTTAAAAGGTATATGATTTATTAAAGCAATTCATGATAATGGATTGGCTTTTAAATGCATTTCCTGGATATGAGAAGGGAAATGGAAGTTTTTGAAATGAAAAGGATAAGTATTTATAAATACTTTATGTATCAAGTAATCCTCAGTCCGGGAGATATTTATATTATCCGGAAGTATATTGTAGATGTATGTATATGTATAAATTGGGTACCGAGGGTCTAATGAATCCCGACGATCTACCGTGCCGCATAGTAGTGTATCGGGGGGGTTCCTTGTTTGGATTTCGCTTTGCGAGACACCCCACGCACGAATATGGCACAGTGTTGAGACTGGGGAGAAGTTTAATCCTTAGTGCTCTTATATTATTAAATGTTATGGTATATATATTATATATCTTTCTGTACTGAGGGACTGGCGGATCTCAAAGATCGACCTTGCTGCATAGTAGTGTATCGGGGGGGTTCCTTGTTTGGATTTCGCTTCGCGAGACACCCCACGCACGAACATGGCATAGCGTCGAGATTAAAGTGAAGTTTAGCCCTTAGTACATCTGTTTGACTATCTAGGTTAGATAGTGGTTGGGTATTATATTAGTTTAGCAGGGTAGCTTGACTAGGAGGTTTATAGGGATGCGCTAGGTGTGCACTGTTAGGGGAGAGGTAAGGGGTATCTCACGAGAGTGCGATACCAATTTAAATATGAGATAAAACTATTTTTCTAAAAATAAAGCATTTATTCACTTGCAAAATATTTTCTAAACATTCGGGCCCTGACCCGTTTGTCTACTCTCCTTTCTTTCTCTATACTGTATATATATAGGTGTCCAGACACAGGGACGCCTGGATGGGAACTCTTTCGAGTCAGACGTCTGCTGCAGCAGCTGTGGATGCTTGCAGGACTTTCAGTAGACGCTTCCCTTCTTGTACTCTAGATAGGAGGTACTGTATACACATTCGGGCCAATGGTCCAACTGCATTTATTTATTCTTTTAGAGCATTCGATATGGTTGTATATTTGGATCGAGTGTTCGGTTATTTTAGTTCCTTTCATTTCCATTTCAGTTCATTACGCATTTAATTGTGAATGTTTTAATTTGTGCGCTAAAAAGAGTAGTTAAGTAAAAGTTTTTAACAGCCACCTAATAGGATATTAGTAATTAAATGGATTTTCGACAGTGATGCTAAGGATGATCGATATGTGACTCCTGTTTTAATTTAATATTGGAGTGATCGCCCGGTATCTTATTAGGCGGGTTGTTACAATTGAGTTATGATTTCTATTTTTACATAAAAAAATTGTTCTGAGAAATCATTGTGTGCAACGCACGATTAGTATGTGATTACAACAATTGGTATCATTTATCATTGATGCATTTTGAGAAGTTGATCATTTATCTTTTATTATTTTTCATTTTGGTGACTTATGCATTATTTGATAGTATTATTGTCGATTTATAAAACCGAATACATGCTATGATTTTTTATATATGTTGACACATGTGCGTATTGAAAATTTTATACCCTTTGCGAATTATGGTTATACCCCATGCATGAATTATTTTTGATAGGGGGAGCTTCGCATTTTATCCGTGACACTGAATTTATATGAAAAATCTTTTTGATAATGTCAAAGGGGGAGAAATAGTGTTGATTCACTCATTTGTGCTTAATTTATTCATTTTATGAATATATGTGAATCATTGTTTGTCATCATCAAAAAGGGGGAGATTGTTAACGAAAATGTATTTTATCCCTAATTAATTAAATTAGTTTAATTAATGAACATTTTAGTTTAACTTAATATATTGATTTTGATGATTCCAAACATATTTTTATTAGATTATTCTATAGATATTTATTATTGTATAATATTTATAATATAATCTTGTTAATATACCATTATCTACATATATTTATTATACTATATAATGTTTGCATTTAATGTGATATTGTCCTGATTACATATCTATTCTGACTGAGTTATATCTGCTTATGCCAAGCTTTATTTTCATGACTCCGTATGCCTTCTCAGAAAAAGGTAATTCTCATTTTCTATGGCTCGTAAGAATTTTTTTGTCACGTAGGACACGACACCACGTTGCATTTTCACGTTGTTTATCATATCTTATAATAGGTTTTGTTTTGTCATTAAATATTTTTTTTAAGTTGCAGAATATCTTTTTTGAAGTTTGTAACAACCCTCGATTCTGGGAGGCTCATTTTATACTAATTTGACCGCATAAGGTAATTATATAAAATGTGGGGACTGGAGTAAATATTAATTTAATGAATTGAAAGTTAATATTTACTATATTGATGCATATTTAGTGCATGTGAAAGTAAATATCATCAGGTTGCATGTCTGTAGTGTCATGTATTTTAAATGGACTTTTAGTTTAAATGATTTTGGAACTCGAAATAATTTATAAAATTTCCGGATGCCAGTTTAGAGGGTGTAGTTAGTCTCGGAAGGTGCGAGACAGTCAAAATAAGTGCCATATTGTATTTTTGTGTTTCGGGCACTTTTACCTGGTTTTAGCTTATATGCGTATTTGCGAGTCATTTTAATGTGGTATTAACCACTTAAGTTGGGAGAATTATGTTAAGCCACGATTTAGCCTCCTAAATCCCTTATTTTTCCCATTTTATGTCTTGAACATAGAGAGAGACAAAGAGAGAAGGAAGAGGAAGAGAAAAGAGGAGAATGAGAGAGAGATTTGAAGATGGAGGATTTGGGATTGCTTCTTCTCCAAACAAATCTGAGATATCAACCCTAAGGCAAGTTTTCTACTTGCTAATATGTGATTTAAGGTGCATAAATTGTATGATAGTTGTGTATTTACATTTATGGCTTAATTGTAGAATTTGTGGGATTTAAACCCTAGTCTTGATTATGTTGAAGAAATTGTGGGTTTTGATGATTAATAATCATGTAGATTAGTTTGGGGTAGATTTTTGTTGTTGGATGTGTATGTAAAGGAAGAGATTTGAAGTTTGGAGGATTTAGGGTTCATAACCCTTCGTAGCCATTTTTGGCAGATTTGCAGGTCCGAATCGATTCGGCCCTTCGGGCGAATCGATTCGCTAAGGGGAAATTGGCAGGTCTGCATAACCCGAATCGATTCGGGTTAAGACCGAATCGATTCGGCCAATTGTAGAATGTTGGTTTAGCAGTCCGAACCGATTCGCTTTTTGGGCGAATCGATTCGTTTTCCTGCTGTTTTTGAGTTAATATTTATAACTCAATTTCAATTCTTTTCTTTAAATATAGAAATTAGGAACCTTCTTGAATGAAGTAAACTTAGAGTCCTAGAGTGTGAGATGAGTTAGTTGTCTACCCTACATTAGGAATGGGTTATGTGGGGATTTTTCCGGGGTTAGGCCTATTAATGATAAGGCATTCTCTTCTTCTAGTTAATTATTATAAAACTATGAGATGTAGTGTTATGTTCGGGAGACCTTAGAAGCTTAATTAAGTTATACTAGTTTTGATGGTTTATATTACCACCCCAAAAGAATGTTGGGAGATTTTAAAAGTTCGATTGAACTATGTTAAACTTGGTGGTTCATAATAACGCCATAAAGGTGAGTTTGGAGAATAAATTGAAAGTTATTTCATTCCTTCGAAAGATGATAACCTAGGGGTTTTAAAATAACATCCTAAAATGCTTGGAGATGATGAAGAGTTTATTTACTCCTCTGAGGTTGTAGTATTGATGTAATTTATTGTATGGCTCCGGATAATAAGTTCTATCTGTTACTAGAAGTAAATAATAACGGTTTCGAATAAAATGAAACATATACGTGGAATGGAAATGATATGTTAATGGTATTGATATTAGTAAATGATAATTTACTTAATCCTGAAACCGGTAAATAATGATTTACTTGATTTTGAAATGATAAATAAAATGGCTTAAACACACCTCTCTAAATGACATCATAAGGGAAGTCCGCACGTGAGGTGAAGCCCCCTGGCTAATGAATGCAGGGTGGATATAGTCCTAGGCCATGGGAGCGCTTATTGTTGTATTTTTTCTCTGATGGGTAGGAGATTCCGGGTGTGGTCTTGACTACCCCGCAGGCTCATGGCCGCTTCCCGGCGTCTTGCCATATAGGTGCCCAGGTTGTCTAATGATAGGCCCTGGAAGATGATGATCATTTAGGGGCGCGCACAGTGGGGAAACCCGGACGGGCGGTCTTAGAATTCGTTATATGTATATAATTATAACAGTTCATAATCAAGTGGGACTTGATGTATTTGATATGCCATAAGAGCATGATGGAGTGCCACAAAGAGCACATGTAAATGCCACATAGAGCATTTGAAAATGATTATTTTCCTGATAAGGAAAGGATTTTTACAAAAGGTAAAATTGAGATAAAATTTCCTTAAGGAGCAAAAGATTGTGATTATATATATATACTTCCTGCTAAGGAAAAGATATATGAAATAATTGGTACATTTGGTGAAGTTTTTAGTTTAATGCTTCTTATTTTTGTTCCTGCTTAGCTTATGTTTTAAATTGTATAGGTTGCTTCTTTTATCTTTTTTTTTTCACGATTTATCATACATAACTGTCATACTCTTTATTCATCTGGTAATCATATAGAACCGGGCACTGACCTGGTTACATTTCTTGTTGCATATTCATCTTGTCTCTGCTCAGGTACTCCGCCGCAAGGATGCCTGATTTGAATTCCTATTCCGATGTTTTCGACGAGCCGTGATGCATTGCGGGTATTACGGGATACATTTGGTATAGACGTTTTCATTTTTATCCTAGTTAAGATCAAGTCTTTTATTCGGGCGAGAGGCCCAAGCTTTTGTAAATGTCTAATGAAATGTAATAAGTAACTTATTGTACTTGTGTATTATTGGTGTATCAGTTTAGTGACCGGTTACCTATTAGGTCTTTTTATCGTATTCTTGTTGTATTATTTATATATGTCTTGGGGTTTCCCTTATCTTTCAGGAATTGGGTTGCTTGTTTTCATTTATTTACTTTCAAATCAAAATTTTTGGCAACCCGTTTTCTGAAATATTGGGTGGTTATCCTGGATACTCTATATTTTGTTATGATGCTGAGAATGATTCCATCCATGATTCTGTTATATTGGAGTATTGGGCTGGCCACCCCTTATTTTGGTGAGCGGGTTGTCACAAAGTTAAAAATATTTTTTATGAAATATTGCATGTGCGTGTCAGCTATTGATTCAATATGTACGCATGTTTTTTTTGCTTGCTTATGGTTATATTAGCATATTATATACATGTATGCGTGTTATATAGCCTTTAAGTTATTCATTATAACTGTTGGCTTTATATTATATATGGTATATGGTATGCATGCTTTAATGTACATATGTGTCCTTGCCATCCTATTTCTTATAATCTGAAGTTGCGTTTTTTCTTTGGGAGTCTTGTCCCATTCAAGCCCCAAAGGTTTTAGCTTTTTACTGTTATGACATGACCTTTTCTTTTGGAACTCGTTTTATTTGTGCGATGTATATATATATATATATATATATATATATATATATATATATATATATATATATGTTATGTGTTAGTCCTTTGCATTATAACAGTTGGTATGCTAATGTTTTTGCCATGCCGATTTGGCCCTTGGCAGTACATGATCTGACCCCTTAGCTGTTGGCGGTTTAACCTTTGCAGACCTCTTAGAGCTATACCCTTAAATATTGGCTTTGTTTGTCTTTGATTTATCATGTGAGGATATAGGCAGCTTTCCTTTAGCTTTCGGTATTGTATTTTAAAAGCCACATGACAGCTTTCTATTTCGTCCTATATACCTGCCAGTGTGAAAGTGATTTCGTCCGTATAACTTTCGGCCATACTTATTTAATGAGTATTGTACCTGATTTCGTTCCATTGGGAGAACATTATTTAATTGGTTAGGAACCTTTGGATTTTTTGCACAAACTTTGTACTCTTATCAAATAAGGTTGACAATTCAGTCTAAATGAATCATAATATTATTTTTTATTAGATTCAATTTCATGCATTTATTTCAAAATGTATTTCTCTCTTTTGGTCTAACATATTTTGCAGGAATCTTTTTAAGATATCAAAAGAACCCATTTTCAGTCCTCACTTACTTACTTCGGATATTATCTCTTGGATTATTTATATCAATTTTCTATTATCTCTTGGACTAACTTTTTCTTGACAGAAAATATATGAGTCACCTCAAATCTACTTTCAATCGCATATATTTTCAGATTACTATTTTTGTGCTACAACAGCTATATTTTTATAGAGAAGATAAATATGAAGATTTGCATATCAGAGTTACAGATTTTTCTGCTACCTCCTCTCAGCAAAATCAGGAGCAATTAATGCTCAAAAATACATGTGTCTAACAACTAGTTTTTGGAAGACACATTTAAAGCTTTGAAGAGCTGCTTTGAAGATGAACAGACTTGAATGAGAACATGAGCAAGACTTGAAATATTATTGAGAGCATTTATTTTACTACTCAGCTACACATTCAAGAGAGCAATTAATTTTATCATCTGCTCAATCATTGAAGAAGAAGACTTGTGCCTACTTCAACATCATTTATTGAAGTCTCAGAAACTCAGATTACAAATTGTATTTTAAGGAGTTTCAGTATTTTACCTTGTACTACAAAAATTCAGATTTGTTGTGAAGCTTTATTGAAGCTTCGGTTTGTACCGGTGATTGGTTTCTACCCGCAAGTGGGCCACGGGGTTTGAAGCTCGGAGTTAGCTTGCAAACAGTTGTACGTGGTGGTTTGATCCTACCCGCAAGTGGATCAGGTTTTAGTGAAGCGCAAAGGAGACAGGGGCTCTAGGCGCGTGGACGTAGGCCGGGATTTGGCCGAACCACGTTAAATTTTGGTGTCATTTATTTTCCGCACTTTTATTTATTTATTTGCACATGCTTGCTTGAGTTAATATTTTCAGCACACTATCTTGCAAATAAATTAATTCCGAAATTTGACTAAATTAATTTTAAGGTTAAAATAATTATTTTTGAATTAAATAATTAATTTCAGAATATCACTTAATATTAAATACGAAAATTAATTTAATATTCCTAGAGTGTTAAAATCTGCATTTCTAGTTGCTTAAATTAGTTGGTTGCATTTATTTGATTTTGTTAAATTTATTCTTTACAGTTTTATTAATCTGAAATTTCTCTAAGTGATTCAAATTTAATATTTTACTAAAATCTTAATTTGACTTAAAGTTTGTAAAAACTCAATTCACCCCCTCTCTTGAGTATAATCTGGGCAACAATACCGATTGGAGATTTTGGGACTTTTTCTAAGTGGGGAAGCCCACTTTTAATTAGGATTTTATTTGGTGATAATAAATAAATTTCACTATCTGAGAATGAGAATAACTTAGAGATGTCGGATCTTAGGATCCAAATCCCAAACGGGGTAACTTTAAAAAGGTTCATGAAATGAATTGAACCCTATTATGAATGGAAAATGATAAATGCTATTTGATGTGCATATGGATATAGAAATATCCTTATTGATGATTGACTTGGGAGATATCTCATACAATGAGAAATGCTAATTGAGGTGCAATAGGATATAGAATATCCTTAACTTAAATAGAATTGAAAGACAATTCATACTAAAAGCGACATGAGAGCTTCAAGCGAGAATTAGTATAGCATATACTAAGTGGGGTAAATGTGTGAGTGTTGACGATTGGTGTATCATGAGAGAGATATACTAAACAAATGATGTTAATCAAATTACGCCTAAGAGCGTATAATGAATATGATGTTGCAGGTATACCTTATATAAAATGGTATATCTTTATTATGTGGGATGCATGTATTCCTTATATGATGGTTTATATACATGTTAAGCATACCCCCTCCTTGCTATCATTGGGAAGTTTCGTGCATAGAGGGTGAGCATTCTGACTAGAAAAGCAGGATGTGGATATTCCCCAGGTCATAGTCGTCCTTTGTGGTCAGCAAATGACATATATATATATATATATATATATATATATATATATATATATATATATATATATATATATATATATATATATATATATATATACATTTATTTATTTTGGGGGTGAGAGGTCGTGGGTATGTGTCGCTCTCACTTGCCGGTTAGGAACTATGACCGCTTCCCGGACGTAGTGTGCGTGAGTAGATCACGAGGTGGGTGTCGTTGAACCCCACCAGGTGGCCCCAGTTTGCTACGTATATGGGCTGCTGGAAGATGATAGCATGTGAGCATGCGTCCTTCGAGTTATAGCTCGGTTGGATGGTTATTATTTGCTTGTGTTTGTACTTGGGTGTCAAAGTCATAATGGACCTCAATGACCTACATTGCCAGGATTAGTGTATCGGGGGGGTTCCTTGTTTGGATTTCGCCTCGGCGAGACGTCCCACGCACGAACCGCAGTGTAATGTTGGAACTCGGGGATAAGTTTAGTCCTTAATGCTCATAATTATATATATCTAAATCACCTATCCCGACAATCGACAGTGCCAGGAGTAGTGTAACGGGGGGGGGGGGGGGGGGTTCCTTGTTTGGATTTCGCTTCGGTGAGACGTCCCACGCATGAAACGTCATGTACTGTTGAGAATTGGGAATACTAATTAATTAAAATTGGATAATAATCATTTGGGTTACATGCATCTTGCATTGAGAGCATAATGAGCCCCAATGATCCATACAGTCAGGAGTAGTGTAACGGGGGGGGGGGGGGGGGGGTCCTTGTTTGGATTTCGCTTCGGCGAGACGTCCCACGCACGAAACGCAGTACCGTGTTGAGAATCGGGAGGAGTTTAGTCCTTAACTCTTGATGCTAGTAACTCATCTATTATAATTATGTATATGGTATCATGCCTTATATGGGCATCACTAGAATATAAATTCTAGTAAATGAGATTGTTGATATATTGTGATGATGTGGACATGATTGGATCATGTAACTTTATATGTTCAACAAATGAACATTATAAAGATAACTATAACTATTACATTAAAGTTAATGTACATGCCTTATAAATTATGGGAACGAATGTAGAATTGAGAGATAGGTTAGATGGTTTCACTTAAATACTTTATTTGGGTTTAAGTTAGAATCCTCTTACCTAATTAGAATCGGACATCCTTTTGGAGACACGTGCATACGCTTAGTGCGCGCTTTAGACGAGAGGTGAGTTGAATTTTATGGAGTGTTCGATTCCAACTAAATCATGTAATAATGCATTTATAATTATTATGCATTTTAATACACTTGCTATAAACTGTTTTTCAAAACTCGGGCTCTGACCCGTTTATATTTTCCTCCTCCATGTATATATTGTATTACTTCAGGTGTTCCTCCGCAAGGACGCCTTTGATATTCCATCATTCAGGATTTGTGGAGCTGTGGCAGTAGCGGACTGTTGCGGCACTTTGCTTTAGTCGATTCCTACCTATTGTACATCTAGATTAGGATTCAGTTGTATTGAGTTAGTATTCAAGTGTTGTAGATTAACACTTTCATATTTTATTTATCAGATTATTGTATTGTCTGTTGCCCGACAGCATATTCGGGTATTTCATTGTTGAGATTTTGTTGTACAATGTATTGTACTCTTTCATATTATTGGAGCATGCACTTTCCACACATCATAGTTAGATGTATATTGTTGGTTATGTGCAATATTGGTTTTGTTGTTGTGGTTATTATAAAAGTTTAAAATTTTTGGCAATTCGCACTTTATGATTTCGTGTAGTTAGCCTTATATTATAGTGTTTAGTTGTTTACGTTGAGACTGTACCATCCGAGATACCTGATTTATGTAGTATAGGGCTGGCCACCCGTTATTATTTAGAGCGGGTTGTCACAGAATGTTATTTTGATGTATTTCTAATGAAAAGAAATAATAAGCATTTTTATGAAATAAAAATATAAGAAATGTTATTTTGGTGTATTTCTAGCGAAA
This sequence comes from Sambucus nigra, assembly GCA_949130495.1. Taxonomy (NCBI): domain Eukaryota; kingdom Viridiplantae; phylum Streptophyta; class Magnoliopsida; order Dipsacales; family Adoxaceae; genus Sambucus; species Sambucus nigra. The sequence goes on along the minus strand of OX422221.1, from coordinate 309,811,563 downwards.
AAGAAATAATAAACATTTTTATGGAATAAAAATGTTCGATAATATTGTTTTAGTGTGTTTTCTAGTAAGACTTGTGATGATTATTTTTGGAAAAAATAATGGATATTTTGTGGAACAAAATAACGAATAAGGTAGAGTATGAGACTACTAGTGTTAAATGGAAGAAATTGTCATTTCTAAGAAATAAAAAGGCAGTCTTGTGAAAAGGGGTGTTATTTTTATGTGTTAGGGGTGTTAAAGTAACAAGTGTGGAAGTTGACAAAGGTGTGGTGTTAAGCAAGGGTTAAAATTTCTAAAGTCTTTTAAATGTAAAGTTGGAAACTTAATGATCATTTTGAGAAATAACACTTGTTAAGGAACTAAATTGCAAGTTTGGTAATCCAAGGCTAAATTTGTAATTTACTTAAAGTGGAACATTTTTATGGAATAAAAATGTTGAAGAATTCCTTTATATTAATGTGTGTGTAAATGAATTAAGTCCTAAAGCATGAATGATTTTAGTATAAGGCATGTGTTTGTGCGTAAGGGACTTAAAGAAGAAAATAAATAATTTTTCAAGTGTGAATGAAAAAATGGACAGTTAGGTTCGGATTTTGACTTCGGTCGGGTAAAAGTAAGGAAATGAAATGATGTGGACATGTGTAAAATTTTAAACACATTAATAAGGACTCGGATGCATAGCGAGAGCATATGGTGTGCATAGTCGTCGGTATGGAGCCCGTGTAAGTATGCGATAAAGGATAATTCGAAGAAAAGATAAAAAAAAATATGGAAAATATTAAGAAATGGGTTGTGTGGTAAAATGTGTTAATACAACCTAACTTGAATGAATGTAATAAATGTTTCGGTAAAAGTGAAATGGACAACTAAATGTGCAAACCTATTAATATCCATAAAGAAATGAAAAGGGTTAAAGGGAGTAAATAAATGGGTAGTTAAGCAACCTAAATGGATAAACGCATACTTAACACAAGAATGTGTTGTGAGAAGGATTTTCAAACATTAAATAAGTAATTTCTAACACGGGATTGCGTGTGTTGAAATGGCGATTTTTAATGAAAATACTAAAGGGTATTGGAATGAATAAAAGTTTAATTATGGTAAAGGAATGGTTTCAAATAAATCAAGTGAAATGTTTCAAGTGTTGAACTGGGTGTGTTAAATAAAGTGAAAATGCTAAAGTATGAATCGATGAAGTCTTTACTAGATTAAGGTAAATTAATCGGGATAAGTAAGATTTTTTGTTAGTGAAACGGTCAATACATTGGTATGTATATTTACCAAAGGTATACGTATGTAGATATATACATATTTTCGCATGCATGTAGTTGTAGCGTGTGATTATTCATTTATGCCATCGTTTCTGTACTCTTTGTATAAATCCGACTGGGCATAGTCTAACATCCACACTTTGTTACGGCAAGTTGGCAGTGGTTTCATATTTTGAGGGCGTTATACAAGAAAGTGTATTTTATTAATGTCTACATTACTAGATCTGTTTACTTGGAGCTCGGGGTGCTTCCCACGAGTCTCTCATGTAGTTTACCTTGAAACTCGAATCACATGTTAATCAAGTGAAACGTTGATTAAAATAAAACTCAATTAGAAATATAATATAGGTAAACTTCACATTGTAACCCATATATATATATATATATATATATATATTCTTTCGCACAATATCAAGATTAACTAATTAATATTTTTACTTAATCAATAAAACACAACAAGTCCAATTTTAGTTCATTTAAAATAAATCAATCCAAAAATTACTATATGCCCACTAATGTGCAAGCCTTTCCACCAACTTGTGTTCACGTAAACAACAACAACTTAAGGAAGGGGTAATGATGGGCACAATAGTTCACCAAAAATATATCTGTACTAATATTCATCCACACAATATTAACATCAACTAATTGATATTTTCTAATTAATCAATAATACACAACAAGTTTAATTTTAGTTCATTTTAACTATATCATTCCAAAATTATTGCAAGTCCATCAATATGCAAGCTTCTTCACCAATTTGTTTTCACCCAAACAGCAACCACATGAGGAATGGGTGAATATGGCAACAAGAGTTAGCCAATAAGTTATAAGACTATGTTATGTAAAATAAAATAAAGTAATATTACCTGAATAAAGAAATTAACTAGAATCAGTTGAGCTTCATTAATTGTTCTCCAATTGCATGTGTGCATGGAACGAGAAGAAAACATTAACATATTATTCAATTTAATATGTTGACATTGGTAAAATGATCTAAATAACCTTACGGCTAAGTAGGGTTCAATTTACATTTCTAAAAACATGTGCTGATCACAACCAATGTAGATTCCCATCTTTTTGAAAAATTGGTTATGTTAGAAAAACTTTAATTTTTATTTTGATTGGTAGTACAGGTTAGAATAAGAAATTATTTATAGTATAATTTGAAATATTTTCATTCTTAATGACAATATCAATATATATGTAAATAAAATTCATTATCACCCATAAGTTTTATCGGTTTCATAAAAAGTTTAGTTTAATTTTTTTTATAAAACAGTCAAAAAAATTTCTGTAAAAAATATTTTATGATTTACACATGAAGGTTAATGGAAAAAATAGTTAAAACATCATCTACATTGGGGTAATAAAATAAAAATTAGAATAACAGTTTATAGACATATTAACCCTGTCATTCTTAATAAGAATGACAATGTCAATGTAATCTAAATAATTATATTTCTATTATAATATGTGTCTCTAAATATCACCCCTGAAACCTAAATTTCAAAAATACAAAACCCTATTTGCAACATAAATTTGAACAATACAAAACCCATTCAGAACCCTAATTGTAATATAAATAGAAACCCATTCAACAATACATAACATGTGCCCAAACATATACACATATATATATAAACGTATACATACACATACAAAAATACACACACACACACGCACACACACACACATGTGTGTGTGTGTGTGTGTGTGTATCGTGAGGGTTTTTGTCTCGGCTATCCAACGGTTGATATTAAATATTGGGGGTTATATTAGATGGTGAAATATGATGTCACGTGGCATCCATACATCAGTTAAACAAATGACAACACATGTCAATTAAAAAAATGGGCAACATGGGCTTGGGCCTGACAAAAATAAGACCATCATGATATGTCTCTTTCATTTTACTCTGTATAGTTTGAATTTAATCTTTTTTTATTCTTTTACCCATTTTTTGAGCAATCAATCGACCGACAATGGCTAAAGTTGGATATATAAAATGTTATATTCATTACACTATGATGATAAAAGTGAATGACAAAATCCTTACATCAAAATAGTAGTAAAAATTGATCTTTTTAGATTTCTTATTTTCAAGATAAAGCGAAACATCGAAATGGGAAAAAAAATCAATATGATGAGCATGAACTCTACCAATATCTAAATATATCCCAATCTATTGATCATTCTTCCTCTTACGGCGCTAGTTTTTACTCTTGAGTCTTGATGTGCTCAGTTCCTCTCATTTGTAAGGTAATAACACTTTTCTCAATTTTGATCCATTATTTATGTTAATTTTATACTTATGAAATAGTTTGATCTATGCTTTTTAATTATTTGCAGTGATTTATTTTTCCACGTGGGATCCCTTCAAAATAACGCTTTTCGAAACACCAAAGTCTATAGAAAAAGTTTTGAAAGAGGTGTGGAAGGCGTGTGGATCTGTTCTTATATGCATGCTTACTGAAACCCTCTTATATCATACACCTGATTATTAGAATTATTTTAAATAATAATTCTCCATAATGTGCTCCATAATTATATTGATACTAAGAGTCACTTTGGTCAATAAAATGGTACTCTAAATACTAAGGGTCAAAAGGACTTTTAGGTATCTACCTTAATGGAGGGTTGATATTAAGTGACTATTGAAGATTTAGGTCATGTTCATGCCTATAAATAAGTGACTGATTTTCATCATTCAGAGACACTAAAAGACAACATAATGAAATTATAGGATAAGAGGGAGGAATTTAAATTCTCAATGAGATTAATTCAGAATAGTGTTTTGACCACAGAGGAAGATCTAATACTTGGAATGCATTGAAATCGGCACATAATTTTTTCAAAGATAAGATGAAGTCATAGTACGAAGATCAAGTCGATCGGATATTATTGAGATTGACTTCTCCATCAATATTTCTAATTTTGTCATGATGAATGTATGTGATTATAATATCATTTCATGTTTCGCATAATGATTATATGTGATAAACATATTAATCTAAGATCCTAATGTTAAATATATAATGAATAATGTTTTGCATTATTAAAGAACAAATAATATGTATAATTGGATATTCATGTGTTAGATTTACAGATCCATATAAAATTGTTAATTACGTGTTCTTTTGATTATATTTATACTCACCATTTACACTATATATTGAATTGATATCTCTTATATTTTTTCTTGGGTTTGAAGGTGAGAGGAATTTGTTACTTTGAGGTTGGGTTTCTAATTTGTATTTCTCTTTATTCAGGTTATTTTGTAGGAACCCATTATTTATTGTTCTTAAAGAAGATTTGTGTTCTTGATATGATACAAGTCCCAAAGAAAGATAAGTGTGCTTTATTTCGAGTCGACTAGATGTGAATATATGATTGTACTTATTTTCACTCCAAGCATTAATAACCTAGAGTAAATGACAATTAAATTTTGTTTACATTTTGAAATTTTATTTTGTTTGTTCACTTTGTTTCTTATATATTGGACTCCAGTAATTTGTACATGAAGACTTCCAACGAAATAATATGATGTAAAGAGAAGATCCTAAAAAAATTAGGAGATGTGCTAGATTAGGTAGAGACATAGATGGTAATCAATGAATTTGATGGTTTATTAAAGGTAATTACTCCAAATCCATTTTTATTGAGATATTAATTTTTGAATCCATATCATTTGGAGTTTTGATTAATTTGTATTTTATATTTTTTTCACTTTTCATTACCAATATGTCTAAACCTCATGTCATATATGACTATCATGACATATATTCAAGACCCCATTGAACTTTATTTTTTTCTTATGCTTTGCAATAGACTCAGTTATCAACTATGAATTGATAAGTCAAATCTAGTTTTATCCCATGTTCAATTCCATTTTCCTTTTGATATCTTTGTTCATTTATGTGTGCTCATATGGTGTGAAACATATATTTTGGGAATGACTATTTTGATTAAAACATATATTTAGAACCATATTTTTTGAGTTTATTGTAAGAGATACTTTTCCAATTTAAAATAAATTGATAAGTGAAAAGAGTGTATAAGTTTTGAATTCTTTGTTAGTTCAACAAGTAAATGAAGATGAACCAAACTCAAATGCTTGAAGATATTGAAGGTTCGAAAAACCTTTAAATTGTTTATAATGAGTGCACGCTGGCATATTTTATGCGATTTAGTTTGATAATTAATGATTAACAATAGAAGTAATGAATGGCAGTGGTGAAACTGTGTCATTCTTCGGGTAAAAGGTTATTTTGAGTTCACTTTGTTGTATTTGTTAAGGTGCTATTTATGATTCAATTAGTTTGAGTTCACTTAGCATGTTTTAGGTAGTGGGAATGTATTAAATTTTGCAGGTTTTGATATACAAAATTTTGATGTAGTTCATAACTATCAAATTTGAGTTACTCTGTTTCTTTCTCTCTTTATTGTTTATTATTTTCTTTGTTGTTATTGTTTTGATTTATTTTTCACATGTATTTTAGATCTCAAATTTATGTGGATGGATTATTTTTTAGGTATATAAAGTTCGTTAGGTTAAAGGGTTATAATGATATTAATGTTGTTTATTTCTTGCCCATACAAACTTGAAATATTTATAAAACATAAGAAATTACTAAATAGCAAGAACACTAGTTTTTGTATTACATTAATATTTTATTCTCACCTCTATTCTTCTTTTGCTTTTTATCTTTCCAGTATCTATTAGAATGTTGGTTTGCGTGATAAACAATGTTTAGGGTTCAAAGTTATTGACAAAATTACTTTTCATTTTAATTATGATGAATATTATAGAAATGAAGAATAGTACACTATCATTGTATGCATATTCAAAAACTAAAAATTATAGCATTATAAAAAAAACTTTGAACTTTCTATCAATTAATGTTTTATTTTTTCCTTTAATTTTGATCAATGATATCCATTTCAAATTGAAGAACAAAGATAACTAATATTCTTTCCTCATTTATTCAAATTAATTTAGCTCATATCTAGTTTACTAATGTTTTTGTATTACATCGATGTTTGGATGGCATTAATAAAAAAGTACTATATATGACTTTATCCATTGTAGATTTTTACATCTTAAATTTTTAGCATATAAGTTTGTAAAACTTTAACCCTATATGACATTATTGTAGACATTATTAAGAATCCAATGCACTAGGTTATTAATTATGGACACATGAACTTTCAAGGAGGGAGGTTTATGGGTTATGTTTGGGATGCACACAATACGAAACCACGCACACCATTTGAATATGAAAATGACATGAAGATGAAATTCATTTATATCATGATATGAATGGCATGATTAATAATTTAATACATAAATAAGTACGAACTCGTGAATAACAAGTTAACACAACTAATATGAATCAGAATATTGACACTGGGCACTAAACGTCTCTACACTAGGAGTCACTTGAAATATTCAAACATTAGATATTAGGATTGAAGGAATTTATATTATATTCAAGGAAGTTGCATTTTAATATCCTTTAATTAGCCATTTTTAGTATGGTGTAATTTTATACATTTTTTAAAGAAAAAGTGTTGTGAAAAAAACAGTGGTGCCAAGTGTAATTGACACTCATAGAGTAACTGTAGAAATTTGGACAAAATTTAAAATATGAATTACTATTTGAAAGTAAATTAGACATATATTACATTAATTTTGTCATTTCAAATCACATATATTTGAATGAATATCAACTATACTATTATGTTCATCGTGCCAATGGTATAGGTACACCCTAGTATATATATGAGAGAGTCGGAGAGAGTTTTGGTGGCAGTGATGGTTTTCGAGAGAGTGAGGGAGAGAGTCAGTCAGGTTTTTAGGACCCCCCCTCCTAATAAAATACCAGGTGATCAATCATATACCAAATTAAAACAGGAGTCTCATATGTTTCATTCTCAACATCACGATCGAAAACCAAATTAATTACTAATAACCTATTAGGCTGGCATCAAACTTTTATTTAACTAATCTTTTTAACCAAACCATTTAAATAATTCATCCATACAGTTTATATGTAAAAACTGAAAAAAAATAAAATAACCGAACACTCGATTTAACGTAATACAACCAAATCGAAAGTCGCGCTAAAAGGAGGTAAAAGAATAAATAAATACAATTGGGCTTTCGGTCCGAATGTTACTACAATGCTTCCTATATAGATCACAATAATAGAAGCGTCTAAAGATATACTTTCATGCATCCACAACATCTACACCAACGTCTGACTCGACAGAATCATCATCCAGGCATCCCTGTGTCTGGACACACACATACATATATATATAGCAAGAGGGAAGAAAATAGAGAAACGAGTCAGAGACCGAGTTTTGAAAATATTTTTCAAGTGCATAAATGCTATATTTTTAAAAATATGAATTTATCTCATATTTAAATTAGTATCGTACTCCCATGAGATACCCATCACCCCTCTTCTAATAGTGCACACCTATTGCATACCTTTACACAACCTAGTTAAGCTACCCTGCCTAACTCATCGGTTTCACCATCTTCTAAACGTCCTCGTAACCCAAGTACTAAGGACTAATCTTCTCCCCAGTCCCAAAACTGCGCTACGTTTCGTGCGTGGGGGGTTTTGCGAAGAGAAATCCAAACAAGGAACCCCCCCCCCCCCCCCCCCGATACACTACTCCTAGCAATGTTGATCGTCGAGATTCATTAGGCCCTCAGCACATAACGCATATACAAAAACTCATATCAAAATATATATATAGTTGTCACTAGAACCTATAATTCATATTCATATAGATCCGTATATAAACCTACTGGAAGGGGATTGTCAGCTTATCATTCTCTCCATTCTTATATATGCTTACTTTATATGATATCTCAACTTCATATATAAGCAATATACTATACGCAACAAGTATAATTATACTTATAACAATCATAAGTATAATAACCATCCCTCTGAGATATAACTCGAGGACGCAATCTCATAGTGCGAATCCAAATCCGGGTTTACTCACTCAACCATGGTACCAAGTTAGACTCACGCATGGTCATGGTAAAAATACACAACGCTGGAGGCGGCCTTATTCCCTCAGCAAGTGGAATGGACACATCGCACTCGAACGCGGGACGGTGTGACCTAGGGATATACTCACCTTGTTCCTCAAGCCAGGGGATTCACCCACATCGTGCAACCTCCATGGATCTCACTAGAGAAAATATATAATCTGGATGTTCCAACCCTACGCCCGGAAAAGCCCGTGGAATCAGCCTCTAAGATACAAATATACCAATCACGCACATATATATATGTATTTGTATCTTATTATATTTACTGTAATCACATCGTGTATATAATCTATATCACTCCTCAATATATATGGCTATAATTGCCAACTCATATAGCAATAGCCAAACCCAAATGCTCCCATACGTAATAGTATAAGTATTTACACACTTAAAATACTAAACCCATAAGTATTCTCTTACTTAAATATAACTTGTACCTTAATCACTTTTAAGGATTTATATATATTCCCGAATATATAAATCCGTACTAATTAGATAAGTATATTATCGACTTATCTTAATTCCATAGGTATCACACCTCCTATAATAACTGTCGTCAATAGACGTATTGGGTAACCGCTAAATCATCTTAAGCCTATATCCAAAATTCCATCCTAATCTCCCAGTAGGATTTACTCAATTATAGTCAGCATATAATTACATTTTTTACGCGCACAATTATCTATCTAAAATTGCCCACCAAAATACTCCCTCGGGTGTTACTCGTCCCGAACACCCCTAAATAAATAAGTCCTGGATTTTACTCTATTAACCCAAGGTATACATCTCACTCCAATAATAATTTATAAGTCCCCACTCTATTTTTGGGAACCCCAAATGTCTAACTCCACAATTTATTTTTCCTCGAAAATATACTTTTAGTGCCATACAATTTTGTACCTTCCTAACCCCAATTAACTCCCTTAAATGGCTAGGGATAATTTCCCCTATTTGGATATTAATTTCCTCAAATAAATAGGCTAGAGTAAATAAATTTGTGAATTTATCCCATTTAAACTTAACTAGCCGAAACTATTAAAATTCCTGTAGGGTCGATCGATCGACCCTTGGCCATTGATCGATCGATCGATCAAGGCAGCTTCTTCTCCGAACCTCTGTTTCGGCCATTGATGTAACCCCAAACTTTTATACCCTCTCCTATAATACTCCAACCTCAATCAACAACATAAACACACATAAAAAGGGTTCTAAACATCCTAGAACCCATAACCAACAATCAGTTTTAATAAATTTCTAGGTTTCTTAAATCGGATATTCTCCGGGGTTTACTCGTTCAACTTCCGAAAAACCCGTTTTGATTCATGAAAACCTAATAACAAAATGTTTATATTTTTTTATTACCAACTATGATATGAGATATGCAATCAACATTATAAAGCAAGTAAACCCTTGCCACGTGGATAAAATCTAATGACCTCGAGTCGAATTCCACGGAGTTTGGCCGAAATCTCCTTTTCTCTCTTCATTTCTCCTCTTCATTTCTTCTCTTATTATTTTCTCTCTTTCCTTTCCTTCTCCCACTCTCTCGTGTATTTTATAGGATATAAATAAGGGTTTATCCCTTATAAACCCAAAAATTACTCGTTTACTCAATTGCGATTCCCTACTAGTCCAAAAAATTTCGGAACCCAAACACTACTCCCGGATACTCTGTTCTGACTATCTCGGCCATTCCAAAACCAACTGCGCACTCCAAATCTCAATTCGATTCACTTAACTAAAATTCACTATTTAAACGCAACACATCGTAATACCGGTTTTCCAATTAAAATATTATCCTTTGTCGCTTTACCCAACTGCGACATGTAATTAAAATGGTCCAACTCATATACTTAATCCCAAAAGTAAATGTAACACACATCGGAAATCATTTAACCATCCTAAACTCCAAAAATTATTTTTCAGAGAAATTCCTCAAATCTCCAAATTACACCCATTTATGTAATTTAAATATCCACAAAAGTGCGGGGTATTACATTCTCCCCCCCTACAATGGAATTTTGTCCCCAAAATTTGGATACGACCGGTACTACCAACCTAGGATCGCTAATCACGCTACATCCTAGTGCAAAAAAGTCGAATGGTACTAACCCAAATGGTATCCACCTATCTCAAGGCTTATACTCTAACGCACTAGCTTAATAACATGTTTAACTATATCTCTATATGCTACGACACTATCTCGGTCGTAAGGTTGACTCTCACATCACATCGCACCTAGTGCTTCTATAATCGCAAATAACGAAAATGAGCCTTTAATCGCCGCTCTAACGTATAAATCTCACTGGAGAATCACGGCTCTAAGAGTCCATTCATCTACATCAGGACATCTAATTTCCCTAAAAAGGAAATTACACTAACGCTTTACTACTCATGTCAGTCTCATAGCTTAGCTTGGGTGTGCTACCTCTTATTGCACTGATATAATTGGATTCCTGTGCACCCCATATGACATTACATCCAACAATCTCTAATCTCATTCATAACTACCTCGCAGCATAATCTTCAGTTTTATACACTACGTCCTTTCTATTTCGTGTGGTATATAAAATCAACTTACCAAGGTGCCCATACACCTTTTAACTCGTGCCTAATTGCACAACCATTATAAACATCCAACATATAACCCTCTCTCTAAATAATGGGCCTCATTTCCTCGGCCTAGTACTAACACATGGGTTTTCCTAACTCGAAAAATTCAAAATTCAATTCTTCCTATACCTGGAAATCCAATCCTTCTCAACGTTAACCCACTAATCTTCTTGTGGTTAACTAACAATAATCTTCCTATATCAACGCCACTAGTCCTATTCTCCTTACTTCCTAATAACCCTACGATCAATGTGTTTCCTACACACATAAGATAAATACTATACTAACCATGTCTCTAGTGCCCAAGACCTCTCCCGACTTCTGACATTCGTTGGGTTTCATGTGTGGGACATCTCGCAAAGCGACATCCAAATAGGAACCCTCCTGTTACACTACTTCCTTGCATCGCCAGTTATCGAGATATAACGGTCTAAGACACACCAACTGAATGTTCTAAAATACTATCTTGCTAACCTACTAATGTACTTCTACCACTATGTCCTTCCATCTTGGCGAGATGGAAAGTCTAACTAATCGGGGCACCTACTCTCTGCAAAAGTGTTACGAACATCATACCCAAAATATACTACCTCCAAAATTTGCCTTTTCATTAAGGCCTGGCTCCAAGACTTAAATCAATTTCCTTGACCTTACCTCCCCCGCTTACTTGTCGTGTGAGAAACATTTGAGTGCTTTTCCATAGGACTTATATCTCCCTAAACATACAATCATTTCACGACTCTCAGTTTATTGTGTTTTCTCCACACTATGTAACTTATCATCAAAACCAACATCCTTGCATCCTGTAATATCTATCCACTCCCGACGTCGTTAAGGTTCATGCGTAGAGTGTCTCGCGAGCGAAATCCAAACAAGGAACCCCTCTTATACATTACTACTTAACTTTGTCGATCGTGGCGGTATGTCAGCGCAAAACATGTAAAATACTAAATCCTGCATACCTTAGATCACATCTATAAGGTCCCCATGCATTAAAGTCATGCTAGTGAAATATCTATTCACCGAAGTTCCATCTAGACGCATAATAAAGGCGAGCTCAACCTCTATCCAGGTAAGATATCACAACAATAATTAGTTCCACCCTGGAACCGTGGATACGATAGTCTTGCAATCATTAGCCTGCTATCGCTCCGATCATCCACAAGTACATTACACTTACAATAGTAATATACTCGTATAACACACACAAAACGAGTAGTACAAACCAGATATAAACTCAAAATACTAACACCCATTTTTCACAGTGAATGAAAGAAAATAGATCCCCACTACCGCGAAAAAACATATAGACATATACTATATAATGTTACCGATACCACCAGTAAACTAGAATCACATGCGAATCTAGGACAATTAAAATGGTAAGGACATAAATTTCCAATTGAGTCCCTGTATTGTTTTGACTTAATTCCGTGAACAAAACTGTGTTTGTAATACGTCATAGGGATATGTATATTTTATCATGATCCTACTTGGTCTATGACGTATTGAAGAATTTGAAGACGTTGCGATAAAGATTCAAAGATTTAATCATGTCGATGTTTATTTGGTTCAAGTTTAATCGTCTTCAAAGTTAATTTCATTCCGAGATCACTCAGGTATGAATACGTATAATTAATGGTGCTCGGAATTATTTTATAAAATATAAGGATGTAATTTTTATAAATAAAAATGTTTTTAAATGTTTTAAAAGTGTTTTAATGGTTTAAACTTCATTTTATGATGATAAGCTCGAAAGAGAGTTTGACTAATTTGAATCTTTTTGTTAAGAGACGTTTTTATCCGAAAGTCAAAGAAAGTCAAACTTTCGCAAGGTCGCTCGAACGACATTAGATCTCGTTCGAACGAGATACAATGTCGCGCGAACGACATGCTTAAGTCGTTCGAACGACACGTTTTTAGAGGCGGTATTTAAATCCTATTTAAACAGTGTTTGCATCATAATTTCGGTGGTGTGCTTTCTGGAAAAGAGTTTTACGAACCAGAACCTTGTTTGCACATGTTTTCTAAGGTTTATAAAGCATAAACAAATCCTTAGAGTTTGCAAAGATCCGAGTTATCATTCTTAAATGTTTACATGATCTTGCTGCACCAAAGTTTTTTGTTCTACACATTGAACCCAAAGGGTTTTGCGGTGAAGAAGAGACGGACATCGTGTTCGACATCGTAGACGAATCAAAGCCATATCGGTGGACATAGAGACATACGTGGAGGCATGTGTTGTGGACAGAGATCGTGGAAGACAGAATTTCTGCGTGGACACTAATGAAGAATGGTTGAAGATCAGAAGGAGCGTCAAGACCCGTGGGGATAGAGTCTTAGTGTAAGGCTAATCTGTCTTTGTAAAACCATTGTTCATAGTAATTGTCTGGCTTGGGCCGTCCGAGGTTGTTTTCCCGTTTTGGGTTTTTTATCGTACATTCGGCGTTGTGAGTATTCTTCACTTTACTTTACTTGCTTTAATCACTAGATGCATGTTTAGGATTAATCAAGATAAAATTGGTTTAAAGTGAGAATTGGGTTTTTCACAACTTGGTTTGGTGCATAATTAAAATTTGGATTTTTTTTGGAGAAAAATTGGTTTTCTTTAAAACACACATATTAGCCACTCTTCAAATTGGTATCAGAGCCAGAATTTTTTTTTATTTGTTTTATGATCCCGTGTGTGTTCAAAGATGAATTCTAGATATAATGAATATTCTCGAACTCCTGTTTTTGATGGCACTAATTACACTTATTGGAAGATGAGAATGAGATGTGCTTTAAAATCCATTGATGAATGTGTTTGGCCTGCAATTGAGAATGGTTGGACACCCCCTGTCACTATTTTAGGTGAGGTCACTAGTTTAAAGCCTATTGAGTCATGGACCGAAACTGAACAAAGACTTGAACAATATAATTCTAAGGGTCTGTACGTTATTGCTTCACGTGTCACACAGGAAGAATATAACAAAATTATGACTTTTGAAACATCAAAAGAGGCTTGGGACATTTTGGCACTCACTCACGAGGGCACTAGCACGGTTAGGGAGTCAAAACTTCAAAATATCACTACACAGTTTGAGACCATTAGGATGTTAGAGAGTGAGACCTTTGATGAGTTTTATGCTAGGTTGTCCAATATTATCAACTCGTCGTTTAACCTAGGTGAGAAAATTCTCGACAACCGTGTCATTAAGAAAATCCTTAGGTGGTTGCCTAGTAGGTTTGATGCAAAAGTGACCATTTTAAACTCCTTGGGAAGGTTAGAATCAACGAAACTAGAAGAGATTGTAGGTGACTTAAAAACCTATGAAATCGACATGATTACCTCCAAGCAAGTGCCTAAGAAAGGAAAGGGTATTGCTTTAAAAACCCGGAAGGAGGAAATTAAAGTTTCGGATTCCGATTCCGATTTCAATTTTGAGGATGTAGCTTTGTTGGCAAAGAAATTTAAAAAATTTATTAAGTTTCAAAAGCAATCTAAATATGCTAAGAAATTTAAAAAATTCAAGAACAACAAAGTAGATCCAACCTCTAAGGATAAGTTTGAGAAGCCAAAGAGAGATGAGTCGAATAAGTGTTTTGGGTGTGAGAGGTACGGTCACAAGGTTAAGGAGTGTCCCACTAGACTTAAGAAAGAGGTCAAGCAACCCATTGTCTATAGTGCCACCTTAAGTGATAGTGAACCGGAAGAGGGAGAGATTTCCCCCATTGAGCATAACTTTACTACATTTATGGCATGTCATATGAGCGACGGCGATAATACTCATGTGAATGACACTTCCGAGGAGGATTTGAGTGTATCTCATGTTAGCGAGGGTGAAGAGAGTGACGAGGAGGAGATAGATGTGAAAGAATTGCAAAATGCATTTAATGAGTTGTATGCCGAAATGTTAAAGGTGAAAAAGTCTAACTCAAAATTGCAATCTAAGTTGAATGAGCGTGCCATAGAAAATAATGATAGTTTGATTGAGGATCTTAGGGCATGAGAGAAGAAGTTTAGGGAGAAACTAGAGTTTGTGGAGAAAGAGAAAGACAATCTCCGTGGTTTGATGGAGTCCTTGAAAAAGGAGATTTTAGAGTTTGAGGAGACTAGGCGTTTACTCGAGTCTAGGATTCACGAGTTGGAGGAAAGGTTGAAAGACTCGTCTAGAGTCAAGTTTGATTTGGAGGCTAGGTCGGAGAAGTTAGATAAGATCCTAGGCACCGTCCAAATTAAGGGTGATAGGGGAGGTATAGGTTTTGGTGAGAGAGTTGTTCCCATTCCCCCCGCACGTGTGAGAAACACTAGGATGGTTAGAAAAGGTCCACATAAAGGTAATCATTACCCCCACCGCTACTCTTGCACATTTTTTGGTAGGAAGGTCACCTTAGGCGTTATTTTTACGACCTTAGACAAGGTCCTAGGAAGTTTAAGAATAAAGTTTCCCCAATTACCCAAACCCCCATGCATCATTTTACACCTATTTGGGTTAGGAAATCGGATTTAGTGGCTTTTGGAATTAAACTTCGTGATTCTCATTTGGGTGCACTTGATTCTTCCCATGCTAAATCTAAAGGATGATAGTGTTGCCATGTTTGTCATATGCTAGTTTGCTTCATGATATATTCATTGCTAGTATTCTGACATGTGTAACATTTTGTATTTTAGTTTTCATTTGTTTGAGTCCTATTTGAAAAATACAAAAAGATTTTGTTTTTGAGAAACTCTTTTGAAAAATCCAAAAAGATTTTGCTTTTCTTTGAGTTAAAATATGTTTGAAAAGCCAAAAAGATTTTTCAGTTTTTGGTTTTTGAGTTTACATGTTTGATGTGGCATATTGGTGTGCTTGGACCCCCCCCCCCGGTCGTTTCATTATCCATGTGGCTAGGACATTTGGTCATTATTATCGATGCTTAGAATGATCTTAACCATTGTGTATATGGGGTTGTTTCGAAGTTGATATGCATTTTGATTCGACTTTGTATATATGCCAACATCGCACACATGCACGAGTTTATATGGATGTTTGACTTCTCTTGCATATTTGAATTTGGTGAGGCGTTCTTATCTCAATCTTGTCATCTATGCGTAAGTAAACTTAAGGAGAAGTGTGCATGTAATAACCGTTTACCGTGAGGATTTGAATTGAAAAAAATGATGAGTGATTCACGGGAAAGGGCTGTGAGAGTTCAAAATTAACTCTTCGTGAAAGCCACCATTTAAAAAGAGCACAAAAGAAAATGCATAATGCTAAGAAAAGGGCCAATAAGATTTTCTCTAAGTTGAGATTGCTAGAAACCTCAAAAAAACTTGAAAAAGTATATATATATATATATATATATATATATATATATATATATGAGGGAGTTCGGTTGGAGAAAATTTAAACGGGTTTGCACATCTAATCCTAATGTTGAAACATTGCAATTTGACGCTATTGTTTGTAGAATCGTCAATATTTTGGATTGGTGTGCATGTAGTATGTTTAGTTCATAAAGCTCACACTTTAATTGTCACCAGGCTATGATAAAGTTTAATGATTTATCGCTATCAATTAGAGCTTCTTGATAGTTTCAATGTGTTGAAATTGTGATTCATTTGTTGTAGTTTCACGCCCATTCTTTCCATGTCCATGTTTCAGCACATCGGTACTATGTTTTCATGTAACTCCCATTTTTAGTTTTTATGAGTTTCTGCATGTTGTGCGAAAAGCCTACTGTTTTAGCACTGTTTTGACTCTGTCAGGCCCTTCCTAGAATTTTTTTGTGGAAATTTTTCACTGGACAATACTTTATAATATTTCTAGGAAACTGGGAAATTTGGACAGGTCGCGCGAACGACTTCTGTACTTCGTTCGAGCGACTTCCTCATCTCGTTTGAGTGATGTCCCTAGCTCGTTCGAATGACAGAATAAAAAATGGCTTCTTATTGGTTTGCAGTCCTCTGGTTTAATATGATATATTTTTGGTACTGCGGGAAGAATTTCTAGACTGTTTGGTTATATGCAGGTTCTTTTATGTTCCAAATTGTTTTTTTTTTTGCATATGAGTTCGTTTATCACACTTGATTTGATTGGTATACTCTATGTGTGATTCCTTGGGTTACTAGCTACTGATTTGTTATTGTTTGATCATTATTAGCTGGTTATTTCATGATTATATGGCGGTTTTTGTTTTTCAAAGTTGGTATCAACTTGATTATATTTGATATCATATTCTCATGCTAGATATTTCAAATTGGTTTGTCTTTTCACCGGATTGTCTATTCGAGACAAAAAGGGGGAGAGATGTATGTGATGTAGGGGGAGTTTTATTGAGCGTTTCTATTGATATATGGATTTACATATTGTTTGATTATAATTCTTCCTAATTGGTATCAAATATAAATTGCTATCATTTGTTCCTCCATACTTCACTGGGTATCTGTTTGTCTATTTCATGTGTGTAGGTATGCCTCAGCGATTCGAGATTTTAAGTCTACATCACATTCAGACAGTTCATGCTTGTCGGTGCTACATATACTAGTCCGTGTCTTGTAATTTTTGATTTTGGGTTTATGGGATGGGATTTAGGCGTCATACGGCTTGACGGACCGGTTAGTCATTTCACTGGTTTAGTTTTGTCCCGGAATAGTCAAAGGGTGAGATTTGTAAGGACATAAATTTCCAATTGAGTCCCTGTATTGTTTTGACTTAATTCCATGAACAAAACTGTGTTTGTAATATGTCATAGGGAGATGTTTATTTTGTCACGATCCGACTTGATCTATGACGTATTGAAGAATTTGAAGACGTTGCGGCAAAGCTTTAAAGATTTAATCATGCCGATGTTTATTTGGTGCAAGTTTAATCGTCTTCAATGTTAATTTCATTCCGAGATCACTCGAGTTTTAATACGTATAATTAATGGTGCTCGGAATTATTTTATAAAAGATAAGGATGTAATTTTTATAAAGAAAAATATTTTTAAATGTTTTAAAAGTGTTTTAATGGTTTAAACTTCATTTTATGATGATAAGCTCGAAAGAGAGTTTGACTAATTTGAATCTCTTTGTTAAGAGACGTTTTTATCCGAAAGTCAAATAAAGTCAAACTTTCGCAAGGTCACTCGAACGATATTGGATCTCGTTCGAACGAGATACAATGTCGCGCGAATGACATGCTTAAGTCGTTCGAATGACACATTTTTTGAGGCGGTGTTTAAATCCTATTTAAACAGTGTTTGCATCATAATTTCGGTGGTGTGCTTTCTGGAAAAGAGTTTTACGAACCAGAACCTTGTTTGCACATGTTTTCTAAGGTTTACAAAGCATAAACACATCCTTAGAGTTTGCAAGGATCTGAGTTATCATTCTTAGATGTTTACGTGATCTTTCTGCAGCAAAGTTGTTTGTTCTACACATTGAACACAAAGGGTTTTGCGGTGAAGAAGCGACGGGCATCGTGTTCGACATCATAGATGAATTAAAGCCATATCGGTGGACACCGAGTCATACGTGGAGGCGTGTGTTGTGGACAGAGATCGCGGAAGACGGAATTTTTGTGTGGGCACTAATGAAGAACGGTTGAAGATCAGAAGGAGCGTCAAGACCCGTGGGGATCGAGTCTTAGTGTAAGGCTAATCTGTCTTTGTAAAACCATTGTTCACAGTGATTGTCTGGCTTGGGCCATCCGAGGTTGTTTTCCCGTTTTGGGTTTTTCCTCGTACATCCGGCGTTATGAGTATTCTTCACTTTACTTTACTTGCTTTAATCACTAGATGCATGTTTAGGATTAATCAAGATAAAATTGGTTTAAAGTGAGAATTGGGTTTTTCACAACTTGGTTTGGTGCATAATTAAAAGTTGGATTTTTTTTAGAGAAAAATTGGTTTTGTTTAAAATACACATATTGGGCATTCTTCAAAAATACTGTGACTCTATCTTGCCACACAGAATATACCTCCTTCATTCAAGGTGAAACTCATAATAATAACTCTACCAATCTCCTTGACTGCTCTATATGGTTCCTAGACGTAGTACACTTGTCTTAATCGAACCAAGAACTACTTTAACCAATTCCCCATCTAGGCACCTTACTCTCGTCCTTTAATTCCTACTGTCAAGGACTAACCACATGGTTCTACATACCACATCACAATTTTCCCCATCTCTGACCACTCTGACCATGTTAAGATTATCAGTATCTCAGACTCTATAGCCTCTATCCTAAAAATCGCCTTCATAGTTCCCTTAGATCCTCTTACTAAAAGGAAACATGCTACCGGCCTCAATTACCTTATTTCAAGGAATTTCCTCGGGTGGATGTCCATCAATAAAGTTCCATGAACACAAATTCTCCATAAGTGCTAGAAACACTTTTTTTTTAGTGAGCATGTCATTCCTCTGAAGGACTCTCTCTTCATTGCACCTACCTTACTTTGGTACAAGGTTCACTTAACCATATAACTCTTTATTCACTGTCGTCCTCTGACTGATACTTATGTGAATAATTCATAACTGCATTCTTTCCATTCCTGTTAAATCATGGGAACTTGTGGTTAAAACCATCTGTAAGATCTCTCTATGAGCAAAACATCCTGCTTCCTTAAACATGGTGACTATTGTTCCCACCATTTCAATATTGCTCCCACAAGTGAAATTTTTTTCCTCGAATTTTCACATATGGGTATTTCCATACCCTGCTCTAAGACGAAGCTTCTGAGACTTCTACTTCTATTAAGTAATGCTGCACTTACTTCGTACGACTTAACTTCAACGTAAGGTCCTTGTTAAAGACCCTTTCAAACTTTTTCCCCAACTTAGCTTCACAGGGTAATTCAACTTTAGCACCACTCTCTACTATAGAGGTACTTGGATACTCATAGCTACTATACTTTAGTAGTCATTGCAACAATCCTTGATAAAAGCCACAAGGAGAGTGACCTCTACTGCGATCCTGGTCTCCAACTTCAACTAACATCTCCAACTAAGCCCCGCCTCCTGCTGCCCTCATTACGGACTTCCCTGGTCTCCCTTCATCGATCAGCACATGAATATTGAACGAGCACGCAAAAGATTTATTATAATCTTATATAATGGCAGGAGAATGAAATCTCACAAGAGGAATCAATAATCCTAATCATAAGGCTCTATTTCAAATCGAGAGCAACGCTGAAAGCGTAGTACGTCCGCACAGATTCCTAAAGACACTAGAACCTGATGCTCTGATACCATCTGTAACACCCCGCCTAATAAAATACCGGGTGATCAATCCTATACCAAATTAAATCAGGAGTCTCATATGGTTCATTCTCAGCATCACTATCGAAAACCAAATCAATTACTAATAACCTATTAGGTTGGCATCAAAAATTTATTTAACTAATATTTTTAACCAAACCATTTAAATAAAACATTCACACATTTTATATGTAAAAACTGAAATGCAATTAAATAACCGAACACTCGATTTAACATAATATAACCAAATCGAAAGTCGGGCTAAAAGGCAGTAAAAGAATAAATAAAGACAATTGGGCTTTCGGTCAAAATGTTACTACAATGCTTCCTATCTAGATCACAAGAATAGGAGTGTCTAAAGATAAACCTTCATGCATCCACAGTTACTGCACCAACGCCTAACTCGAAAGAATCACCATCCAGGCGTCCCTGTGTCTGGACACCTACATATATATATATATATATATATATATATATATATATATATATATATATATATATATATATATATATATAGCAAGAGAGGAGAAAATAGAGAAACGGGTCAGAGCCCGAGTTTTGAAAATATTTTGCAAGTGCATAAATGCCATATTTCTAAAAATATGAATTTATCTCATATTTAAATTAGTATCGCACTCCTATGAGATACCCCTCACCCCTCTTCTAATAGTGCACACCTATCGCACACCTTTATACAACCTAGTTAATCTACCCTGCCTAACTCATCGATTTCACCCATCTTAAAAAGGTCCTCATAACCCAAGTACTAAGGACTAAACTTCTCCCCAGTCCCAACTCTGCGCTACGTTTCGTGCGTGGGGTGTCTCGTGAAGCGAAATCCAAATAAGGAACCCTCCTGTTACACTACTACCTAGTAATGTTGATTGTCGAGATTCATTAGGCCCTCAGCACATAACACATATACAAAAAATCGTATATATATATATATATATATAGTTGTCACTAGAACCTATAATTCATATTCATATAGATCCGTATATAAACCTACCGGAAGGGGATTGTCTGCTTATCATTCTCTCCATTCTCATATATGCTTACTTTATATGACATCTCAACTTCATATACAAGCAATATACTACACGCAACAAGTATAATTATACCTATCACAATCATAAGTATAATAACCATCCCTCCGAGCTATAACTCGAGGATGCAGTCTCATAGTGCCTATCCAAATCCGAGTTTATTCACTAAACCATGGTACCAAGCCAGACTCACTCATGGTCATGGTAAAAATACACAACGGTGGAGGCAGTCATGTTCCCTCTGCAAGTGGAATGAACACATCGCACTCGAACGCGGGACGGTATGACCTGGGGATATACTCTCCCTACTCCTCAAGCCAGGGGATTCACCCACATCACGTAACCTCCATGGATCGCACTAGAGAAAATATATAATCTGGTTGTTCCAACCCTATGCCCGGGAAAGCCCATGGAATCAGCCTCTAAGATACAAATATACCAATCACACATAGATATATATGTATTCGTATCATATTATATATATTGTAATCACATTGTGTATATAATTTATATCACTCATCAATATATATATATATATATATATATATATATATATATATATGGATATAATTGCCAAATCATATAGCAAAAGCCAAACCCAAATGCTCCCATACGTAATAGTATAAGTATTTACACTCTTAAAATACTAAACCCATAAGTATTCCCTTACTTAAATATAACTCGTACCTTATCACTTTTAAGGATTTATATATATACCCGAATATATAAATTCGTACTAATTAGATAAGTATATTATCAACTTATCTTAATTCCATAGGTATCGCACCACCTATAATAACCGTCGTGAATAGACGTATTGGGTAACCGTTAAATCATCTTTAGCCTATATCCCAAATTCCATTCTAATTGCCTCGTAGGATTTACTCAATTACAGCTAGCATATAATTACATTTTCTATGCGCACAATTATCTATCTAAAATCGCTTGCCAAAATACTCCCTCGCTCGCTCCAATAAATAAGTCCTAGATTTTACTCAGTTAACCCAAGCAATACATCTCGCTCTAATAATAATTTAGAAGTCCCCACTCCATTTCTGGAAACCCCAAATGTCTAACTCCACAGTTTATTTTTATTTTGCACCTTCCGAACCTCAATTAACACCCTTAAATGGCTAGGAATAATTTTTCCTATTTGGATATTTATTTCCTCAAATAAATAGGCTAGAGTTAATATATTTGGGAATTTATCCCATTTAAACTCAACTATCCGAAACTGTCAAAATTCCTGTAGGGTCGATCGATCGACCTTTGGCCGTCGATCGATCGATCGAACAAGGCAGCTTCTTCTCCGAAGCCTCTGTTTCGGCCATTGATATAACCCCAAGCTTTTATCCCCTCTCCTATCATCCTCCAACCTCAATCAACAACATAAACACACATAAAAAGGGTTCTAAACATCCTAGAACCCATAACCAACAATCTTTTTCAATAAATTTCTAGGTTTCTTAAATCGGATATTATCCGGGGTTTACTCGTTTAACTTCAGAAAAACCCCTTTTGATTCACGAAAACCCAATCCTAAAATATTTATAGTTTTGTATTACCAACTATGATATGAGATATTCATTCAAAAGTATAAAGCCAGTAAACACTTGCCTCGTGAATAAAAACTGACGGCCTCAAGTCGAATTTCGCGGAGTTTGGTCGAAATCGCCTTTTCTCTCTTCCTTTCTCCTCTTCCTTTCTTATCTTCTTCTTTTCTTTCTTTCCTTTCCTTCTCCCACGCTCTCGTGTCTTTTATAGGAGAGAAATAAAGGTTTATCCCTCATAAACCCAAAAATGACTCATTTACTCAATTGTGAGTCCCTACTAGTCAAAAAATTCTCGGAATCCAAACGCTAAGACCGGATACTCTATTTTGACTATCTAGTCCATTCCAAAACCAACTGCGCACTCGAAATCTCCATCTGAGTCACTTAACTAAAATTCAATATTTAAACCCAACACATCGTAATACGGGTTTTCCAATTAAAATATTATCCTTTGTCGCTGTACCCAACTGCGACATGTAATTAAAATGGTCTAACTCATATACTTAATCCCAAAAGTAAATGTAACACACATCGAAAATAATATAACCATCATAAACTCCAAAAATTATTTTTCAAAGAAATTCCTCAAATATCCAAATTACAGCCATTTATGTAATTTAAATATCCATAAAAATGTGGGGTATTACTGGTTTAAGAGAGAGGGTTCGTATAAGTGGGGAGAGAGAGAGAGAGAGAGAGAGAGAGAGAGAGAGTAATTTTGATTGAAATGAGTAAGCCCAATCGGGTTCTATTTATAATCTAAATTGGATAATGGTTTAGGCAGTGACTCGATCTATAACAAAGATGGTTTAATTTAGTAAGTCACTATTAATTCCAATTGTTCACAATTTAGAACCATGACTCTAAAAAAATACCCAAATACGGTTAGGGTTTTGGATCGTTACCCACTTTCTTTGACCATTTTGAAATCAAAAGTTATCACGATCTAGGTTAAGGTTTGAAACTGTTACCATATTTCACGCCAGAATTGTCATGGTTTCTTACTATTAGTCACGGTTCCCAATCATGACCCACCTAATGATAATATTGACACTAATTTTCCAGCCATTAGGGTCATGGTTTGGTCAAGGGTTTAAACCATAACTAATTGGTTCAAGATTTTTGACTGGGAAGAATCCATGACCAGCTAATGGATTAGGTCACTCATATGTGGGTCATATACAGGGTCACGATTTGGAGGTTATGGTTGTAATACCCCATACTTTCATCATTAATTAATTTTCGTGTGCTTTATATTATTAATTTGATTTGGGAAATTAAATTGGATTTTAGTAAATATTAATTAGCGAGATAAAGTATTAATATTACTATAATTATTTTTTATTGTGTGTGATAAGTAAATATGTATGTAATTTATTATATGTCGATATAGTGTGACATCGACGGATCAGTATAATTTATAGGTAATGTGTAGGGTATTCATGTGTCAGGCCTAGTTATTGAGATGATAGCATATTTTTAGTTGAGTTATTTGTAACAACCCGAGGTCTTGGAGACGAGGATTTATTTATTTTGGGAGAAATAAATAATATTTTATTGGAGAATAATTAAACTTGGCACTTGAGGTCAAAACTTGGAGTTGTTAGAAAGTGTATCGTATGGCGATTCTGAGGGTGTAGTTGTGTCCGGAAGGGTCGAGAAAGTCGAAATGACTGTACTTGGGGTCTATTTAGGTTCCGAAATAATTTAGGACCGTTTGACTCGAATTAAAGTTACCGGGTCATTTAAAGTGTGTATTATCATTTAAAGATGTGTACCTTGGGAGTTAGGGATTAAAAAGCCTACGGGAGATAATTCTCCAAAGAGAGAAAGAGAAAAATAAAGAAAGAAAGAGAGAAGAAGAAAAGGAAGGAGAAAAGAGAGAGAAAGTGGAGATTTCCGGACTATACGCGATCTCAAGGCGGATTCAGACTCTACGAACCCGAGTCAAGTGATTAAACTTTCTAAATAATTGTTGTGTACCATTTATTGCATGATTTGTGGATTGAATCTTTGGGTTTTAGGTTTAGTTTATCAAAACCTAACTTTTGGGTATATTCTTAGATTTGATATGTAGATCTTGGATTTGATGATAGAAATTAGTTTATATGCATTCTAGGATGAATATTGATGTTATATATGTGATTGGGGTGAAGAAAGATGGAGAGAACATGATTAAAATGAATTTTGGGTATTTTAGGCTTACAAAAAGTAGCCATTTTCGAGGTTTCTGAAGGGCCGAATCGATTCGGCCTCCTACCGAATCGATTCGGAAATATGAAGGTGCCTAGGTCTGAGTGACCGAATCGATTCGAACCCCAACCGAATTGATTCAGCCTGAGACAGAGTCCCAGGTCTGATGACCCGAATCGATTCGCCTTCCTGGCCGAATAGATTCGCTGGGCCGAATCGATTCGGAATTGGCCCGAATCGATTCGGAAACAGGGCTTTTGAGGGAATGTTTTCCTAGGGAGAATTTCATTCCATTTTTTTCGAGGTTATCAATTGGGGACCTCTATAGGAATTATTTGGAGTATGTTTTGGAGACTTTTAAAGAGTTTCCCTTATAAGAAATTTTGGAGTCATATTGACTAAATTTGAGGAATACCGATTAGAGATTTTGGTATTTTCTAAGTGGGGAATCCCACCTTGATTGGAGACTCTATTGGGAGATAATTATTAAATTCATATAGGAGTATGATAATAAGTTTAGTGGTATTGGATTTTAAAATCCAATCCCAAATGGGATAACTTTAAAGGTTCATAAAACGAATTGAACCCAATTATGGATGAAGAACTGTTTGTGTTAATTGAGGTGCATTCGGATATAGAATATCCTTAACTCAATTAGAATTGAGATACACTTCATTATTAGAAGTCGTGTGAGCTTCAAGCGAGAAATAGTATCGCATATACTAAGTGGGGAAGATATGTGAGATTTGACGGTTAGTGTATCAAAAGAGAGAGATATACTAAACAATGACATTAAATCTATTGTGCCTAAGAGCGTATAATGAAAATGAAAATGTTGTGGAAAGTATACCTTATATGATGGTATATCTTTATTATGTGGTATGTATGTATGTATACTATATGATGGTATATATGCATGGTTAGGCATACCCTCTCCTTGCTATCATTGGGAAGTTACGTGCGTTGCGGGTGAGCATCCTGTCTCAAAGAGTAGGGTGTGGATATTCCCCAGGTCATAGTCGTCCATGTGATTATTATGTGATATACATTTATTTATTTTAGGGGTGAGAGTGTCGTGGGTATGTGTCGCTCTCACTTGCCGGTTAGGAGCTATGACCGCTTCTCGGGACGTCGTGTGCGTGAGTTGATCACGAGGTCGGTGTCGTTGAACCCCACCAGGTGGCCCGAGTTTGCTATGTATATGGGCTGCTGTAAGATGATAGCATGTGAGCCTGCATCCTTCGAGTTATAGCTCGGTTGGATGGTTATTATGACTTGTGCTTGTACTTGGGTATCGAGGGCATAATGGACCTCAATGACCCTCATTGCCAGGATTACTGTATCGGGGGGGTTCCTTATTTGGATTTTGCCTCGGCGAGACGTGCCACGCACGAATCGCAGTGTGATATTGGAAATTGGGGATAAGTTAGTCTTTAATGCTCATACTTATATATATATATATATATATATATATATATATATATATATATATATATATATATATATATATATATATATATATAAATATATATATATATATCACCTATCCCGATAATCGACAGTGCCAGGAGTAGTGTAACGGGGGGTTCCTTGTTTGGATTTCGCTTCGGCGAGACGTCCCACGCATGAAACGCCGTGTACTGTTGAGAATTGGGAATATTAATCAATTAAAACTGGATAATTGGGTTACATGCATCATGCATTGAGGGCATAATGAGCCTCGAGTATCAATACGGTCAGGAGTAGTGTAGCGGGGGGGTTCCTTGTTTGGATTTCGCTTCGACGGGACGTCCCACGCACGAAACGCAGTGCCGTGTTGAGAATCGAGAGGAGTTTAGTCCTTAACTCTTGATGCAAATAACTCATATATAAATATATACTGTTTACATGCCAATTGAGGGCATAACTAGAATATATGAAATTTTAGTAAATGGGAATGTTGATGTATTGTGATGATGTGGTTGATTATTCAACCTTACATGTTCAATAAATGAACAAATATAATGAGAACTATGACACATTAAATGTAAAGTAATGTTTTAAATGGGAAGGTAGATAAGTGTAGATTTTGAGATAAGTTAGATAGATTAATTTAATATTTATTTTTGGATCTAGTTAGCTTTAATTGCCTAATTAGAGTGGGCATACATTTGGAGACCACGTGCATACGTTTAGTGCGCGCTTTAGTTGAGAGGTGAGTTGGATTATTGTGGAGAGTTCGATTCTACCTTAATCATGTAATAATGCATTTATAATTATTGTGAATTTTAATACACTTGCTATAAAATATTTTTCAACTCGGGCTCTGACCCGTTTATATTTCCTCCTCCATGTATATATTGTATTACTATAGGTGTTCCTCCGCAAGGACGCCATTGATGTTCATCCATCCAGTGTTTTCATGGAGCTGTGGCAATAGCGAATTGTTGCGGCATCTTGTTTAGACGATTCCTATCTTTTTTTTTATCTAGATTAGGATTCAGTTTGTATATTGAGTTAGTATTCAAGTGTTGTAGATTAACACTTTCATATTTCATTTCTCAGATTATTGTATTGTCTGTTACCCGACAGCATATTCGGGTATTTCATTGTTGAGATTTGTTGTACATTGTATTGCACTCTTGTATATATTTAGAGTTTGCACTTATCACTCAAAATAGTTAGTTGTGCTTAGTTGGTTGAGTTTGCATTATTGGTTTTGTTGTTGTTGTTAAATAAAAGTTTTAAATTTTTGACAATCCACTTTTAATGATCTCGGGTAGTTAGCCTTATATTTTAGTATTATTCGTTGATGTTGAGACTGTACCATCTGAGATACCTGATTTAAGGTAGTATAGGGCTAGCCACCCGTTATTATTTTTAGCGGGTTGTCATAAATTATATCAGAGCATCAGGTTCTAGCGTCTTTAGGATCTGTGTGCATTACTACGATCTTCTGTAAGCGTTCTTGATGTAGAGACTTATTATTCGGACGATTGCATTCATACGTCCCTATTTCTTCTGTGATTTGAAAACTTTTGAAAGGCGTTCTGATACAATTGTTCTTGTTTCAGATGCCACCGAAGGGAGGTCGTTCAGTCAAGGAAAATAAAGGGAATGTGCAACCCAACTGCCTCAAAGGAACGTGACTACCGATGAAGTTGCCAATATTGTGGCACAAGGAGTAAATATTGCCATTTTTACAATGGCGCAACAATCTTCCGTTCAAGCAGCCCGACCCCATTTAGGATTGTCTTTATGGGAGAGAGTGAAGGAAGATTTTAGTAAGGGGCATCCTCCCGAGTTTGTAGGGGGAGTTTATGCAATGGCTGCAAGTCAATGGAAAAATAGCATACAGAGGCACCTTCGTATGGTTGAGTGTAGTGAGGTTCAGAAACAATTTTTAGCCACCTTTAAGTTGTCTGGTGCATCTCTTCAATGGTGGGAGTCTGTCACCAAATCTGAACAGAGAGATACTTTACCTATAATAGAGTTTTGGGAGCTTTTTGATCAAAGGTATTTTCCTTCCTCTCCTCGAGATATAAAGATTTTTCAAGGAAATAGAATGGTGGCAGAATATGAGGAAGATTTTTCTAAATGGGCACAATTAGTACCTGATGAGGTAAATACGGAAGAGAAGCGTATATCAAAGTTTGTTCGAGCTTTAGATTGGGAAATTCGACAACATTTGTTAGAGAGTCCCATGTTAATGACTTTCAATGAGGTAGTGAATGTGGCACTATTAAAGTTTCATGAATATCGTCTTCGTTCGCAAGAGGGTAAGAACTGTGGAGATTCAAGTTCATCAAGTAAGTTTGGAGACGAGAGTGCCAGTAATGTGAGTGGGCAAAAAGGGTTTGTGGGTAAATGTTTCTTTTGTAAAGAAATAGGTCATAAAAAGAGAGACTGTCCTCAAAGAGGTAAAGGACCGCAGTTTGATGAAGTTTTGGAAGTGCAACCCCTACAACAGATTCGGGGTCATTTTAGACCGGGGGACTTTGTTTAGGAGCCCATTGATGAGGATGGGCAATCGGACTAGAGATGGGTGATGTAAGTTAATTTTCCTTTATTAATAGGATAATTACTATATGAGTTTTGGGAATATCGTATGGGATATATTTGTGAAAGGGTAGTACTATAGCCCTATTATGTATGTAATGACCCTAAGGGGAATTTTGAGCAAGATAGGCTCTTATGTAATTATCTTTCGATAGAATGGATAATTTTGCAATATGCTCAAAAAGAGCTATAAACCTTGTGGTAAATGTAAGAATGGTAATGGTGATAAGTAGTAATGACAAAGCTACTTCTTTTTATATAGTCATGATAGACTTATATAATTGTTGTATTCCAGTTATGGATGAGCCTTATAAATGGCGATATATTGAAATGATGTAAGATGTTGTCTTTGATAAGAGGTTAAAGACTGTGGATTGATGTGACGCAGGAAAAGTTTAGCTCATAATTATGCTAATTTTTGTGAGCTACATATTGTTATATGTATGATGATTCAAAAGACCTTGTGTTGGACATAAGGCATTTTATATTATATTATAATATATAAACCGTTTTCAAAATAAACTATTTTCAAAATAAAACTTTTATTGGCCTTCGGGCCCTTTCAAAATGATTTTCATAAAATTAAATTTTTTTTTCAAGCTCTAGTCCGGATTTAACAAACTATCAATCCCCGACGTCGCCACATAGTAGTGTATTGGGAGGATTCCTTGTTTGGATTTCTCTTTTGCGAGACGTCCCCCGCACGAAAGTGGCGAATGTCAGGAATTGAGAGGAGTTATTTCTTTGGACCATTCAAAATTTTTACACTATTAAAATGTTAGTATTATGTTTATGGAAATGTGGAACTTGGAGGCAAATAAGCCTCATTATGATTGCTGTGAGCATAAAGCTCAAATATAAAGGGTGTATGGGCGCCCTTGCTGTGGAAATTGGCATTATAAGACTCAAAATCAACTTAAAATAAATAAGTAAATTAACTCGTCGTGGGAAGTTAGAAGTTTGGAGATAGGTTTAGTGAGGAAGGGTGTTGTAGGAATTAGTTGAGCTTTGGAGAATTAGGCTTAGCTAAAATTTCACGGACGAAATTTTTGTAAGTGGGGAAGTTTGTATCAACCCGAGGTATTGGAGACGAGGATTTACTTATTTTGGGAGAAATAAATAATATTTTATTGGAGAATAATTAAACTTGGCACTTGAGGTCAAAACTTGGAGTTGTTAAAAAGTGTATTGTATGGCGATTCTGAGGGTGTAGTTGTGTCCGGAAGGGTCGAGAAAGTCTAAATGACTGTACTTGGGGTCTATTTAAGTTCCGAAATAATTTAGGACCGTTTGACTCGAATTAAAGTTACCGGGTCATTTAAAGTGTGTATTATCATTTAAAGATGTGTATCTTGGGAGTTAGGTCTTAAAAAGACTACGGGAGATATTTCTCCAAAGAGAGAAAGAGAAAAAAGAAAGAAAGAAAGAAAGAAAGAAAGAAAGAAAGAAAGAGAGAAGAAGAAAAGGAAGGAGAAAAGAGAGAGAAAGTGGAGATTTCCGGCCTATACGCGATCTCAAGGCGGATTCAGACTCTACGAACCCGAGGCAAGTGATTAAAATTGCTAAATAATTGTTGTGTACCATTTATTGCATTATTTGTGGATTGAATCTTTGGGTTTTAGGTTTAGTTTATCAAAACCTAACTTTTGGGTATAATCTTAGATTTGATATGTAGATCTTGGATTTAATGATAGAAATTAGTTTATATGTATTCTAGGATGAATATTGATGTTATATATGTGATTGGGTTGAAGAAAGATGGAGAGAAAATGATTAAAATGAATTTTGGATATTTTAGGCTTACAAAAAGTAGCCATTTTTGAGGTTTCTGAAGGGCCGAATCGATTTGGCCTCCTACCGAATCGATTCGAAAATATGCAGGTGCCCAGGTCTGAGTGACTGAATCGATTCGGACCCCAGCCGAATCGATTCGGCCTGAGACAGAGTCCCAGGTCCGATGACCCTAATCGATTCGCCTTCCTGGCCGAATCAATTCGGAATTGGCCCGAATCGATTCAAAAACAAGGCTTTTGAGGGAATGTTTTCGTAGGGAGAATTTCATTCCATTTTGTTCGAGGTTATCGATTGGGGACCTCTATAGGAATTATTTGGAGTATGTTTTGGATACTTTTAAAGAGTTTCCCTTATAAGAAATTTTGGAGTCATATTGACTAAATTTGAGGAATGCCGATTAGAGATTTTGGTATTTTCTAAGTGGGGAAGCCCACCTTGATTAAAGACTCTATTGGGAGATAATTATTTAATTCATATTGGAGTATGATAATAATTTTAGTGGTATTGGATTTTAGAATCCAATCCCAAATGGGATAACATTAAAGGTTCATAAAATGAATTGAACCCCATTATGGATGGAGAACTGTTTGTGTGAATTGAGGTGCATTCGGAAATAGAATATCCTTAACTCAATTAGAATTGAGAGACACTTCATTATTAGAAGTCGTGTGAGCTTCAAGCGAGAAATAGTATCACATATACTAAGTGGGAAAGATATGTGAGATTTGACGATTAGTGTATCAAAAGAGAGAGATATACTAAACAATGACATTAAATCTATTGTGCCTAAGAGCGTATAATGAAAATGAAAATGTTGTGGAAAGTATACCTTATATGATGGTATATCTTTATTATGTGGGATGTATGTATACCCTATATGATGGTATATATGCATGGTTAGGCATACCCTCTCCTTGCTATCATTAGGAAGTTACGTGCGTAGAGGGTGAGCATCCTGGCTCAAAGAGCGGGGTGTGGATATTCCCCAGGTCATAGTCGTCCATGTGATTATTATGTGATATATTTTTATTTATTTTGGGGGTGAGAGGTCGTGGGTATGTGTCGCTCTCACTTGCCGGTTAGGAGCTATGACCGCTTCCCGGGACGTCGTGTGCGTGAGTTGATCACGAGGTGGGTGTCGTTCAACCCCACCAGGTGGACCCAGTTTGCTACGTATATGGGTTGCTGGAAGATGATCGCATGTGAGCCTGCGTCCTTCGAGTTATAGCTCGGTTGGATGGTTATTATTGCTTCTGCTTGTGCTTGGGTATCGAGGGCATAATGGACCTCAACGACCCTCATTGCCAGGATTAGTGTATCGGGGGGTTCCTTGTTTGGATTTCGCCTCGGAGAGATGTCCCACGCACGAACCGCAGTGTAATGTTGGAAATTGGGGATAAGTTAGTCCTTAATGCTCATATATATATATATATATATATATATATATATATCACATATCCCGACAATCGACAGTGCCAGGAGTAGTGTAACGGGAGGGTTCCTTGTTTGGATTTCGCTTCGACGAGACGTCCCACGCATGAAACGCCGTGTACTGTTGAGAATTGGGAATACTAATTAATTAAAATTGGATAATTGGGTTACATGCATCATGCATTGAGGGCATGATGAGCCTCGAGTATCAATACAGTCAGGAGTAGTGTAACGGGGGGGTTACTTGTTTGGATTTCGCTTCGACGGGACGTCTCACGCACGAAACGCAGTGCCGTGTTGAGAATCGAGAGGAGTTTAGTCCTTAACTCTTGATGAAAATAACTCATATATAAATATATACTGTTTACATGCCAATTGAGGGCATAACTAGAATATATGAAATTCTAGTAAATGAGAATGTTGATGTATTGTGATGATGTGGTTGATTATGCAACCTTACATGTTCAATAAATGAACAAATATAATGAGAACTATGACACATTAAAATTAAAGTAATGTTTTAAATGGGATGGTAGATAAGTTTAGATTTCGAGATAAGTTAGATAGAATAATCTAATATTTATTTTGGGATCTAGTTAGATTTAATTGCCTAATTAGAGTGGGCATACATTTGGAGACCACGTGCATACGTTTAGTGCGCGCTCTAGTTGAGAGGTGAGTTGGATTATTATGGAGAGTTCGATTCCACCTTAATCATGTAATAATATATTTATAATTATTGTGCATTTTAATACACTTGGTATAGAATGTTTTTCAACTCAGGCTCTGACCCGTTTATATTTCCTCCTCCATGTATATATTGTATTACTATAGGTGTTCCTCCGCAAGGACGCCATTGATGTTCATCCATCCAGTGCTTTGGAGTTGTGGCAATAGCGGATTGTTGCGGCATCTTGTTTGGACGATTCCTATCTTTGATGTTTCTAGATTAGGATTCAGTTTGTATATTGAGTTAGTATTCAAGTGTTGTAGATTAACACTTTCATATTTCATTTCTCAGATTATTGTATTGTCTGTTACCCGACAACATATTCGGGTATTTCATTATTGAGATTTATTATACATTGTATTGCACTCTTGTATATATTTAGAGTTTGCACTTATCACTCAAAATAGTTAGTTGTGCTTAGTTGGTTGAGTTTGCATTATTGGTTTTGTTGTTGTTGTTAAATAAAAGTTTTAAATTTTTGGCAATCCACTTTTAATGATCTCGGGTAGTTAGCCTTATATTTTAGTATTGTCCGTTGATGTTGAGACTGTACCATCTGAGATACCTAATTTAAGGTAGTATAGGGTTGGTCACCCGTTAATATTTTGAGCCGGTTGTCACATTATTCGAATGACCTTTTCAAGTGCATCGTTCATTCCGAAAGGGTCAAAATAGTCTAAAATAGGTGCCTAGGTGTTATGTTTGGATTCCAGGAGCATGTTAGACATAACATGAGTCGTATAAGGGTAGAACAATGATTTTACACTTAGAGTTAAGAAGAAAAATGGGATTAGGTTAATTTAAAGGGTATTTAAGAGGTTAGGAAGGTAGATGCAACCCACCTTATACATTTCACACAACAGAGAGAGAGAGAGAGAAAGAGAGACCTAGAGAAAATAAATATAAGAAGAAAAAAAAAATGCTTGGAGAGGAGAAGAGAGAGGACTTGTAGCAACCACCCCCGTGATTTTATCGTACTTGTAAGATTTAGTAACTTGGTATGACCAATTGGTCATTAGACTTGAGAAGATGGATCCCAGATGAAATTTGGGTAACTATTTATCCTTCCTTCTTATTGAATTGAAGTTTTCGTAACTCGAAGTTTATTTCAAAAAATTCAGATGTCGTTCGAACAAAGGGTATTGTCGTTGGAACAAGGTTATTTGAATGAGGTTCTGACGACCTGAACTTCATCCATTTATCAAAAGTTCTAAATTCTCATTAGAACACCCCATTGGAAGGTTCATTCAAATGATTGAGCAATCTCATTCGAACAGGGCTAAGAGTCGTTCTAACGACTGGAAAAGAATTTGAAAATATTATCCTTTTTAATGTGTTATCATGACGCAGGCCGTCGAATTTTATGACATGTCTACTTCTCAGCGGCCCAGATCAAATGTGGAGTAAAAGACTAGATTACTTTATGCTCAAAGATTTGGTTGTGGGGGCTTTTAGGAAATTTGGCCCTTAAGGGTTTTTAGGGTTATTTAAGTGTAAGTTGCCCATTCTAGGGCATTTTGGATCAGATTTCCCCTCTCTTTCTAGCCTTGAGAGCTTTCCCACCATTCAACCACCAAAAATCACCTTACACCACAATCCCTCCACCTTGTGCCACTATATTTTACATGTATGCCACCATGTTTAAGCCTAATATATCCATTTTCACTATGGTTGAGCAAAGCTATGAAATTTGAGCTATGGCTGGGGGGTTTTGGAGAAGAAGAAAAAAATGAAGGATGTATGGATTTTGAAGGGGATTTTAGTGAAGCTTTCATGAAATCAATCTTGGTGGAGCTAGGCAACCTCTTTAAGGCCACCTTAGGAAGTGGGAGGTTGTCATCATCTTCTTACTCATCTAACCATTTTGGAGATCTATTTGAGGTGAAAAATTTTACTCTTAGTTTAAGACTCTATTTTTCACATTAGTAGTCTTGTAGCTAGAATTTTAAGAGTAGGATGAATTATGATATAAGAATGATATTTCTCATGATTTGTAAAAATGGGTTTACAAAGAGTTTCTATGGTCTTGGAAAAAAATGATATATTTAAATAAAACTTGGTATTAAGCATTTTTATGGAATACAAATGTTATAATAGTGCTTATTTTGATTTTTAAATATTCAATAGATAAATGTTTCAAAGTTTTCATGTGAAAATTTGGGATTTTATATAAGTAGACATTTTATTAAATTTTTGAAGAAATAAAAATGTATTTTGCCTTGAAAAGTATTTTTGTGCAATTATTATGAAATTCTAGAGTAAATCACATGTTAGACCCATTTGATAGGATTTTTGAACTTAAAATCCATTCTTTCATGCATATAAACTTGTAGTATTTTGAGGTTGAATATATAAACAAGTTTAATGAGGGTTTTATTGGGTTTAAACATGAAATAAGGAAAATACAAATTTTAGCTCTTAAGATGTCTGAAAAGGGTGCTAAAAAAATGTAAGGTTTCAAGTCTACATGTATTCATAAGGAAACTGGTATTTTTTTTATAAAGTAGTCTTAAATATTCAATGATTTATTATTAAAAAAAGTAATGAAATAAAGATGTTTTCAACTAGAGAAGGATGTTACTCTAAAATGTTAAAAATGTGTTAAAAAAATTAAAGAAGTTAGTGTGGGTAACTTAATGGTGTTTTGAAAAATAACAATTATAAAAATGGAAGAAAATATGAGTTTGTAAGAAAAATGGGTAAAATAGAAATTTTATGTAAAATGGAACAATTTTATGAAATAAAAATGTTGGAAATGGTGTTACACGAAAGGATCCTAAATGAACATGATTTTAGGATAAAATCAATATTAGAGTAAAAAGGTCAAGAAATGATGATTTTAAAGTGTAATGCAATTTAGGGTGAAACTCTACGTTTTAGCTTCAGCCCGAAAAGAAAAAGTGGAATAATGTAAACATTTGAAAAATGTTAAAACACATTAAGGACTCGAATGATACTGTGAATAATTAAGGTAGGCCTGGAGCCCTAGAGTGAAAGACCCAAAATCACTATTTTCAAACCCTATTTTCCACAGATTGGGTCCTATCTAGTATTTTTTCTGTATTTAGGCAAGCCTAATACAAGTGAGAACCTAATAATAACATTAATAATAATCATGCAAAGATTCTTCTCCCTTTTCACTCCTTTTTCACAAATACCAAAAAAAAATTCTCCTCCTTTCGAAATACCAAAATTTTTCTCCCTCTTGCTTTCAAAAATAAATTCGAACCGTTTTCCCTCTTAGGTCGATCGCATACCCAATTTTGGCCTGGCTCCCTATTAGCTTCGATCTTCTGTCAAACTTCCCTGAAGCTCCGTCGGTTCTTCTACCTCTTTCGAGTTTGGGATTTAACTTCACAAGCTCTTCATGGAGAACACTGACCAAGAACTAAAGGTGCAGTCTGATAAGCACCCAAAAGTGTATATTTTATACCCCAAATAGACGTATTTTAGTCACTCGTGTTAATTAAAAATGGCCTTATGTTCGTATTTTATCATTTTGCAGGTCAATATGTTGTCGCTGTACAAATAGTTCTAAATCCAGTCAATTGCGACACAATAGCAGTTAAAAGCATTCAATGAAGAAATCAAATAATACCGTGAAGTTTGAGTCAATTTTTGAGCTTGCACCATCGTATTCCAATGCCCCGAGCCTTTCCCCTACCAAACCTAGCCCAGACCTGGCATAATC
Organism: Sambucus nigra; assembly: GCA_949130495.1. Lineage (NCBI taxonomy): Eukaryota > Viridiplantae > Streptophyta > Magnoliopsida > Dipsacales > Adoxaceae > Sambucus > Sambucus nigra. The sequence goes on along the minus strand of OX422221.1, from coordinate 309,774,917 downwards.
TTTCCCCGAGCCTTGTGTGTGTTGAGTTTGTACTTTTATTATTTTTTAGATTTTTTATTTGAGTTCGGTTCAAGTTTTATGATTTATTTAGGATTTCTAGGTTTTTCTATTTTCTTTTTATTCGTGTATTTTTATTTTTATTATTTATTATTTTATTTTATTTTATTTTTATTTTATTAGGATTAGTTTCTCAGAATTTATTTTTGTTAGATTTTATTTTTCTTTAGTTTTATTTTAGTATTTTAGTTTTTGGTTTTAATATATTTTTTTTCTTATTTTCATTTCTTTTTAGCTCATTTTTATTTTTATTTTGTGTCTTTTATTTATAGATTAGAATTTTATTTTAGATTTTAATTTTATTTTGTTTTAGTGAGATAGTTTTATTTTCATTTTTTAAAGGATACAAACTCACTCACACACACATTATCCCATACACCATACACACCTAATCACTTCCACACTCATCTTCAACCTTCCACCACCCATCTTCTCTCTCCTCTCTCTCTCATCTCACTACCACCCACCAACTACATTTTACCACCTTAATCCCATTCTAAATCAATAATTCAACTCCCAACCTACAATCACTACAACCAAGCACCCACTTATCAACCCCCTAACAACCACCACAAAATTTACTCACACAACTAAGGCCAAACCCAACACCATCTTCCCACGCCGAACCTAAATCCGACCAGTTTACCTGAGTCCAAAACCTCCTGCCTCCATTAAATATGACTGACCATCTCTCCCACACTGCTAGAGCTATCATCAAAACCGCCCCGAGCTGCCCCAAACCCATACCCGAGCTCCAATTCGAACCCAACAAACCCTAACCTAAAAACCATTGCCCAAGCAGAACCAAACCCACATCGAAAATATTTATCCAACCCAATACCCACAAAATCCGGACAAAGATAACCCATATCTCCATATCCCATACCTTTTCCAAAAAAAACACGTGCAAGAAGAATTTGAAAAGCCTCTAAAATTCTTTGACTTGGATTTTCAAATTTGACACTCCGCCCAATAAAATACCGGGTGATCAGTCCTATACCAAATTAAAACAGGAATCCCAGTTGATTCATGTGACACCCCGACTAATTAAATATCGGGTAGCTACTCCTTCATTCAAACCAATTCAAAATGTCAAGTTGGTTCAGTTCGTAGCATCACTGTCGAAACATTTTTTATAATTACTAGCCACCTAATATTTAAAAAGTGAGTTTTAATTTTAATTAAATCCGATTAACATGCAATAAGTAGATTATGAAATGCTAACATAACCACCATAACACAGTCACAATAGAATAACCATAAAATAATAATGAAACTGGAGGAATACTCCTCACAACAGTCCGAGTAACTGAAATAAACAAATACCAAGTCCGTATCACTAAATTAATTACAACCCAAAATCTGAAATAACTGAATAGATAAAGTATCTTAAAAAGGAAATAGGGCGACATGCCCAACAGATGAGAGAATGTGATAATATAGAGTCAAGATCGAAAATGGAGGCGTCTACTGTCAAGGTCCTGTAACTTCCACAGCAGCTACAGTACGTCACCTGAATGGAACTCCTATGCTTGGTATCCTTGTGGCTGGGCACCTAAAAGGTTTTACAAAAATAGATTTGAAAGCAAACGGGTCAGAGCCCGGTTGTGAAAATAGTTTAAAACTAGCAAGTGTTTAATATCATTAAACAGTGAATATAAAGTACATGATAGTGTGTGCACTCGCATGAGCTCCTCAACTCTCAACTAATTGTGCACTCCTATCGTACCCGTACCCATTCTAGTTATTCCCATACTTAACTAGTCCAATATAAAATCTAACATTGCTATACGATTCACGATTTAATTCCGGTATCTTCATTTAAATAGAGTATCTTACATTTCTTCTCGGTTTCCCATATTAGTAATACTACATACTAGAGGATTTCCATTTTTATTCTTACGAAAACGTTGCTATTATTTACTCACATTTATACATGACAGTGCATTTCAATTTACAGTATATTATTCTCATCATAAATATACAATACTAGCACCCCAAGGCTAAGCTGCGGTGCACACATACTCTGCTATCCAATCCCGGTACATCACGTACATAAGGACCACGTATTCCGAACCTCTCAGGAATCGTTAGTTCACATCACATGGGTCACGCACATACCTACGCTCCCATGATCAGCAGACTTATTAACTTCTCAATAAGTCCTTCTCTGGCCTACGTCCTCAAGGTACAAATCTAAATCCCCCCGTAGGCACACAAAGATTAGATGGCCCTGATCGAACGTCGACCTCTCATGATAGCAACTACGGTAGGTATGTTATACACAGATAACTACATATACTAAGCATTCGCACATCTTAGATATCTTATTATATTAATAAAGGTATACTTCTCGTTCTTGTATCATCAATTAATTGTCACACGCTTATATGTACCCATTTTTTATATATTAAAGTAGTCAACTCATCTCACGTCGTAATTAGGCACTCGTTTCTTAATTAATAAGGGTCATTAGAATTACTACAAGTTTATAAGTTTTACTCCTCAACGTACTCCAATCTCCCAAATATACTCCCTAGTCAATAAGGGAAGGTTATTACTCCATTAAATAAGTTTACGGGACATTTGAAATGAAATCGTGCCTAAAAGGCCATTTTGTCAACTCGTTAGAAGTCTCGTTCGAACGAGGTTGTTTGAACGAGTGTCGTTCAAACAAAAGGATTCGAATGAACTACCAACTCGTTAGAAGGGGTACTGTCATCTCGTTAGAAGCTCGTTCGAACGAGGTCGTTCGAACGACCTGGGCAGGTCTTCTAACGAGATGGCAGTAAACGCCCAGAAATCCCCAAGTCCGTTTTTCTTCATTCTTCTCTTCTCTAAATCCACCCTAAGACCATCCAAATTATGTTTTAACGTTTGTAAACTATTTTTAGTGACCCTAGATCATCTCTTAACATATTTTAGGGGTCAAATCTTACAAATTAACATGCTAAAATCATAAATCCCCAATTCTTGTCTCAAACCCTAAGAACTTGAACCCAGAATTTAATTTCATAAAAAGACTCCTTATAAATTCATTTTCAGATCATCAAAAATTATGTTTTACACATTGAATTCGTCCATTATTATTCTACATGCAAATTCCTACCCAAAACCACAAGTTTCACAATAATTCCATTGAGTATTCTTCATCAAAAATTTCCAAGACATAAACAGTTTTCTACACTACACATGGAGGAAATATTCAATGCAAATATCGACATCAAAACACTTGCCTTAGATCCGTTCTTCTGAATTGATGTTGGTGGATGAAGGTTGATTCTCCTCTTTCTCTCTAGAGATTTCTCCCAAAGATGGTGATGGTGGCTAGGGTTTCTTTTGGAACCTCTTAAGACTCTCCCTTTAACTCCCGTAGCCCACTACTTGATAAATGCTGATAATGGACTTATTGGGTTCATTACTAATATAAAATTAACCTCTAAAATTCGTAGGTTTTAATTCCTCTATTTTTAAAATTACCAAACTACCCTTTTGGGTTGCCGGTATGGCCTAAAAATGCCCCGGGACCCAAACTAAACCCCCGGCTAGTGTTTTCTGACTATTTCGACCCTTCCGGACACGTTGGTGCACTCAAAATGACCATTCGATTGATAAAACATATAAATAACTTTTTAATTTAAATAATTTTATTCCTTACGCGACTGGCACACGCGTCCCAACTAAATTTCCAAATTGTCGTATTTCTGCCTCGTGACAATTTAAATATTTTCAATACTCATGTATTATCATACATACTCAGAAATAATAAATTTTAACATCATAATCAAATACCAACTCACATCTCGTTAGTATTTATACCCGGATTAATTCCCAATTAATTCTCATTTAATTTAATCAATCCCTTAAATAAAAATCAATAAAATTACGGGGTATTACAGTTCATCCTTAGCATCACTGCCGAAAAACTTTTTAAAATTTACTAACCACCTAGTATTCCAAAAGCTAGTGCCAAATTTCAACTTTTTAATTAAACAAAACAGTACATGCAGAAATAAATATAAACCATTCACACAACTGAATTAAATCAACTAAACAAATAATAAAACGACATGACGAATAAACCGTCGGCCACCAAAGTAAATAGTCCAATACAAACATCCAACACCTGAATAAATAAATCTGAGAACTGAAAGTCTGGGCGCAATACCCTAAGTAAACTGAAACTGATAGATGATTCCTACTGTAGGAAAGAATTAATTAGGCGTCTAATCCAAGCTCCTGCTAGCATCCACAGATGCCGTAGCTCCGTGTCCTTGGAATATAATATCAAGTTTGGCGTCCCTGTGTCTGGACACCTAAAAGGTTTTGAAAATAATTTTATAGCAAGGGTTAGAACCCAAAATATTTTTAAAATATTTAGTAAGTGAATTAACTGCAGTAATTAAAAATATATGAATGCTCTCCATATTTAAGTTGGTGTCGCACTCTCTTGAGGACATACTCACCCCTCCACTAATATACACACCTAACGGTTACCTTAACCCCACCTAGTTGTACTACCCCGTCCAACTAGTCCTAGTATAATCTCCCCTTTCCATACTAATCTAACCCGAGTATAATAATTCGTGGATTATAATTTATCTCACCAATTAACTTAATTAATTTCTTTTAAATCATAACATATAACCGTGACACAAGTTATATAAAGTATATACATCACACACTGTATTATTACCCGCATATAATATTACACCCCATCATATACGTACCTTTACTAAAACATCCACACATAATTCATATGTATATCCATCCCTCCGAGTATACCCTCACCGGATGATTCCCTCTAAAGTGCTATCTCACTAGGTGTGCTCACATAACCTAGTTACCCAAGTTGGGATCGCTCACCAACCTGTCCCAAAATATAAATGTAGTGGAGGTGGTCATATTCCTTCCCTGGAAGTGAAATAAACACCTCACCCATATACCGAACGCTATGACTTGGGGATATACTCACCCTACTCCTCAAGCTAGGGGATTCCCCCACATCGCGCAACCTCCCTTGATAGCACTAGGGTATATAACTTAAATAAATATCTAGTCCCTGATATTTAATAGAACACACAAAGTACACACATGTATATATATACTATCACCACACCGTATATATATAAAATATAAATCCCGACTTTACCGTGTGCTAAAACCCGTAACACTAGCCTATATATTCCCGAGTCTATGGTCCAAATCAAATTTAATTAATTCACTCCTTAATAATTTATTACTTTCCCGAGTCTACAGTCCGACTCTAATTTAATTAATTTACACATTAATTAATTTTTACCAATCTGAGTCCATGGTTCGACTCTAATTTAATTAATTTACACATTAATTAATTATTATCAATCTGAGTCTATGGTTCGACTCTAATTTAATTAATTTACACATTAATTAATTTAACACTTGGTGTCACCCAACCATTATACCCAGACTCGCTCACTTGACTCGTACCATTGTTAATACCCAATTATATTTTTCGCCCCATAATTAATTAATCACACCTCAATTTCTTTAATAATGTAGTGCCACCCAACTACAATACCCGAACATTTTCCCTCGGTCCAAAATCAATACTTACGAATTATTTCCCAAAATTTATTCATCTCATGGCATACAATTATCCCCCTCCTAAACTCAATTATATCCCCTTATAATTGTTAAGGAATATGTGCCACATATGAATTTATCACTAAATAAAAGTAGGGGATTAAGTCCTAAATTAATGTTCGATATATATAAAACCGACGGATCTGCTAGAATTATGGGACCATCGATCGATTGATCCCTCCCATTGATCGATCGATCGAACAGGTTTTCTTCTTATCCGTGTTGCTGTTCAGCCATTAACAAAAATCCAAGCTTTCTTTTCTCAAATCCCAACCTCAATCCAGCATATTTATCATATCTTTACATCTATCATGAATTATAATCACCATTTAAACCTTTAAGTATCATTAATTTTTACAAATCTTCACCCCCCTCAAGAACACAAATTCCTCTAGTAAGATCCAAATTATCATTCACAAATATTATCCAAAAATCTCAATAAATCCATCTCTAACACTGGAGTTATGTTATGGTTATAATACCAATCAATACTAAATACCCCTATAACATTAATTTGACTGTCCAATTACTCAACAGATTAATTTTCATAAAAACGCCAATTTCATGCAATAACCCACCCAAAACAAATTTTGGTTTACACCTTCCATAATATGAATTGATTATCAACAATTTAATAATCACAATAGTTAACCACTTGCCTTGAATTGTTCGTAGAGTCTAATCCGTTGGTGTATAAAAAGTGTGGATGAAGAACACCTAATTTGTCCCCCGATTTGTCTCCAAAAAGATCCCCAATTTACTTCTTGATTTGTTTCCTCTGTGTCTCTCTCAAACCCTAGGTTTAGAATTGTTAACTGCCATTCAATAAGTCCCTAAATTAGGTTAAAAACCCTCAATCCCGTTTTTGGTCACATGAGCCTAATTAAAATGCCCCGAATCACCCTGTATTGACCTGGCTATGCCCAAAAATGCCCCGAGACACGATTACTACCCCGGATACTCCTTTCTGACTATCTCGACCCATTCGAACTCAACCGCTCACTCAAAATTGTCATCCAAAACACTTTATGACATTCTCCAATTTTGACCTCGAAATGCGACACACGAAATTTTGAATAATTAAACTTAAAGTCACCAAATATAAATAACTTTTCCCACTCAAATAAATTCTCCAAATCATAAATTTAAGTTTCTCCAATTCAAATATTTTTATTTCTCCCAAAAATAATTAAATTTTAAATCCTCAAAATTACGGGGTGTTACATCAAATCCCTCAAATCACTCCTCTGCAAGCCTAAATCGTGGCTTATAAAAACAGGAGGAGGAAGCTCATAAGATGATCATATTTATTTTGGTTTTAAATATGGGATAGGTTATACCTCAACACTCTATTAAGAGTGTTTGTAATTTTAGCAAACATCTCAATATAGAGTAGTGTGGTAAAATTTATCTCACTTGGATGAATTTTTATGTTTAAATTTATAGTGGGGGTTTGTATTTTTAGTAAATATTTCTCATTATTTAATAGTGCATTGAGAATTCATCTAGAGGAATAAATACTTAGAGACCAATCTTTGTTAAGATTGTTAGTAATTTTTAGCAAATTTAATTCAAACATTGATGAGTATTTAGGAGTTCACCCATTTATACATATTGTAGATATTCTTCTCCTTTCACTTAGATTAGTTTTAATATTTTTTTAGGAATAATATTAAATCAATTTGTTTTAATTAATAAAATATATAAAAAAAATATTTGTTTCATTAGCATTTTCTTCTTAGTTAGTTTTCATCCCCTTTTTCTAAAAAAATAAATAAATAAATACCAAAAATAATAACATGTGATGAAATATCAATGGGTGCGATGGAAGGATATTTGCACAACAAAGGATGAAGGTTGGCTCAATCTTAGATCCATGACTGATTTATCCTTTACTTATGCTCATAATTTGTGGTGGAAAATTTTCAACTCAAACTCTTTATGGTCTCGATTCATGCATACTAAATATAAAAAATTGGAGGCACAAAATTTTAGAGGTTCTATATTAGTGTCATCACATGTGTGGAAAAGAATGCAAAGTGTTTCGGATGATTTTTCGGGAAACTTTGACTTTAATACTAGGAAATGGGCTCTGGAGCAAAATGGGAATTTTTCATTAAATTCAGCTTGGAATTTGGTGAGAGATATTGGATGTATCCAACATTCTTTTTCTCTAACATGGTACATGAAAGTGCGGAAGCCCCCAATTTTTAAATTCAAATATAATGAAATGGTTCAAATTTTAATTTTTCAAAAGTTATTTAAAATTTTCTTTTCTTAAAGAGAACAAACCAACTTATGAAAAAAATTAAAACTAAACGAAAAGTGAAATTAAACTACACACACAATTTTCATTTCGACTTAAACACACATTAATCCAATTCAAGTTAAACTTGCATGCTATCAAAATAAAGTAATTTTGCACTTGAATTAAATTGAACATACCCAAACATTAAATTTGCACCAAATTAAATAGATTTTGATTTTGAACTAATTTTATCTTTTAGTCCTAAGCATGCATCTAGGTGATATAGCAAGATAAAATAAATATCAATCGCACTACGCCGGATGTACGAGGAAAACCCAAATGGGAAAAACCTCGGACGGCCCAAGCCACGAATTCACTAAGTATGGTAGTTTTTACAAAGACTCGACACAAGAGGACTTACACATACTGACTTGAGTCCGTCCAAGCCTTGACGCGCTCCTTCGGTCTTCAACCTCCGCCTAGTGTATAACCGTGGACTCCTCCACAGTCTCGAACTCCATCGATGGGGCTATGGTCACCGTCAACCCACACACGAAGCCTTTCTTCGAGTGAGAACACCACAATAAACTTTTCTCTTTTTTGGGGGTAGAGAAGAACCCAAACTCTCTTCTTGTTGGTGTAGAGAAAATCAGGTGCCAAAAGTCTCCAAGCAATGATATATCAATAGGTACTTGGAATAAACTAAATAAATGGGTGTGTATGTAATTTTTTATGAGTTTAATCCATAAAAATCAAACACAAAACATGGAACTTTTTCTTAAAAGTTTTGCTCTCAAAAGACTCTTAGAATGTGAAAGAGTTCTCTTCAAAAAGTTAGTTCCCGCAATTAAGAATTATGTCAAAAAGGAAGTGGGGTAAAGTAGTGGAAAAGTGGAAAAAACTGGCTTAAAACTGTTCCCGCTGTTTTTTCGTTAGAAATCTCGTTCAAACGAGACTTCTAACGAAGAGACAGAATGGAAAAAAAAAAATCTCGTTTGAAAACTCGTTCGAACGACTTCTCATTCGAATGAGGTCGTTTGAACGACCTATCTAACGAGATCTCAGGACATGGTTCTAGATAATTTCGATACGGACGCGTGGCCGCCAGTTTCGTGTCATTCTGATTTTTTTTGGATTTGATATGATTTTTTTACTAAAAGGTGTCCGAGAACAAAATATTTAGAACTATGAATTCAAAAAAAAGTTTAACAAAGAAATACTAACACCCAAAATAAATTTCTAAAATACACCCAATAAATAATCTTCCAAGCTCCTATATATATATATATATATATATATATATATATATATATATATATATATATTAAAATACATTCATACCTTAGGAGCAATGGAACCATGTTGATGACGTAGAAACGAGACACAACACACACGTCATTTGATGAATCTTTAATATCTTGGCCGCTACGTCTTCAACAAACACGTCATAGGCTTGAATGAATAAACTTGAACTCTATCATATGACTCAAATGTTTTTGTCCGGAATTGAGCCAAAACTACAAAGGACTCAATTGGAAATTTGTGTCCTTACAAATCTCCCCCTTTGGCTATTCCGGGATAAAAACTAAATAAAAATCCTAAAGGGCCGTCAAGCTCACTAGACTCAAAAACAATGTCCCATCCGAAATAAAAATACAATGCTTGACGCAAACAACCCAAGGATCAATATCTTTGCCGATGTTGAATGTTGCCATTTAAAAGTATTCCTGCACACTTAAGCAAACTATTAAACGCATAGGGAATATCAAAATATTAAATGCAATTAAATAATTAATCCCCCTAAATTAATTCTCCCCTTTATCAAACAAATGACCTACTTAGAAAGACGTCTCCCCATAAGATAAATCTCCCCCAAACTAAGATACGATAATAATAGGATTAGATACCATTTCTTCCCCTATCATTCTCCCCCTTTTTGTTCAGGAATAGACAAAGGCTAAAGAATGAAAGCAGTAACTTATATCCCCCAAATAAAGCATATAAACCCTCTAAACTAAGCAAGGGATAAAAGAATGGGATAACAAGCTAAAACATGTAATTATGCATATAGTGATGAGAACGTTAAAGCCTATGGGCAACAAAAGTTCAACTAATCCAAACAATAACATCGGATACCAACTAGGATGCAATAAAATGATTCCAATATGATATATAAATTATTAAGCATGTGATATCAACAAAGAATGCAATAAGATGGATACCAAGTATGAATTAAAGCATATATGGATTAGAAATCAAAGCAAAGACTAAACAAAAATATCGAATATATGTATACATAATATATATCAAAGAGACTCAAGTACACATATATAGATATAAACACACAAATGACACACACTAAATATAATAGGAGTCTTTCACACTCGTATGGCAAAAATGTGTCATATGGAAATGGAAGTGTTGGGGTGTGAACTAGTAACAATTAAATTTAGACCCAATCACTTAAAACATGTTCATGGAGTTCTCAATTGATTGCAAACTTCATCACATTTGAATATAACCTCATGTGACAATATAAATTGAACTCAATGAACAAACATACACAATGTATACAAGCCTAGCATATTGATGATTCTACAAACCAATAGAGTCATGACATGAAATACGCAACTAGGATAAACGGACATTGTGCAAACCGTTGATATACCATCCAATCTCCCACAATATGCATTTATATTAAATTTAAATGAATATATCAATCAAACATAGGCCTTGGCAATTTATTTTCTTTTTAATGCCATATATTCTGTTTTTAGGCCTTTGGACCACGTATTTCTTTTAGGTCCATTCCAAACGGTGGCTTACAATCGCAAAGGATCACTTAGTCCTTTCGGAGCCCTTCCCCGTGCACATTTTATTTATCATGTTTTCATTTTACACACAAATCTCACATGCAACGGATTTTGACATGCACTAGTCCTCCTAAGTCACAAATATGTAGATGACAAGATTGGAAGGAGAACACCTCACATAGCTCAAATATACATATGAAGTAAAAATTTCCAAAAAGCTCGTGCATGTGTGAATAGAGGCATATAAAAATAGAATCCATTTAAACAACACAAAATCCAACTACTCCACAAAATTATGGTAAAGAACATAATAAGGATTGATAATCTAAACCAAAAGTTCTAGCCACGTGGGAGCGTAAAAGATGGAATTCAAACACAAGTATATGCCACATAAAGTGTGTCAAACTAAAGTACACATAAAAGAAAATCTTTTTGAGTTTTTGAAATTTTTAGCCAAAAATAAAATATATATACTCAAAAGACAAACAAAAATCATTTGAATCTTTCATTAAGATTAAATTATCGAGAGATAAAATCCAAATGATAAACAAAAATCTTTTTGTATTTTTCATTTAATGCAAATAAAATGAAGAAATGAAATACAAAAGATAAACAAACAATCATAATTCTAGCATGTGATAAGCATGGAGCATAGACTAGAAAAAAGATTAAACAAGCATACATTTAGCATGTGAATATAGCATGAAGTACAAAAGCTAAAGTATGCAAACACTAACACATTCATCCTTTAGATTTAGCAAGTGAGGAAGTATGTGAAAGTAAATGACAATCAAAAACCCTATTTTGTAAGGCAACGAAGTCGGATTTCCTAACCCAAATTAATGAAGAATGATTATCTTGGGGTGTTGGAACTTTCACTACCGTGGTTACATTACTATGGAATTTTTTAGGAATTCGTTTAAGATCAAAACAAAATTTCCTAAGATGACCTTTTCGACCACAATGTGTACAAGTAAAAACATGTCGAAAAGATTTTCCTAAGGAGTGATCTCTAAAATCTTTCCTAGACGATTCTCCTAAAATGTTGGTTTTGACCTTAGGAGTAATTTCATTACAAGTATTGAAGCCTAAACCACAAGTGTCATTTTTAATTTGGACCATTCCTAAGATTTTATCTAGTTTTTCCGAACGACATTCCAAATCAAATTTTACATTACTAGAGTCTTTTAATTTATTTTGCAAATCTAAAATGTTAGACTCTAATAAAACATTTCGCTCTTCAAAAGCAAGAAGCTCCTTTTTCAAGGATTCCATTAAACCCTTAAGGCTATCTCTTTCGCCTTCTACATATTCTATATTCTCTTGAAAAGTTCTATCACGTGTCCTAAGGTCTTCTATTAAAGCATTTTCATCAATGACCTTGACACTCTCTCTTAAACTCGCTTCTAACTTCAAATTAGCTCTTTTCAATTTAATAGATTCTTTATAAAGTTCTTAAAAAGCATTTTGAAGTTCACTCACATTAACCTCTTCTTCATTTTCACTCTCTCTTTCTTCTCTACTCTCACTATCATCAAAAATAAGGGAATTGAAAATTTTGACCTTGCAAGTGTCATGTGTTAAGGTTTCATCAATCGATGAGTTCTCACTATCACTCACATGACTAGCCATAAAAGCCACAAAATTTTTCTTAGTGGGGGAATCGGGCTTCTCTTCCGTATCACTATCACTAAGGGTCTCATTATATGAAATGGGTCTCTTACCCTCTTTCCTTAGTTTAGTGGGGCACTCAAAATCCCTATGGCCATAACCTTCACAACCAAAACACTTATTAGACTCGTCCCTATCTAAATTTTCATTACTAGGTTTAGGGATCTTTTCGGCTTTAGAAATCTTCTCGTTCTTGTCATGTTTAGAAGATTCAAATTTCTTAAAATCATTTTTAAACCTGTCCTTGTTAATTTTAAGAAATTTTCTAAATTTACGAGCAAACAAAGCCATATCTTCCGAGTCACTATCACTCTCGCTCTCTACTACTTGTTTGACCTCTTTTCGGGCTTTTAAAGCAACGCCCTTTTCGATTTTCTTTTCGGTTTTAGAGGGAAACATGTATAGTTCATAGGTTTGTAAATCACCTACAAGCTCTTCTAATTTTGTAGAGGCTAAAGTGGGTAAAGAATTTAAAACGGTCACCTTTGGAATAAATCTATCGGGTAGGGACCTTAAAATTTTCTTTACAACACGGTCATTAGGTATTTTTTCTCCCAAGTTAAACGATGAATTGACAATATCGGAAAGTCTAGCATAAAATTCATCAAAAGTTTCTTTTTCATTCATTTTGATAGTTTCAAATTGAGTGGTGAGGTTTTGGAGTTTCGAAGCTTTAACGACACTCGTTCCTTCATGAGTTAATTGTAAAATATCCCAAGCTTCTTTAGCGGTCTCACACGTCATAATTCGTCGGAATTCATCCGGTGTGACAACGCTAAACAAGGCATTTAAACCACGGGAATTGAAATTAGCAAGCTTAAACTCATTTTCAGTCCATCTATCGACGGGTTTGAGAACACGTTCATTTTCAACTAAATGAGTTGGTGGAGACCATCCATTAACAACTGACATCCATACACGTTCATCGATAGATTTTAGTGCCGATTTCATTCGCGCTTTCCAATACGCGTAATTTGAACCATCGAAAATAGGAAATTTTGAAAATGGGGAAAATTCCATTTTAGCCAAAAATATTTAAAGGATCTTAACGAAATAATTTATCGTTTCAAAGCTCTGATACCAATTTGAAAGTGCGGAAGCCCCCAATTTTTAAATTCAAATATAATGAAATGGTTCAAATTTTAATTTTTCAAAAGTTATTTAAAATTTTCTTTTCTTAAAGAGAACAAACCAACTTATGAAAAAAATTAAAACTAAACGAAAAGTGAAATTAAACTACACACACAATTTTCATTTCGACTTAAACACACATTAATCCAATTCAAGTTAAACTTGCATGCTATCAAGATAAAGTAATTTTGCACTTGAATTAAATTGAACATACCCAAACATTAAATTTGCACCAAATTAAATAGATTTTGATTTTGAACTAATTTTATCTTTTAGTCCTAAGCATGCATCTAGGTGATATAGCAAGATAAAATAAATATCAATCGCACTACGCCCGATGTATGAGGAAAACCCAAATGGGAAAAACCTCGGACGGCCCTAGCCACGAATTCACTAAGTATGGTAGTTTTTACAAAGACTCGACACAAGAGGACTTACACATACTGACTTGAGTCCGTCCAAGCCTTGACGCGCTCCTTCGGTCTTCAACCTCCGCCTAGTGTATAACCGTGGACTCCTCCACAGTCTCGAACTCCATCGATGGGGCTATGGTCACCGTCAACCCACACACGAAGCCTTTCTTCGAGTGAGAACACCGCAATAAACTTTTCTCTTTTTTTGGGGTAGAGAAGAACCCAAACTCTCTTCTTGTTGGTGTAGAGAAAATCAGGTGCCAAAAGTCTCCAAGCAATGATATATCAATAGGTACTTGGAATAAACTAAATAAATGGGTGTGTATGTAATTTTTGATGAGTTTAATCCATAAAAATCAAACACAAAACATGGAACTTTTTCTTAAAAGTTTTGCTCTCAAAAGACTCTTAGAATGTGAAAAAGTTCTCTTCAAAAAGTTAGTTCCCACAATTAAGAAGTATGTCAAAAAGGAAGTGGGGTAAAGTAGTGGAAAATTGGAAAAAACTGGCTTAAAACTGTTCCCGCTGTTTTTTCGTTAGAAATCTCGTTCGAACGAGACTTATAACAAAGAGACAGAATGGAAAAAAAATTCTCGTTTGAAAACTCGTTCGAACTACTTCTCGTTCGAACGAGGTCGTTTGAACGACCTATCTAACGAGATCTCAGGACATAGTTCTAGATAATTTTGATACGAACGCGTGGCCGCCAGTTTCGTGTCATTCTGATTTTTTTTGGATTTGATATGATTTTTTTACTAAAAGGTGTCCGAGAACAAAATATTTAGAACTATGAATTCAAAAAAAAGTTTAACAAAGAAATACTAACACCCAAAATAAATTTCTAAAATACACCCAATAAATAATCTTCCAAGCTCCTATATATATATATATATATATTAAAATGCATTCATACCTTAGGAGCAATGGAACCATGTTGATGACGTAGAAACGAGACACAACACACACGTCATTTGATGAATCTTTAATATCTTAGCCGCTACGTCTTCAACAAATACGTCATAGGCTTGAATGGATAAACTTGAACTCTATCCTATGACTCAAATGTTTTTGTCCGGAATTGATCCAAAACTACAAAGGACTCAATTAAAAATTTGTGTCCTTACAGTACAAGAGGATTTCTCAAAAAATATCTATATTCATGTGGTGTCTCCTTCACAAAGAAATTTCCATAGACGAGAATATCAAAAGAATCCATATACCATTTGTGTCCAAATGTAGATGTTGTATGGTGGCTTCTGAGGAGGATAGAGATCATATCTTTTGGCATAGTCCTATTGCACAATCTAATTGGCATCGATTTCACAACATTCTTGGCTTGCGGATTGCTCCTTCAAACTTTAGTGGCAACTTGATGTAATGGTGGATCAATTCAAAAGGGGATAAGATTAAAAGCATTCTATGTCGGATTATTCCTGCTTTCATTTTTTGGCTTTTATGGCTTGTGAGAAATAAATTCATGTTTGAGGCCATGCAAGTGAAAGAAAATTATATCCTCGTTCAGATATGTGGGGAGATTAAAATGGCATTTAGAAATTTTCCTTTTATTGGTATGAAATCTAGATTTTGTATTGATATATTAGATACTCTCTCCAATGTAGGAGCTCACATTATTTCTCTCTGATGTAAGCCACCAATGAAGGGATTTTCCTCATTTATTTTGAATAAATTCATGGGACTCATTCCTATAATAATAATAATAATAATAATAATAATAATAATAATAATAATAATAATAATAATAATAATAATAATAATAATAATAATAATAATAATAATAATAATAATAATAATAATAATAACATGAATGTGATTTTTGCAATTATCTTCACACATTTAGTCTTCACACTTGAAAGTTGAATTGACACTCGTAGTTACCACTTGCTTCTATTATTTATTTTGTCGCATTATGTATATATTAATTGGGTTTTGAACGAAATACTTTATTCTACAATGATACACACAAAATTCTTTCCATCACAACCCGATTTGATGACCATCTTAGCCCAGCTCAGTGCCAAGATTGACGACCTTTAAATGGAGGTCCATGTGATACAGCATCACCGGGCCCAGATTCCTGAAGAACTCGAGCTTCTCTTTTCTTGTGCCATGGGTCCACCTACTCCCAAGCCTGTTTAATTACCAGAAGAGTATTGGCATGCTCTGCTCGTGCCGCCTTCCAATAAGCCGTCGCCAGCTTAACTCCCTATTTCGAACCTTGCCCAACTAGGGGCTAACTTGCCAGTACTCACAGATCCTAAGGAGGAGGAATTGAACAAGGTCAAGGAAGACCTCAACTTGTTGTCGAAGAAGTTTGACCAAGTCATGATATTCGGGAACTACATGGATTACACCCATATGTCTCCCTATCCCAAAGTCCAACTCCCAGAGAAGTTCAAGATGTCAGACATCGAGAAGTTCGGGGGAAGTGGACCCAAATTTTTCACCTTCGAAAATATCACCGAGACATGACCCTCCTTGGTGCCTCTGAAGAGATAATGACCCATACGTTCTCGTAACTATTGAAAAAAAGCTCCCTCTATTGGTTTTTGTCCCTCGAAGAATCCAGAATCCGTAATTGGGAGGATGTTGCTAGGGAATTTATGTCTCGGTATAAGTACAATGAGGAGCTAGAGGTTACGTACCAAGATCTAGACCTTCGTAAGAAAAACTTGGGGAAATAGTTAGTAGCTTCATTGGACGGTGGAGAGAGAAAACTACCACCAATACCAATAGACCCTTCGAGGAGGAACAAGACAGTATCATGAAGATGAATTTTTTGCCTCATATCCGATTATTCATGGGAGGAAAATACTACCCGCACTTCCGAGCCCTTCGAGAGACTAGTGTGAAAATTAAGGAAAGTGTTACCAAAGTCAAATTTAAACCAAAGAAAGTGATCGGGCAGTTCACTCCCCAAAAATATGAGAAGCCCGCCAGTGCTACAGCCTCAACCATCAACAACATTTCTCAACCTACTACTTCTTGGGCACTGAAAGTCGACCCAACCCTACTAAGAAAGAGTAAATTGAGCTCCATGCTCCCATGTCCAAAGTCTACCAGGCCCTGATAAGCCGAAACCTCATCAAACCCTTGGATCCTCATCCGCTACCAAATCCACTCCCTAAAAACTTCAAAGTCGATGACCGTTGTGATTTCCACTTGACATACTATGGACTAATGTTTCCACCTTCGAAATGTGATCCATGATTTAAATGATCATGTATAATCACCCCACCAGCTAATCCAAAACTCATAACCCACTTCCAACCCATAAAAATACCATATTTCTATAGAGTGACCCAAAATTTGATCCATCTGCTCAAATTATGCCCAGGAAATCACCTATCATCCTTATAACCTCACCCAAACCACTCAAAGTTTGCCCATATTTTCTCTTACGCCCTACCTTCTTCACCAATAAAGCTTTGTCTCTCCTTACAAGGTCTTGCATTATCATCTGCACCCGGTTCGAAAGGAAGGATATGGAGTTACCAACTGTATTGAACCAACTCTTGTAGTTTGGGCTTAAATTTCCCACCGAAATGATTGTTGATTGTCATAAATTCAGTGGCTTGTTCATAGAAGCCCAAAAATAGGTTTCAGAGCCAGATGAATGGCTAGTACCTATTGAAAAAGTTGGTCTCAATGATGTGGTACAGATAATGGTTGATCCTTTTTTACAAACAAGTGAAATTTTTAGCATCAACGAACTACTCACCACTTTTAAGCTTCATGGATGGTTGGTCCCTTCACTCTTCCACATCCTCATTGAGTGGGAAGATTTGTACGATGAATCCTTCTAGGTTATTAAATGTATTGATTTTTATTAGAAAGAGGACATAATCACCAACGGATGGGAGGATGACTTTGACAGTTTAGATAACAAACCCAGTTGGGAAGAAACCAGTCTAGTAGCCAGTCTGTACGGAATGATATCCTTTAAAGATCTGTTGAGGAATCAACAAGGTGGCCATTCAGCAAGAGGTAGATGAACACAAGGGATTTTTATTCTTCCCTAACTCAATAAATCACATAACCATATCAGGGAGACACTACAAAAAACTGATTCCTCATGTGACTGAGACAAACAAGCGAAAGGGAGTTGACTAAGAACTTCCCATGTCAGAAATGACCATAAAAAATGAAAAGTCCTTGACCATCTTAAGAAAACCCAAACTGATATCACCCTATGGGGCTTTTCATGTCTTCCCAGTTGCATCGAAATGCATCAATAAAACTCCTCATCGGGCCTACAATCCCTCCTTCCACTACTCTCGAATAAGTTATAAACATGGTTGTGAAGCACCTTATACTCTTGACTCACTTGAGTCTACATTGTATAAGTGCTCATCTAGTTTGGAAATAGTGATAAAATTGAGTCCCTCCCCTAGATACCAAAGAGCCTCAGACCTTCAATTCAATTCATTCCTCTTGTTTGATTGATCAAAGGTATAATTACAAACACTCACACACATTAGGACTGCATACATTGTTCTTATATTGCATAAATTGTTTGTGCGTGTGTTAATTTCCCTTAAAATAATTTTTAATAATTTTTTTGGGAATTTTTATTATTTTTTAAAATAATTATTTCATAATTAAAATTGGAATTAAAAGGTTTTGGGGTCATTCTCTAATTTCTGATTGTTGGTTTTATTCCTATAAAGTTCACTTGGGTAGGATCCGAAAGCGTTAGAGGCTTTAAGGGTGTCTGTGTAATTATTTTAGACGCGCATTTGTGGTTCAATATTAAGCCTACACCTATCGCCCTCCTATTGGTTGGACTTGTGTTTCTTTTAAGAGAGAAAACCGGTGTTCATTAACATCCCTTGGATTGAACTTATCAACGCTTTGCATGCGTCCTTGTCCCAATCCCTGTGAACCTCTATCCTCCAATCAGAAGCAACTTTACTCACCGCTTATCTTTAACCGTTGGATGGAAGTCAATATGGCAAGACTTAATCTCAACCATTGATTTCAAACCTATTTCTTGATCTTTCTCAGCCCAGTATAAAAAGAGGCCAACCCTCAGCCTTTGATAAGTTTTTGCCACTTCGTTATTTTGAGTGAGAAGAGAAAAGAGATAGAGAGAAAAGAAACCCTATTCGTCCAAACACTTTATCAAACCCTAACCATTTTTCCAAAAACCAGTTTATACCAAAAACCAACCCCGAGTGTTTGAGAGTTTTTGAGTGTTAGTTTGAAAGTTATTTCGTGTTGTAACCTCTTCGTTTTAAGATCTCATGTCCAACTTAAACATTAGTTTAGATCGGTATTTATGTTTCATAAAAATCATAGATATGGTCATTGTGACACCCCGCCTAATTAAATACCGGGCGATCACTCCTTTATTAAATTAAATCAAGGTGAACAGCTGGTTCATTCTTAGTATCACTGTCGAAAAATAATTTTTTCCAATTTAACACCCTAATTAATTAAGCTAAGTGTCAAATACATGTTCATACATACTTTCCAAATTTTATTTAAAGAAAAATCATTTATTTTATTAATAACATTCAATAAGTAAGAATCACACCACATTAAATTCTGCAACATAATCCAATTAATTTAATACATTCGCCAATCGAATGTCAACATACGAAATCTAAAGTCACACATCCAAACTGAATAAATCCCATAGTAACAATACTGGAAATAACTAAAATACAAATGTCCAATAACAACAGAATAATGGAAAGAGCTACACATGCCCAACTAGATGAAAGTACTAAGAGTGGATCCGAATGAACGAAGTCATCTAATCTAGAGTCCTGCAACTTCCACCTAAGCTGCAGCGCGTTCCTTCCAAGAGATCCTAAGTAAGGCGCCCCTGTGGCTGGGCACCTGTAATACATACATATATATATACAAGAGAGAGAGAGAGAGAGAGAAACGGGTCAGAGCCCGATAGTGTATATGGTTTAAAATTTGTTTAGCAAGTATTTAAATTGATACAGGCCAATGCAACAACATATTAGTGCGTCACTCTCTTGAGGAATTCTCACCTCTCTTCTAATGTGCACACCTATCGCACTAACCTTCCCAACGGTTTGTCTTATCATTTATCGCACTAATCTTCCCAATGATTTAACTTATCTTAGCTTACTCGTAAGATTCAAAATTTAACGATTCAATTGTTCGAAAAGAATATTTCAATTAGCAACCAAAGTTCTCATTTTTAACTTTATAAATAAATATAGTTTTCCAGTGTCATATTATACTTTCTCAAAACAAGTATTTACAATTTGAGTCATCAACCATGTCCTACATGTCTCATCACAGTAGGAAGTTCCAGATTTCAGAATTTCATATATATATTAACTACTCATAAAATATATATATATCACAACAGCATCCCAAATAACAACTATGGTGCGGGCATACTTTACTATCCAATCCCCGTATCACTCGTACTAAGGGAATACAGATTCGGAATCAATCTCAAACTGTATCAACACATTCTCAAACAATATTGAGACAAAGTATAGATTCCAAGTCTCTCAGGACCGTCTGAACTATCACTGCGATAGCCTGTACCAAGGATACCTATACACAAACAAAATGAGGCGAAGCATAGATTCCAAGTCTCTAAGAGGAAAGCACATACCCGCATCTCTTAGGACCGTCTGAACTATCATTCTGATAGACTGTACCAAGGATATCTATCTTCTAGGGTACAAGTCAATATCCTCCATAAAGGTCCCATCGAGATAAGACTGTCCCAGTGCGGAAACCTCAGGGATACCAAGTAGCGTGGGCATAATTTTCACACATAGATAGTATATGCATACACAATCATATAACTATACTAACATTACCATTTCAATAATGGGTAAATTCTCAATTCCCATAATTATGACATTTGTATTTATTTCTCATTATTTAGTTATCACGTTGACCATTCACATCTTATTTTAATTTGAGGAACTTTTCCACTTAGTACATCACGCTCACGGATTCTATCCTCCCAAGTATAAAATTCAGTAGGTATACACATTTGTCCCAAAGTAACTCTCTTACGTGTCTCTCTCTCTTTAACATATACTTACATTGTCCCTCATGTAAGATATCCCAAAATATAGATTTCGCCTTACATTAAAGGATTTTGAATTTTATTTTCAAAGATGAGAATTTCAAATGGTTTCAAAATCGAAATTAAAATGGAGTTTTAATTGATTTTTTTATTTTTTATTTAGAAGAGTCCTCAAAATATAGAACTCTCTAAGAGTCCTCAAAATATAAAACTCTCTAAGAGTCCTCAAAACATAAAACTCTCTAGTAAAAATAATAGTTTTAGAAATCCGACCGTTCGATCAAGCTGATTTTTTGTCAGCAGTCCTGTCTCGCCGTTCGCTACAACATACTAAAATTACAAGCGATTCCAATGGTCCGATCATCCGGAATAAAATTTTTAGTGTTTGTATCTAATTAGAACTCTTTTCGTAATCAAACTCTTAATCCTTTACATGACAAAGGGTTTCTAAAATATCATTTAAGTCATCACTACATGCAATTTCCTATCTCAAATTGGGTTTTTCTTCCATACAATTCATCCTAATCATTCCTAAACCAATATGAAAGATGCATCAACGAAATAAGCAAGATAAAAACTTGCCTGGAATTTTTAGAAATCTGGTTTGGTGCCGAAATTGGTGTAGTTTCGTTCCCCGTCTCGCGATCTACGCGTTGGTGGTGACGGCGGTGCTATCGGAGGTGTTCTTGGCCTAGAACTCCTTGGAAAGCTTCTCCTCTTCCTCTCCAATGGCCGTCATTTGTCTTTGGTTGTTCTAACCCTAGAAGACAACCTAGATATCTTATATAACCCTTTTAATTTTCGTTGGTTTAATTACCCATAATTGCGAAATGTCCAAAACGCCCTCCCGGGGTAGTAATTGGGCCTAAAAACGCCCCGAGACCCAAACTAAACCCCCGGGTACACTTTTCTGACTATCTCGACCCTTCCGGACACGTTGGCGCACTCAAAATGACCATATGAAAAACTTATAAAATATTCACTTATTAATCAACATTTAGTCCCGACACGACACAGGCGCGTCCCGACTTAAATTTCCATAATTGTCATTTTATTCACACGTGACAATATTATAACAATAAATCTCATATATTACTATAATCATCCAGTAATATTCAACAGATAACAAATGTCTAATAATTACTAACTCTCGTCATGCTAGTAAATATTTAAAGCAACATTCCGGATTAAAATTAAATTAATTTATCTCAATTAAATTAAATAAATCCCATAATTTAAAAGCTATAAAAATACGGGGTATTACATACTTCCCCCCTAATAACTGAATTTCATCCCGAAATTCGGAAAATAAGGCCTATCAGGTAGCACAATTCTGGATATACTTTTCCGTACACAAAGTAACTACACATTACGGCGCTCAATCACTATAGCCCTTTCTTCACAGTAACATTGTTTTTCATTCTCTTTGGAGACACTTCACATTGTGCTCCCAACCGACAACATTCGCATAGGTCACGCATGTACGTTATACATTTCATTATCTCACTATCATTAGGAGGCCGCACCTCACTACATGACAAATACTCGGATTTATTCATATACAAAACTCCCATTCTGAGAAAATATTACGAACATTTGATCACTCTTGCTCGCCTAAAACAGTCGTGGAATTCTACCAAAGTTATCGGATATTTTCTCGACCGATCCAAAAATTCTGATTATCTACTCTCCTCTAAAGATACGGAAGGAGAATAGTCGAGGTTCTTCCATAACAAAACCTTAATAAGTACCTCATACGCGACAAACAGGTACGAGTACTTCTACAGAGCATTCTTGAAATCATCGTACCAAGATTCAAAAATCTCCTTCACGTGGCTCCACTAATATTTAATCACCATGCACTTATTCCCTGACTAAGGGTGATACATCCTACTTGAAACAAAATCTTATCTCCGCTGGTTCCTGAAATCCCATATCAAAGGTGGGATTCACCAATCTCATCCTGATTCAAAAATTTATACTGCGCCGGACCATGCAGTGGCGCGATCCTTCCTTTCAAAGGAAGTCTGGGGCATACTAGTTAATATTGTAAGCCAGCCCAAAGGAATATCAATCACTTCCTTCTCGGCGACTTAATTCACATGTTCGGGATAAACCCTTGATCTTGTTTTGAGGATGGCAACCCATCCAAGAACTTTACCGACTTTACCAACCTCTTCCAATTTCAGGAATTTTCGATAAACACAAAATTATTTGGTTGATTCTCCTCTTTCAACCAAACCTTACCTATGGGAAGTGCATGTAGAGACTACTCACTATGTCTCACTAAACATCGATTCTTCCCTTGAAATGTCTCACATTAAGTGACACATAATACTCCCCTTCCTTCCTTGTAGTATGTCGAAAGTTCCACCCGTGCTCTTCTCTCCACGAAGCGCACTTTTGGATCTGTTATACTATACTAACATCATTACTCTTTATATGTGTGAGTCGCTCTCACACTTGACTAATAACAACTTCGCTCCGGGTGTGCTTCATAACAATTAAATTCTACTATATTCAAGGAATACCAATTCTTGAATGGCTTCCCACAGCCTTCCAATCAAGTTAGGGCATGCTATTCTAATTGCACACTTATGTATGGATTATCACCCCTCATGTGACGTTTAATCCACTATATCACTTCCACTTCGTTATACTAGTCCCACAAACATATATTTCACACGTCTATTACCACGTCCCTTCGACTCGGACTATTTTAACTATAGTTAACCAAGATGCCCACATTTTTGAAACACTCCGACCGCCCTGGGAGAGAGAACGGCGTGCTACTCATCTGTAGGACTAACTAAATTCAACGGAATAGAAGGGATAGGACATTCAAATTCCATGACAATAAAAGAGGAATAATAATTCTCAACCTTCCTCAGATAAGTACAATAATTTTCCCAAATAGGTACAACAACCAAAACAAATCACTAACGCTCTATTCATCAAAATAATTACAGGTAATCTCTTTTGTATAATATAAAGTTCTTTCCAGATAATCCATGCTAAAAATCATTCCAACTCTTTATTCACCTTGTGTTAAGTACGCGGTTATGACATTTGGGTACTCTCAATCACCCTAGAAATCAAAATTCTTAAATTCTCCTTATCATCGTTCCACCCCTCAACTCGTGGGGATAACTTTTAATGCTTTCCTACCACAAAAATCCGGCTCCAATGACCTTAAAACAAAATTCAACTTCCAACTTACATACATAATTACTTGATCCCATTTCAACCAGGGTACCGAACTCATGGAATAGTGACCAAATGTCTCCCTATTTCCAACCTTACGCTAAGTTTCATGTGTGGGATGTCTCGCAAAGCGAAATCCAAACAAGGAACCCTCCCGATACACTACTACCTAGCATTGTCGGTTATCGAAATCCGTTAGGTCCTCCGTCCATAGTATATACCCCTTTATTCCGTCCCTTGACAGAAAAGTTACAATTTCTCCCGTAATTATGCTTAACAATGAACGTTTCACCAAATTTCACTATCGTTCAGCATAGGTTGGTGGTAATAGCATTCCATAAACCTCGAATACATACAATCGGAATTCTCGAAATTCCTTTTTCTAACATTAGGGGTATAACTCTTAACTCCAACGTCTCTTAAGGATAAATATAACACTGCACTCTTCCTATCACTAAGTCCGGAGTGCCAAACATAATACTGCGTCAAATCTTTTCGCTCAACGGTAAATCCCGATACATACGGAATCATATTGGCAAAGTTTATACATACTTTGGCATCGAATATCTCGAGCCCACTATCTCCTCCGAAGTCTCTAGGATAGATAATATAAGTGCGAGTCCAACCTTCTCACAGGTAAAGCCTCACCAAAACAAACATAAAACATGTTGCACTAATGCAACCACTCCGATAGCCTTGCAATAAATGCCCACTATCGTACTAACCATTTCTGTAATGTTTTAAACAAGATAATATCATACTCTTGTATCGCATCACTACAACGAGTAACCTCAATAAAGTATAAAACACTGTTGATATATTCATTCATCCTCCGCAGATAACACTAAAGAAAAATCCCGCTACACTAGGGAAAAATATTCACATAATGGTAACATTTATAATTATATGCATTAAGCTCGTCTCACATGCTAATCTAGCAATGAACAAAATATAGTGACTCTCTCGTGTCACATAAACATGCCTCATCCTCTGAGGATACAACTTACACTTCTACCTTGTCAATCGTCTTGACTGCGCAAATGGTTTTCGGACGTAACACGTCTACCCAAACCATAACAAAATTATTTTAATCGTTGCCTTTTACTAGGCACCGTATTCTTGTCCTTATACTCACTTTGGAACATATTATCGTGAGCGGTCTCACTCCGCACAAAATACCTCAGTACATAATCCACTTACCACCTGTCCTACTAACCAGGTTAGGATTTGTCCCCTTCTCAGACTTTAGTAAACTCGATTCCATTTAACCATTCCGATTGTTCCTTTAACTTTTTAGGCCATAAAGATCATGTTACTATCTATAATAGCACTTAATGAATTTACCATCACTTGGTAAGAATTCCATTATCCGAATCATTTAAATGGGTCCCCTGATGTATATCCACATCTCTTGTTGGTGCTATATCACCACCATTGTATTCAGTCTTATTCTCGACTAAATTCTTCGATTTCTTTAAGCTTCCCACACAAGGAGCATTATCATCTTTATTGATAAAATACAACATTGTCAACCTCTGAATCAACCGTCCATCAGAATTTCCTCCTCGAGTATTATCAATTATTATTACGAGTTGGTCTCCCACTTGGAGTCGTTTCCTCCACTCGTATCTACATCTTTCGATACAAAATTTGCTAATGATTAGGGTTCATATCCATAATCGAACTTCTGTCATGCCCTCCCGCGATGAGTTCAGAACCACGTTTGCTTCTCACCATGAACAGTTGAGGAAGGAACATACGGTCAACACTGTACCTAAGGTTCTCCTATAGGCATAGCATTCCACTTCTAAAATTGGTGGTTGACTCCAACCATTATAATTTTGTCCTGAAAGCCAAGAAAATTTTCTCTAAATTTTCACTTTCAGTTTGCCACACTTCGTCCTATATCTAAGCCTTTGGGTACATTACCTCCTTTGGTAAAGACACATACAATTTTCGCATTTCTAAAATTTTCCATTGACAGTCTCTACACATTTTTGTAATACGTTGGGTAAGTTTACCCTCGCACCTCATTTGACTATAACAGCATTTGAAAAATCATTGTTGCACCTTAGTCGCCTTTTTAGTCGTGGCTTCAAGTGCCATAATGGAGGTGACCTCGACTACGGTCATCATCCTCGAATATATTTCATAATATCCACTGATCCCTACCTCCTGATGTATGCTTAACGGTCCTCTTCTGACATCCGTCATCGCTCGGCACACGCACACATCCGAACGAAATTAGAATTCACTAGTGTATACACATTATAGCAGGAGAACGAAATCTCATCAAGGGAATCAACAATCCTAAACATAGGGCTCTATAGCAAACAAAGCAACGCTGAAAGCATAATAAGCCGTACAGATCCTAAGGACACTAGAACCTGATGCTCTGATACCACCTGTGAACCCCGCCTAATTAAATACCGGGCGATCACTCCTTTATTAAATTAAATCAAGGTGAACAGTTGGTCCATTCTTAGCATCACTGTCGAAAAATAATTTTTTCCAATTTAACACCCTAATTAATTAAGCTAAGTGTCAAAACCATGTTCATACATACTTTCCAAATTCTATTTAAACAAAAATCATTTATTTTATTAATAACATTCAATAAGTAAGAATCACACCACATTAAATTCTGCAACATAATCTAATTAATTTAATACATTCGTCAATCGAATGTCAACATACGAAATCTAAAGTCACACATCCAAACTGAATAAATCCCATAGTAACAATACTGGAAATAACTGAAATACAAATGTCCAATAACAACGGAATAATGGAAAGAGCTACAAATGCCCAACTAGATGAAAGTACTAAGAGTGGATCCGAATGAACGAAGTCGTCTAATCAAGAGTCCTGCAACTTCCACCTAAGCTGCAGCGCGTTCCTTCCAAGAGATCCTAAGCAAGACGCCCCTGTGGCTGGGCACCTGTAATACATACATATAAATATACAAGAGAGAGAGAGAGAGAGAGAGAGAGAGAGAGAGAGAAACGGGTCAGAGCCCGATAGTGTATATGGTTTAAAATTTGTTTAGCAAGTATTTAAATTGATACAGGCCAATGCAACAACATATTAGTGTGTCACTCTCTTGAGGAATTCTCACCTCTCTTCTAATGTGCACACCTATCGCACTAACCTTCCCAACGGTTTGTCTTATCATTTATCGCACTAATCTTCCCAATGATTTAACTTATCTTAGCTTACTCGTAAGATTCAAAATTTAACGATTCAATTGTTCGAAAAGAATATTTCAATTAGCAACCAAAGTTCTCATTTTTAACTTTATAAATCAATACAGTTTTCCAGTGTCATATTATACTTTCTCAAAACAAGTATTTACAATTTGAGTCATCAACCATGTCCTACATGTCTCATCACAGTAGGAAGTTCCAGATTTCAGAATTTCATATATATATTAACTACTCATAAAATATATATATATCACAACAGCATCCCAAATAACAACTATGGTGCGGGCATACTCTACTATCCAATCCCCGTATCACTCGTACTAAGGGAATACAGATTCGGAATCACTCTCGAACTGTATCAACACATTCTCAAACAATATTGAGACAAAGTATAGATTCCAAGTCTCTCAGGACCGTCTGAACTATCACTGCGATAGCCTGTACCAAGGATACCTATACACAAACAAAATGAGTCGAAGCATAGATTCCAAGTCTCTAAGAGGAAAGCACATACCCGCATCTCTTAGGACCGTCTGAACTATCATTCTGATAGCCTGTACCAAGGATATCTATCTTCTAGGGTACAAGTCAATATCCCCCATAAAGGTCCCATCGAGATAAGACTGTCCCAGCGCGGAAACCTCAGGGATAGCAAGTAGCGCGGGCATAATTTTCACACATAGATAGTATATGCATACACAATCATATAACTATACTAACATTACCATTTCAACAATGGGTAAATTCTCAATTCCCATAATTACGACATTTGTATTTATTTCTCATTATTTAGTTATCACGTTGACCATTCACATCTTATTTTAATTTGAGGAACTTTTCCACTTACTACATCACGCTCACGGATTCTATCCTCCCAAGTATAAAATTCAGTAGGTATACACATTTGTCCCAAAGTAACTCTCTTACGTGTCTCTCTCTCTTTAACATATACTTACATTGTCCCTCATGTAAGATATCCCAAAAATATAGATTTCGCCTTACATTAAAGGATTTTGAATTTTATTTTCAAAGATGAGAATTTCAAATGGTTTCGAAATCGAAATTGAAATGGAGTTTTAATTGATTTTTTTTTTTATTTAGAAGAGTCCTCAAAATATAAAACTCTCTAAGAGTCCTCAAAATATAAAACTCTCTAAGAGTCCTCAAAACATAAAACTCTCTAGTAAAAATAATATTTTTAGAAATCCGACCGTTCGATCAAGCTGAATTTTTGTCAGCAGTCCTGTCTCGCCGTTCGCTACAACAAACTAAAATTTCAAGCGATTCCAATGGTCCGATCAACCGGAATAAAAATTTTAGTGTTTGTATCTAATTAGAACTCTTTTCGTAATCAAACTCTTAATCCTTTACATGACAAAGGGTTTCTAAAATATCATTTAAGTCACCACTACATGCAATTTCCAATCTCAAATTGGGTTTTTCTTCCATACAATTCATCCTAATCATTCCTAAACCAATATGAAAGATGCATCAACGAAATAAGCAAGATAAAAACTTGCCTGGAATTTTTAGAAATCTGGTTTGGTGCCGAAATTGGTGTGGTTTCGTTCCCCGTCTCGCGATCTACGCGTTGGTGGTGACGGCGGTGCTATCGGAGGTGTTCTTGGCCTAGAACTCCTTGGAGAGCTT
Source organism: Sambucus nigra (assembly GCA_949130495.1). Lineage (NCBI taxonomy): Eukaryota > Viridiplantae > Streptophyta > Magnoliopsida > Dipsacales > Adoxaceae > Sambucus > Sambucus nigra. The sequence goes on along the minus strand of OX422221.1, from coordinate 309,745,845 downwards.
CTCCTCTTCCTCTCCAATGGCCGTCATTTATCTTTGGTTGTTCTAACCCTAGAAGACAACCTAGATATCTTATATAACCCTTTTAATTTTCGTAGGTTTAATTACCCATAATTGCGAAATGTCCAAAACGCCCTCCCGGGGTAGTAATTGGGCCTAAAAACGCCCCGAGACCCAAACTAAACCCCCGGGTACACTTTTCTGACTATCTCGACCCTTCCGGACACGTTGGCGCACTCAAAATGACCATACGAAAAACTTATAAAATATTCACTTATTAATCAACATTTAGTCCCGATACGACACAGGCGCGTCCCGACTTAAATTTCCATAATTGTCATTTTCTTCACACGTGACAATATTATAACAATAAATCTCATATATTACTATACTCATCCAGTAATATTCAACAGATAACAAATTTCCAATAATTACTAACTCTCGTCACGCTAGTAAATATTTAAAGCAACATTCCGGATTAAAATTAAATTAATTTATCTCAATTAAATTTAATTAATCCCATAATTTAAAAGCTATAAAAATACGGGGTATTACAGTCATTTTATCTTATATTACACCTTGATCTGCATTCTTTGTTTCTCATCTTGAGAAATCTTTTGTTGATTATTATTAGTAAATGTTTTCATCTTCAAAATCTAAAAAATCATTTTATGTTTCTAATTCTTTTGAAACAAGACCTTTGACCTAGTTGGAATCACACTTGGCGGTTTTCAATTTCAAAAAGATTTTCAAAACCCTGAAATTGATTAAGATCTTGAAACGTCTTCTGAGCAAGATAGCCATGGATTCTAGGTTTATTTTAAAGGGAAAATAAGGTTTAAGTTTCCTAAGAAGATAGAAACCGAAAATCATAACATATAGATCTAATTTGTAATTTGCTAGGACAGTTTGTATAAATAAGCGTGAGTGTATGGATGCATGTGTTAGAGCACCATCACAAACAATTACACACTAAAACGCTGAAAATGTTGGTAATAAGATCTTTAAACAAGAGTCAACGTAAAGACTGGAACAAAGTGGAAGTTAGCAAACTGGGGGAACCACATCAGCAATCAGAACTGTAAAAAAGTTAGAAGGACACCAGTGGGTACATTCCTAAACTTGTATAGGACTGATTTGTGTGCATGTGTGTTGTATAGTTTGTAATCGATATATTTTGTTTTAGTGGATTTTTCTTTTTACTCCATAGAGGGAGTCGTGGATGTTTCCTCAGTTGGGTGAGGTTTTACCACGTTAAAAATATCTTGTCATTAATCTTTCTACATCTCCTCATCTCATTCTTACTGGTGTGCTGATTTAATCTTTTAAGTTTTATTTTTCAAAACTTGTTACAAATCTTGAACTGATCTTGTGCATATTTTATTAAACCCATCTTGTGATTAAAACTGATTTGGTTTAAAGAAAGGAGTTTCCTCAAAAAACACTTCGGAGTTACTTAAATAGTTTAATCCTGTATTAAACGACTTTAGTAATAGTTTTTCAATTGGTATCAGAGCTTTGGAAATATTTTTAAAAGATCTTGTGTTTCTGAAATTGTTTTCTTGAAATCAAAACAATGGACGAGAAAAATGAAATACTTGGCAACTTGACCCGACCCCCTCTCTTTGATGGAAACAACTTTGCTTACTGAGGATAAGAATGGTTTCTTTCATATAAGGAACCTTAAGAGATGATGTCTGGGATATTATTGAAAATGGATATACTTATCCTACTAAACCATCCACCGAAGGAAGTAATGAGAGGATTAAGAAAGCATTAAGTGAATTCACTCAAGAAGAGAAACAAACTTCTTGAAACAATAACAAAGGCAAGAATGCCATCTTTATGTCCATAAATGAACATGAGTTCAAAAGGATCTCATCTTGTGCCACTTCTAAGGAAGCTTGGGAAACACTTATCACTGCACATGAAGGTGACACTAGAGTTAAGGCTGCTAAAACTCAAATGCTTGTCCAGCAGTATAACCCCCTAATTATCAGATTCTGAATCCTTTGATGATTTTTACATGAAATTGACTCACATTGTGATCAAACTTCATGCTAATGGGATAACATATAATAGACATGAAATTGTATCTAAAATTCTAATATCATTACCACAGAAATTTGATCACAAAAGATATGCTATTGAGGAAATGTGTGATCAAAATCTCACTCCTGAATTACTCAGTAGTAAACTACGAACTGTGGAAATGGAATTAGAATTTAAGAAACAAATGGCCCAGTCCGATAGGAAACAAACTAGTTCCAACTTGAGTTTTTCCTCTAAGTTGATGAAACCTGAGATCACTATTTCCACTGATGATTCTGATGAGGAAAGTGATATAGATAGTTTGGATAATCTAATTGCCTTGATGTCAAAACAATTTAAGAAAATTGTCAAATTTAGAAATAAATTGGCAAATAGACAAGGCAAGCCAAATTATCCAACTCAGTCTAACTACAAACCTCACGAGAAACGTCAAGACAAACATCACAAGGACATGAGACCCAACAAAGACAAACATTGAATGTTTTAGATGTGGAAAACTAGGACACATAGCTCAAGACTATAGAGTGAGATTGAACACTGCCAATAAACATACTAGGGAGAACATTTGCAAAACATGGGATGATTCAAGTGATTCTGAAAATGAGGAACCTGAATCTTCTGATGGTTTTGATCCTTGCATGTCTTTCTTTGCTAATATAATCTACAATGATGATATGCCTATGTATGCTAATGATGATAATAGCTCTACTTTTGTTGTTATAAATCATGCTACTAGTTTAGATGCTTTAATTTCTGAGAATATTGCTAATTCTACCACGGGGTGTGTGAGTCAAAGGGAATGCGATAATGACGATGTCAATGGGTGCGTGAGTTCAATAATTGAATCCTTAGGGGTCATTCACTACACCAAAATGGGCAAATTGTCACCTTTCAGCCGGCCAGCCTTGTCAAGGTCATTGACCGTGACAAAAAAACACGCATTTTATGTCACGGTCATTGACCTTGACACGACCGTGACAACGAATTGTCACGGTCATTGACCTTGACACGACCGTGACAACTTTTCCAGCAAAAACCCTACCCCCCTTCTTTTTTCCCTCCCGCGCCCTTCCCTCCCTCTCTCTCTCTCTCTCTCTCGACGCTGCTCTCTCTCTCTCTCTCTCTTCCATTTATATATATATATTTGTCTGTATATTTATGTGTGTATGTGTATATATATATGTGTGTATGTGTGTGCGTGTGTGGGGGGTGGGGCGGGATGGGGGTAGGGGGTGGTGGAGGGGGGCAGGGGGTGGGGCGGGGTGGGGCGGGATGGGGCAGGGTGGGGGAGGGGGTGGGGGTATGTGTATATATATATGTGTGTATGTGTGTGCGTGTGTGGGGGGTGGGGAAGGGTGGGGGCAGGGGGTGGGGGGTGGGGTGGGGTGGGGCAGGGGGTGGGGGGGCAGGGTGGGGGTGGGGGGGAGGGGGTGGGGCGAGGTGGGGCAGGGTGGGGCACGGGGTGGGGGTGGGGCAGGGTGGGGGTGGGGGAGGGGGCAAGGGGTGGGGCAGGGTGTGGTGGAGGGGGGCAGGGTGGGGTGGAAATTTGGCTAATACACGAGAAACTGATAATCGTAAATATTATGAATAAAAATGGTACTTTCTTGGAGACTATAAATTATTATGTACAAACTTTGGTTCTAGACCTATGTTGTTGGATTTGGATGTTGGGTGTTGATTAGTTGGTATTATTGGGAAGATTGGGTTAAGTTGAAGCATATGTTGTCGGAGTTGAAAATTATATGTTAATTCATTATTACTATTGGGGGATACAGTGTTGAAAAATATTGGGGTGGGACGGGGTGGGGCAGGGTGGGGGAGGGGGTTTATTATCGATGGGACTTAATTTGTTGAATGATAATATTTGTATTAGATACTTGCGTGGTTTTACCTAACTTGAATGAATTAATAAATGTTTCAGTAAAGGTTGAAGTGGACAAAAAACGTGTGAATTGATTAATATCCATAATGTAAATAAAAGGTAAAGTAAGTGTGTAAATGGGTGGTTGAGCAAGCTAAGAGGTCTAACCCATATTTAATACATAGGTGTGTTATGAAAGGTTTTCAAAGGGTAATTAAGTATTTTCAAATAATGACCCCGAAACATAGAAATTCAATCTCAAGCTAGAAATTCAATCTCAAGCAATTTAATTTCAATCTCTACAAATTTATGCATGTATTCAAGGGATTTATGAAGGATTAATATTAAAATTCAATTCCTATACATAATCTAAAAATTATAACTCAGATTCAACTAGAAATAAACCAAACCAAAGTTAGTTAAATAAACCAAAGGATTAATATTAAAATTCAACTCTATTAGTTAAATTATAAATGTAATAAAACTAATCCATATAAATCACATAGGCTCGATACAAATATTCTAATTAACTTGCCTCAAATTTGATGAATAACAAGGGCTAAAAGTATTGTTCATTTAATTCAATTAGGTAAAACCCATGATAATGAAATTTATGCTACAATTATAATTATCTCATGTCATAATTTTATTGATAAACAATATATGTAGTTGTCACGGTCGTGGTGGGGGGAGGGGGTGGGGGTGGGGTGGGTAGGGGTGGGATGTGTGTGTGTGTGTGTGCGTAGGTGTGCGTGTGTGTGTGGCGGGGGGAGGGGGCAGGGGTGGGGCACACATTTAATAACTCTTTAAATATTTGGAAAAAACATAATATTACAAAATTGAAACGAAATGGTATTGACGGAACTTACACATACGTTATAATATAGACGAAACATTTTTTTATCTGTACTAATAACATTTTTTTTATCTGTACTAATAACATTTTTTTTACAGAAAAAATGTCTCCTTAAGATGTTAGGGCGAAGATGATGATGCTGTTTATGATGATGTCGTCGTCTGGGTTCGGTGGTAGCGGAGGCGACGAGGGCTCCTCCGCCCCTAGGCTCCCCAAATATGGAAAATTTGGGATTACCGTCGAAAACAAGTCGGAGCTTTTAGCGAGATCCCTCGAGCTGCTAAAGACGGTCATCGGCCCGGGGTTTATGAGTTGGAAGAAGGTGCCATATGAGCTCAAGTTAGCTGTTTGGGCGGCACTACAGGTAATATTTATATGAATATTTCAATTTCAATTTCAATTTATATTTATATTTATATTTATATTTATATTTATATTTATATTTATATTTATATTTATATTTATATTTATATTTATATTTATATTTATATTTATATTTATATTTATATTTATATTTATTCGCAACTAACATTGTATTTGTTGGACATGAACAATTCAACTTGGATCCAAAGCTACACGATTCCGTCTTGAAGCAGTTGAGGGAGCAACACAAGACGTGGAAAAAAAATATGCGGACACGGTACTTTGGAAAAACACGAGAGACCATTTTACAATGGCGCGGATCCGTCCCGTCCAAGGAGCCGATCTCATTGGCACAATGGCAAAAGTTCATTGACAATGAGATCGAGGATCGACAATTGGCATCTCGCCAATCGGGGAGGGAAAATCGGGCTAAAAAGACGGACGTGCACTACTCCGGCCGGACCTCTTACGCTGAGGTGGAGCATAGGATGAAGGTAATATTTAATTTATCTATAACTACAGAAATATATTATTGGATATTATTTTACTTTGCGGGGCCGATACTAATTTTACTTTACTTTATTTTATTTCAGGGGGTAGGGAGTGGGCCAGGGGGTAAGCCACATAGGCTCGATACTTATGTGGCTCTTCGGACGAAGAAGGGGAAGGACAAGGAGGTGTCCCCGAGCGTCGCGGCCACGATTGTAAGTAATCTGACAGTTTAATTATTGTTAATTACGTTATAATTTTTTAGTTTACTTATTTTACTAATCATGTGCTTTTTGTCGTTTCAGGCAAAGCTTAAGGAAGTGCATGAGTCGCAGTCTGATGCCGACAAGGCATCTTTGTCCACAGACGCACTCAGCCAAGTGCTTGGCTCTGATCGCAAGGGGAGGACAAGGGGAGTGAGCTCGCGGGTGGCCAAATCTAGGATCATCGGATTGGAGACGAGCGACACCGGGTTGGCTCGAACGGTGGATTCACACGACGCGAAGTTGTCCCGTTTGGAGGCGACGGTCCAAGATATGTACGCATTCATGAAGCGTACGTTGGGTGGAGACCGTAAAGAGAAAGGTAAAGGGAAAGGGAAGGAGAAGGCGGTGGAGGAGGAGGTGCGGGAGGACGAGGAGGTGCGGGAGGACGAGGCGCAGGATGACGAGGATGTGGACCTCGCTGCTTCATCACCGACACGTTCGTACTTCGACAATCCACTTCCCTATTTGACGCCCTCCAACAGACCATTATCGATAATTGGTTGGCCGAGCGTGTTCATATTGGACATATTTGATGGCCAGCGGATAGGGCGGGGGTTGAGGGACCCGAATATCGTCGAGGGTGGAATAGTCCATGGATGTGTGCTTCAATAGATGGAGTCCAGGGTGCTCGTCACGCATGTCATAACCGGGAAGGAGAACTCCCTATTGTGGTTGTGCGAACAATGAGGCACGACGTATATTAGTGGGTGCGTCAATTCGTATGTCGTGTGGCCTACTCACCTCCTCAGTTTTATCCAAGACATGTAGTAACATTATTTTCTAGTTTGTCCATTTTAAATATATTTGGATTATATCGTCATGTATATTATTTTTACTTTGAAGATTTGGATTATACTGTCATGAATATATATTTGCATTATCTTTAGTTTGTGTTGGATATATGATGTTTGAAACAGGTACAACGTTGCTATAACAGGTACAAATATACTGCTGGGCAGTGCCATACTGCCCAGCAGATTTTTTTTAAATTCTGCCCAGAATTATCACGGTCAATGCCCGTGATAATTTTTTTTTAAAAGGGTCACGGCTTTGTCACGGTTATAAACCGTGACAAACGTGTCACAGTCATTGACCTTGACACGACCGTGACACAAAACGCGAGTTTTTTGTCAAAGTCAATGACCGTGACACGACCGTGACAAAAAAAGTTGTCTCGCCTCGAAATGTCACGATCATTGACCTTGACAAGGTGAATTTGTCAAGGTCAATGACCTTGACAAATGGGCAGATTTGGTGTAGTGATTTCACACACTACATATAGTGACTCAGACACTGAAGACCTCCCTGACATTCACACACTTTATGCGAAAACCCTCAAGAAAAGAACTAGATTAGGTAAGATAGTGAAAGATCTCACTAAGAAATTAGAAGACCTAAGTCTGATGGTTAAACTTAACGCTGAAGAGTATACTACCCAATCTCTAACATATGAAAATGAAGTCAAAAATTTTTATCAAAAATTGAAGAATTTGATTGAAGAAAATGAACTCTGGAGAAAAAATATAAAGGGAGATTATTAGAATTGGAACAATCCAAAGAGAAGACAACAACAGTTTTCAAAAAAATTGAAAATTTTGAAAATAATTCAAATTGTTTTGATGGTTTTGTTGCTGATTCAAAGACCAATTCTGATGATCGAACTAAAATAGGGTTTTGCCCAAATTTGAAGACACAAACTAAAAACCTTTAACCAATCAAGTTTATGTCAGGAGGCAAAAGACCTATAGAAACTTGTCCAGATTTTCATTCTTTAAAAAATGAGTTTGATGAAAAACAATCAAAGTTTGATATTGGGGAATCAAGTTTCTCTAAGTGTGAAAGTCCACCTAAGGCTAAATATGTTTGCCCCCTATTAGGAAGAGTGATTCTGCTTTTCAAGCTGTACTGCCTAGAAATAAGTTTCAACCCCAAAATTCCATGAAGCCAATGTTTAGAGACTTTCCTAAGGAGATACCATCTTCGAGCAATTTATTTTGCTCTTACTGTGACTTATATGGTCATTCCTTTGAAGGATTCTACTCTAGACGTTTAGTCAACCCATTCTATAATACTCCTGTGTACCAAAACTTTAACTATTCTAGGATAAACCGTAACAATTATGTTCTCCCTAGACAACCAGATAAAAATTCTAACTATAGAAAGACAAAGACTAAACCTAAAAGATCATTTCCAAGAAGGGTTCCTAGACACTTTTCTAAATCAAATGCTCATACTTTTCATAAAACTCAACCTCATACGCAAAACATCTTTCAACAAAAATCTAATGCTCGCAAATTTTATCAAATGAGAGCAAATAAGCGCAAAATGAAAACAAGAGATGTTTGGGTTAAAAAAGATCAGTTATTACCCCAGATGAAGTGTAATATTGTGATTACTTCTTTAAAAGTTACACACACTTCCTCTAGTTGGTATTTAGATTCTGGATATTCAAAACACATGACTGCGGATGATATAAAACATTTAAACAAAATCAGCTTTGCTAGAGAAAAAGTTATATTTGGTGATGGTGTATCATCTCAAATCATTGGTAAAGGAACACTCCAAGAGAAGGATTACCTTTACTTGAAAATGTTCTTCTAGTAAAAGGTCTTAAGGCTAACCTACTTAGTATCTCGCAATTTTGTGACTCAAAACATACTGTCACCTTTTCAAAGAATAATTGCAAAATTTTGAATGAAAAATGTGAGTGCATTATTACAGGAATCAGGACACTGGACAATTGTTATATAGTTCAAAACAGTGCTGAGATTTGTAACATTGCCAGAATGGATGACAATGAGATATGGCATAATCGTATGGGTCACATAAATTACGAAAACCTTAGTAGATTATCTTCTCAAGAAATAGTTAGAGGTATTCCTAAAATAAAACCTATTTCTAATATTGTCTGTGAATCATGTTAGGAAGGAAAAATTGTCAAAGCCCCTCATAAGAAATTCAAAGATATCCTTACCTCTAAACCCTTGGAGCTCATCCATATGGACCTAATGGGTCCTTCTCGAACTGTTAGTCTCTGTGGACACAGTTACATCCTTGTTATGGTTGATGACTTCACTAGATTTACCTAGGTAGATTTATTAAAACAAAAGTCTGACACTTTCCAAACCATTTTGAAGATTTTACTTCGAATTGAAAATGAGAAAGATACTCAAGTAAATAGGATTCGTAGTGATAGAGGTGGAGAATTCATAAATACTGGTATTGTAGAGTATTGTGACTATAATGCTTACAAACAAGAATTTAGCGCTCCTAAGAATCCTCAACAGAACGGTATTGCGGAGAGAAAAAATCGACCCTTTAAGAGATGGCACGTGTCATGATTCATGCCAAAACTTTACCTAAGTATTTTTGGGTAGAATCTATTCATACTGCGTGTCACATTATCAATAGGGTCTATCTTATAAAGAATTCTAAACAAACTCCTTATGAACTTTGGTATGGGAAGAAGCCCAATATTAAGTACCATAAAACTTTTGGTAGTACGTGTTATGTCTGGAAAGATAGAGAACACTTATCAAAATTTGAGACTCGTGGAGATAAAGCCATCTTTCTGGGATATTCTCCTAACAGTAGAGCATATCGTGTCTATAATATTCGCACTAAGACCTTAATGGAATCCATAAACGTTATTATAAGTGACACTACTGTAGAGAGTAAGACTGGAGAACCAACTATTGTGGAAGAGTCGGGAAATATTTTAGAAAATAACTCTCTAGAAATAGATGATTCTTTACCAATTGATAAACCTGAAGTACCCAACTAGGTTTCTAAAGACCATCCCATAGATAATGTTGTTGGTAACCCTAGTGAGCCTGTACGTACAAGATCTAAATTAAGAAACTATTCTCATTATTAAAGTTTTGTTTCCCTTGTGGAACCAAAGAATGTAAATGATGCATTGAATGATCCTCATTGGATTTCTGCAATGCAGGATGAACTTATTCAATTTTTCATTCATGATGTTTGGTATCTTGTACCTAGGCCTGATCACAAAAAGGTTATTGGCACATGCTGGATCTTTAAAAATAAATCTGATGAAAGTGAGATAGTCATTAGAAACAAAGCCATATTAGTTTCTCAAGGATACTCTCAAATTGACGGAATAAATTTTAACGAGAATTTTGCACTTGTTACTCGCTTAGAAACTGTTCGTCTTCTCTTTTCCATAACTTGCTACTTACATTTTACGCTTTATCAAATGGATGTCAAATCTACCTTCCTTAATGGAATATTGACTGAGGAGACCTATGTAGAACAACAAAAGGGTTTATTGACCCTAAATATCGAAATCATGTCTTTCGTCTTAAAACGGCTTTGTATGACCTAAAACAAACGCCAAGAGCCTGGTATGAGCGACTTTCCAACTTTCTCTTAGACAAAGGTTTTAAGAGAGGTGGAAATGATCAAACCCTTTTTGTCAAAAAGTTTGACAAAAATATCATTATAGCTCAAGTTTGTGTTGACGATATCATCTTTGGATCAACTTCCCCCTCAGAAGTTAAAACTTTTTCTGAAATTATGCATAAAGAATTTCAAATGTCTCTTATGGGGGAGTTATAATTTTTTTGGGTCTTCAAGTCAAACAAAATTCATAAGGATTATTTGTTTGGCAATCAAAATACGCTATAGAGATCGTTACAAAATTTTCCCTTTAAAGTGCAAAAGATGCTAAAACTCCCATGAGTACTACGGTCAAATTGTCTAAGGATGAAACTGGAAAATCCGTAGATCCAACTTTATATCATAGTATGATAGGAACCTTACTATATCTTACGGCCTCGCGTCCTGATATTATGTACGTTGTTTGCGTGTGTGCCCATTATCAAAACAATTCTAAAGAGAACCATTTAACTTTTGTTAAAAGAATCATAAAATATATAAAAGGCACTCTAAATTTTGGACTTTGGTACACCAATGATACTCCTAGAACTATAATAGGATACATTGATGTCAATTGGGAAGGGTGTACTGATGATAGTAAGAGCACATCAGCAGCATGTTACTATATTGGTAATAATTTGGTAGGTTGGAGTAGTAAGAAACAAATCTGCACTTCTTTATCAACAGCTGAATCTGAATACATAGCTGCTGGAAGCTGCTGTGCCCAATTACTTTGGCTTAAGGAAATTCCAAGTGACTATGGTATTAAAGACGAACAACTACATCTCTATTATGATAATCAAAGCGCGATCAATATCTCTAAAAATCATGTTCAACAATCGCGAACAAAACACCTAAAAATAAGACATCACATTATACGCGAATTAGTTGAGACTAAGGAATTAGAAATAAATTATCTTCCTACTGATTTGCAACTCACAGATATGTTTACCAAACCCTTGGATTATAATAGGTTTATTTCTTTGCGTAAATCGATAGGAATGGTTTGTACTGATTAAACTCTTTGGCTTACATATTTTTTCCCTTTGTCCATTTGAGACAAAATGGGGGAGAAATTTGAGTCTTGTGAGAGTTCATGTATTTTGTACATATTCTAAAAATCTTGATCTTAGTGATTATTTGCAGGATTCAGTATAGTTATTCTCAATAGATGTAATGGAGTAATGAATTGTAATTAGTTGAGTTATGTAATTTTCTTTTCTAGGAAATGGGTAGATAGAATTTTTGTATAGGAATAGGTTTTTCCTTTTCTTTTTGTTGCCCTACGAGTCCAAGTTGACTCAAAGTAGATTTTATCTCATATTTACAAAGGGGGAGATTGAATCACCTTATACTCTTGACTCACTTGAGTCTACATTGTATAAGTGCTCATCTAGTTTGGAAATAGTGACAAAATTGAGTTCCTCCCCTAAATACCAAAGAGCCTCAGACCTTCAATTCAATTCATTACTCTTATTTGATTGATCAAATGTATACTTACAAACACTCACACATATTAGGACTTCATACATTGTTCATATATTGCATAAATTATTTGTGTGTGTGTTGTGTGTGTTAATTTCCCTTAAAATAATTTTTAATAATTTTTTTGGGAATTTTTATTATTTTTTAAAACAATTGTTTCATAATTAAAATTGGAATTAAAAGGTTTTGGGGTCATTCTCTAATTTCTGATTGTTAGTTTTATTCCTATAAAGTTCACTTGGGAAGGATCCGAAAGCGCTAGAGACTTTAAGCGTGTCTGTGTAATTATTTTAGACGCGCGTTTGTGGTTCAATATTAAGCCTACACCTGTCGCCCTCCTATTGGTTGGACTTATGTTTCTTTTAAGAGACAAAACCGGTGTTCATTAACAGCCCTTGGATTGAACTTATTAATGATCTACATGCGTCCTTGTCCCGATCCCTGTGAACCTCTATCCTCCAATCAGAAGCAACTTTACTCACCGGTTATCTTTAACCGTTGGATGCAAGTCAATATGGCAAGACTTAATCTCAGCCATTGATATCCAACGTCCTTCTCAATCCTTCTCAGCCCAATATAAAAAGAGGCCAACCCTCAGCCTTTGAGAAGTTTTTGCCACTTCGTCATTTCGAGTGAGAAGAGAAAAGAGAGAGATGAGATAGAAACCAGAGAGAGAGAAAAGAAACCATATTCGTCCAAACACTTTATCAAACCCAAACCATTTTTTCAAAAACCAATTTATACCAAACACCAACCCTGAGTGGTTGAGAGTTTTTGAGTTTTGGTTTGAAAGTTGTTTCGTGCTATAACCTCTTCGTTTTAAGATCTTGTGTCCAACTTAAACATTAGGTTAGATCTGTATTTCTGTTTCATTGAAATTATAGATCTGATCATTTTATGTTATATTACACCTAGATCTTCATTCTTTGTTTCTCATCATGAGAAATCTTTTATTGATTATTTTCTGTAAATGTTTTCATCTTCAAAATCAACAAAATCATTTTATGTTTCTAGTTCTTTTGAAACAAGACCTTTGACCTAGTTGGAATCACACTTGGCGGTTTTCAATTTCAAAAATATTTTCAAAATCATGAAACTGATTAAGATCTTGAAACATCTTCTGAGCAAGATAGCCATGGATTGTGGGTTGATTTTAAAGGTCAAATAAGGTTTAAGTTTCCTAAGAAGAGAGAAATTGAAAATCACAACATATAGATCTAATTTGTAATTTGCTAGGACTATTTGTATAAATAAGCGTGAGTGTGTATTAGAGCACCATCAGAAACATTTGCACACTACAGCACTGAAAGAGTTGGTAATAAGATCTTTAAATAAGAGTCGACGTAAATAATGGAACAAAGTGGATGTTAGCAAATTGGGAGAACCACGTCAGCAATCAGAACTGTAGAAAAGTTAGAAGGACACCAGTGGGCACATTCCTAAACTTGTATAGGACTGATTTGTGTGCATGTGTGTTATATAGTTTGTAACTGATATATTTTGTTTTAGTGGATTTTTCTCTTTACTCCGTAGAGGGAGTCGTGGATGTTTCCTTAGTTGGTTGAGGTTTTACTACATTAAAAATCTTTTGTCATTAATCTTTCTACATCTCCTCATCTCATTCTTGCTGGTGTGCTGATTTAATCTTTTAATTTTTGTTTTTCAAAACTTATTACAAATCTTGACCTGATCTCGTGCATATTTTGTTAAACACGTCTTGTGATTAAAACTGATTTGGTTTAAAGAAAATAGTTTTCCTAAAAAATAGTTCGGAGTTACTTAAATAGTTTAATCATGTATTAAACGCCTTTAGTAACAGTTTTTCAGGTTGGCTCCTTAACCTCTTCTAGACTCCTCTCCTTTTCGAAGCATAGGTACTAAAGATCAGTCCTGACCATAATTATACCCTCAAAATCTCCGTTGAAGTATTAAAAAATACAGTCCCACTCTCACTTAATGATAACGGATATTCCCTCGATGTTTATCCTCTTATAAACCTAGAATTACTTAGGATTGAAAGTCAATGATCTCACTCCTACACTTTCCGCCATGCGTTCTTAGATAATACCCACCGAAAGCTAATGGGGTCCATAAAACTCACAATAGGGGATGTCCTTACCAATCCTATCGCCGGGTTCCAAGTTATTGACATACCTACATGTTTCAACCTTCTCCTTGGCCGTCCATGGCTCTACAGTATCTGAGGGGTATCTTTTTCTCTTCATCAGAAACTGAAATTATTTGCCAAAGGTTAGGTTATCACCATCTTGGGGAATGATGATTGTTCAGACACTACCAATACTAGAAACTCGGTATTAAAGATCCATCATGGGATGAATGACATGCTCCCCTCTGTCTTAAAAGTTGATCCACTTAGTAGTAGATAATTTCAAAGACTGGGTCTGTCCGAAATAAAATTCGGATGGTAATGTCAACATGATTCAGATGTTCAAGAACATGCACTTCGTGCCCAAAATGGAGCTAGGGCGATGCTAGTAAGGTATCCTTGAACCCATAGTCTTGAAGGAGGCATTTCCCCCATGTGGCGTAGGTTACCATCCCTCAGAAGAACACAAAGTACTCTGGAAACCACGATCGAAAAGAAGCTAAATAATAGTTTCAAGAGACTCTTTGAATGGAAGGTTTATTAAGGAGGGTGAAGAATTCACCTTCTGCGACCTCCCTGAACCATAGTATGACCATGTCAATAAGAAGATGAATCCGAGGTTGGAAATCTTCTTTTAAGGCATCAATTGACACAACCCAACCCAAATACTTATAATTAAATTTGAAAGTCAAAGTGAGTCGAACCATAATTAATTTGACCAAACCATAAACATGAGTCTTAATTACAGAGTCATCAACGTAGATCTAAACAACAAAAAAACTTTTTTTCCAAATTAAAGTAGTTATGCTTATACAAACTTGCTTAAAGGATAAGTTAATTAAATTACATCATTTAAATTTAAGCAAAATCATTGTTTTACCCATTCCTGGCTAACCCAACTCGACCTCCTAGATTTGGCAGTGACATCACGTTACTTGAAAAACATAAACATAACAACTGTGAGCAAAAATAGCTCAGTGAATGCATCACTACCACACTGCTGCCTAAAATAAAATGCAATAAATCATATCCATATAATTATGTATTAACTTATTCGGTACATTGATAATGAATGATCTAACTTTTCAAATTATATTCTGCATATCTTGTCTGTAATAGACAATTCTTCCCTATTCCTAGTCGAGAAGTAACCTCTTGTCATTAATAGACAAAAATTCCCCCATTCCTGGTCGGGGAGTAACCTCCCATTTCGTTAAATCGAAATGAGTAATTTCATATTCATAATATTCTGATCATATCGCTAATAATGTATAAATACATCTTTCTAGTGAGTACACTCACCTTGGGTTTTTAACTATGTATTTGCATTTCCTTTGGGTGGGAGATGAACTGGGTGGATTAGACTTTACACATGTCAATCCAACTAAATCGGTACTGAATCTAAATCATAATTATTATCTTAATATATTTATGTAACTTTAAATTACTATACAACCACAATATAATTCCACTTAAGTCGAATTCCATGAAACATGCGTAAAAACAATACAATATGATATATATTGATAAAGTTATAAACATCCAACCGTAGAAAATACCTCATAAGGAATTATTAACTAAAACCAAGTAAGCATAAAAGTATACTTCTTAATGTATATACACATGAAACATGTGGTCAAAATATCCTTTGAATGAGTAGATAAGAAAATTCTTTCATGGGGTATCTAGTATGGCCTCAAATTATTGTCCTCTATACTTAACCATCCTATATTCATAAATTGTACAAATATAGGTGTCCAACATTATCAACATGAAAACATATCTAAATATATTTTCCATTATAAGTGAAAGTGTAATTTGTCAAGATTTTTAGAGCAAGCTAATTTTTCAAGCTTTCTAGAGCAAGCTATGGCCATTTCTTTACAACATATAAAATCTGCCCTACAAGCTCCTTTATTGTTCTTTCAACTTCCAAGAATTTTCATAATTTTTCTACATCATAAGTTTACATGATTTTCCACTAATTTTCAACAGACATACTTAATAATACAAATTACAGTTTCATAATTTATAGAGTTAATTTGCTACCTCATTATCTTTACCAAACTCAGGGAATGTCGAAATGAAATATACAAACAACAACTATGTACCAACTTACAACCATTACTAAGGCCTAACCACATGGAGTTAAATTTTAATTTTCGAATATGATATGAATATATGAGTCTAATTTCATATACAATTATAATTTCTGAATTCCAGTGAGCATACAAAAATATATACAAGTTTGAATACAAGGGAATTCTAAACAAAGCAATATGACTTACATATACCACTTATCTCACGTATTAATAAATACGTATAATCGCAGAGGATGGAGTTTTAATCCATATTTAATGATATATATACTTTTAAACAAGTATAATCTGATATTAAAATAGTATTAACACATAATTATACCTTGGAAGCACCATAAGGAGTTTCTTGGAATTTTTCCTATCTTTTCTTGTAATCATTTCTTCCTTAAACTTATACTTTCTCTTTCCTCAAGCTAAAAACTCTTCAAACTGAACCAAGGGTTAAATTTACTGAAGAAATAGGTTAGATGCAGAGGTTTAAGTCAGAAAAGGCTTCCTTCCTTTCCAACCAATAAAATTAAACCATTTGGTTTAGTAAAAGACAAATTACCACTTAGAAGGAATAGACAGATTTGCCCATTTGTTCGTAAATTCGGTATAATTTCTTAATCAGACATCCATTTGATACGTAGTTTATTGTGTAACAAACTTAACTCATATATATATACAACTATATATCTTTCACCTTGAGTCAATTGTTATATTATAAGTTTCAAAACTAGTCTCCAACATGAACATTCCTACCGAAAACTTTAAAATTTTATGTTTGTCGCCAATTCGCTATTGCATGATTTTTTTAAGGTAGGATTAGACTAACTATAATAATATAACATTATATATATTAATAACACGGGATCCATATCACATAAGGTATGCGTGATTCAAATATAATTTATCATAGTTATATTCGGGTTGTTAAGGATTTTCTTACTTAGAAAATTTCGTCCCCGAAATTTAATGTGAAGGTCACTTACGAAACAAATAGGGATACTATTTCTTCATGCTATCCTCCGTTTCCCAAGTTTCTTATTTAATTCCATGTATCCTCCACATAACTTTAAATAATGGAATAACTTTATTCCTTAATGCTTGCTCCTTACGATAAAGAATTTCCACTGGTCCTTGATGTACGACAAGTTTCTTTCAATTCAATAGATTGAGTTTTCAACTGATGAGATAGATCCTCCAAATACTTACGAAGCATAGATACATGAAACACATCATGTAAACGAGACAACTCTGTAGGTAATGCTAATCTATATGCCAGGGTCCTAATTCTTTCCATCACTTTATGTAGTCCAATGTATTTTGGACTTAGCTTCACCTTTTTCCCATATCTCATCACGCCTTTCCACGGTGAAATATGTAGGAATATAAAATCTCACTTTTGAAATTCTAATGGATATTTCCCCTTATCTGCATAAAATTTCTTCCGACTTTGCGCTATCTTTATCTGTTCCCGAATCATTTTAATCTTTTCAGTTGTCATATCTATCAATACAGGACCCAAAATTTTCATTTCACCTACTTCATCCCAACACAAAGGCATTCTAAATATTCTCCCATATAAAGCTTCATAAGGAGTCGTACCAATGGTGGACAGATAAATATTATTATATGAGAATTTGATTAATGGAAAATGATCAACCCAACTACCCTTAAAGTCAAATACACAATCTTATAACACCTCTTCTAATTTTTGAATCATCCTTTCTGATTGCCCATTGGTTTGTGGATGAAATGCAGTACAGAACTTCAAACTTGTGCTCGCGGAATTCTGTAAATAAGTCCAAAACTTAGAAGTGAACGTTGGATCTCTATCTGATACAATTGACACTAGTTCCCCATGTAAACGGATATTCTCATCAATGTACATAAGTGCATATTTATAAACAGTGTTGGTGGTCTTAACTGGAAGAAAATGAGTTGAATTCGTCAATCGGTCTACATTCACCCATATATAATCAATCCCCTTCGGTGATCATGGTAATCCTATAACAAAATCCATCTTTATATGCTCCCACTTCCATTTTAGAATAAGCAATGATTTCAATAATCCTATTACCTTCTGATGCTCCGCCTTCACTTGCTGGCATACTAAACATTTAGCTACAAATTTTTCAATCTCACATTCCATATTGTTCCACCAATAATACTCTTTCAGGTCTCTATACATTTTAGTACCTCCAGGATGCATAGAATAAATATAACTATATGCCTCTTCTAATATATCCTTCTTTAAGGATGGATTATTCGGTACATAAATTCTATTTTTATAACACATTGATTCATCATTCTTAATCTAAAAGTCACTCCCTTTACCATCCTGAACTTCCTATTTCTTCACCTCGAAGAATGGATCATTAATCAATAAATTTTGTATGTGTTCTACCAATAAAGGTCTCACTGTAACATGTGCTAATAATCCTCCCCTTTTTGAAAAAAGTAATTTAATCCACATCTATGCCAAGTCAAGAATATTTCCAACATGTGCACACCTTATGTAACCAAGAATCCCTAATGATTTTTTACTCAAAGCATCTGCTACTAAAATGGCCTTCGTTGGATGATGATGGATGGTACAGTCATATTCTTTAATCATCTTTATCCAATGCTTCTATTTCAAATTTAGTTCTTTTTGTGTAAACAAGTATTTCAAACTTTAATGATCCCTAAATATCTCACAATTTTATCTATACAAGTAATGTCGACACAACTTTAAAGAAAAAATAATGGCAGTTAGCTCCAAATCATGTGTAGGGTAATTTCGTTCATGTATCATTAATTATCTAGAAGTGTATGTGATTACTTTCCCATTCTGCATAAGAACACATCATAACCCTTGAAATGAAGCATCTGTATAGATTACGAAAGACTCATTCCCACACAGAAAAGCAAGTAGAGGAGCTGAAACAGACTGATTCTTTAGTTCTTTAAAACTCTTCTCACTTTATTTATCCCACATAAACTTCACTTATTTATGAGTTAATTTTGTCAATGGTAATTCTACTGATGAAAATCCCTTAATGAATCTGCGATAGTAACCTACTAATCTTAGGAAACTCCTGATTTTTGTCACATTCTTAGGACTCACACTTGCTTAACATATATCCTATTTCCCTAGACAACATACCCTAAAAACACAATTTCGTTCAACCAAAACTCACACTTGCTCAATTTAGCAAATAATTTATTCTCTCACAAAATCTGCAATACAAGTCTCAAATGTTTCTTGTGTTCCTCCATGCTATGCAATTAAATCAACACATCATCTATGAATGCAATCACAAATGAGTCAATAAAAGGGTGTAATACCTAATTCATAATATCCATCATAAAATGTTGTAGCATTAGTTAATCGAAATATCATCACCAAAAACTCATAGTGCCCATATCGAATTCGAAAATCTATTGTAGAAGTATCACTATCCTTTACTTTTAATTTGTGGTAACCCGATCTCAAATAAATCTTCAAAAATACCTTGGCTCCTTGTAATTGAGTAAATAAATCATTGATACGAGGAAGAGGGTACTTGTTTCTAATGGTCATCTTAGTCAACTGCCGATAATCAATACATAATCGCATAGTCCCATCTTTCTTTTTCACAAATAACACTAGGGCTTCCCATGGCAAACATTAGGCTGAATAAAACCTTTGCTTATCATATCTTGTAATTTAACTTTAAATTCTTTCAACTCTATTAGTGCTATTATGTATGGACCAAGGGAAATTAGACCAGTACCTAGAATTAATTCAATAAAAAAACTCTACTTCCCTATCGGGTGGTAATCCTGATAATTCATCTGGGAAGACATCAGTAAATTCTCTAACCATTGGTATATCTTTAATTTTAAGTTTTTCTTTACTAATATCAACAACATAAGATAAATACCATGTATAACCTTTATTCAAGAACCTCCTGCTCTTAATTGCTTATATAAGACAGTTAGGAACAACATTCCTTTCTCCTGTAAACTGGAAATCTAGTTAACTTGGCAAGTGAAATGTAACTTCTTTTCGAAAACAATCAATGGAAGCATGATATGATGATAACCAATCCATCACCAATATAATATCAAAATCCCGAATGACAATGATATCAAATCAACATATAAATCTCGTTCACCCATTCGTAAGACACAATCTTTATAAACATTCTCAACTAGAATTATACTTTCGATTAGAGTAGAAATATATAAGGCACAATTGAGAAATGAACATGGTCTACCCGAATATGAAACAATAGGTAATGCTATGAATGAATGCGTAGATCCAGGATCATTGAGTGTATATAAATCTTTATTTTTAATAGAAAGTTTACTTGTAAGCACTTCTGATGTAGCATGGACATTTATTTCCCTATACAACTTCCCCTAGTTATACTACCTTAAGATGATCCTTTACTAGGTCCCACACTACTAATTGAAACTGCTCTTGATGACATAGGAAAATTCTTTTTTAGATGACCCTTCTGATGATAGTTAAAACATTCTATATTCAGTAACTGTGGCCATCCCCGATCCTCACCGCGGGCGAGCACGTGAAGGAGGATCCTCGGGTCCCGCGTGTCCCTCTCGGGAGCGCTTCGACCGGAGTCGTTTGAGTTAAGGTGTAAAAATGTAGAAAGAGTTAGAGTCTCTAGTCTATTTTACTCAAAACAGACAAAATAAAAAAAGGAGAGGACATCCCGAAGGACGTCATCCAAAGACATACTGGTGCATACGAAACCAAAATGATTCAAGAAGGGTTCGGAGGATAAGTTACGAAATAGGAAGGTGTTAGGCACCCATTCTGACCTTTCGGTCTCTCATGGATGTTTGCTATTTTCCTTTTTTATTTTCCCCATGATATGTGTGCATGTGTATATATATAGTGGAGATAAGAATCCTCGACTTGTATCATGGAAGAGATAAAGCGAGTCATTCGTAGGAAGGTATAAAAATAATATTAGAAAATAAGATTTACGCGATTACCCTTACGTTGATCGTTATAATGGAATGATAACGCATATGGAGTAATACGTCACTCATAACAAGTATATAGAATATAAGAAAATTGGATTTAGAGAAGATAGAAAATGAGATAGAGAGTGAGAATAGGACTCGAGTCTCGGGTTTTACCCCGAGATGCCTACGTAGCCTATAAAGGCATCAAAGTCCACGTATTTCGCATACAAAATGAGGGGTGGGGTTTATTTCATAAATCTAAATGGGGGATCTCTTATTTATCAGTGTGTGTGTGTAGAAAAAGTGTTTTAGTTGTGAGAAAAGTGTGAGAAAAATATGAGAATCCCTATTTGGAATTTGTGAGCAAACCCTCTTTTTCTTGTTTTGGGGGTTTTATTTATATGAAAATAAGAGATGTGCAATAATACTAAATAAAAAGTATATTAGGATGTGTGAGATGATATAATAAAAGTGCTACGTAATAAATCAAGTTATTGCGAATTTAAGAGAATTTGAAGAGAAAGTTGAGAAAGTTGGACTTTCTTGAAGATCTTGAGCTTGATCTTGAATGTTGGAGAGCAGCCCTTGCACTTGGATGATGATGGAGAGTGGATAATTCACCAAGTTTGATTAAAAGTGGAAGTTAGAAAGGAATTTGGATGTTGAAATCGCTCTGTCTTCGAGAGAGGTTTTTGGGATTCGCTAAGAGCGATTTTTATCAGATCTGGGCTCCCTTTTAAATGAAGTGAAGGCATCCTTTTATAGGCCTAGGTCACTGCCAATTGGCATAGACCTGGTCCTGCCTATCGGCACCTGTCGATAGGCAGGGTCTGGAACCTTCCATTTAGCAGTGTGTTTCAGGCCTTTTTGGAAAATTGGTTATCGAGGGCAAACCGTTGGTCAGAATCGTGCACGGGATAGACCGTTAGAAAGGTAATTTAGAGACCTTTGAAAGTCCTTGGGACCACTCCCGGGTTTGGGAGTTGACTTTGGGTCAAATATGGCTCGGAAGTGTTTGTCGGTCCATTGGACGGGGAATCGTTCGGACGTAAACGGATCGTTCATCCGCATGCTAAGTCAGAATCGTGCACGACGTGGACCATTGGAAAAGTTAGGAGATTTAATTTGACATTCCAAAGAGTTTGACCCAATTTAGGGAATTGACTTTGGTCAACCGGGCCCTGGAAGCATTCAGTGACCTCTTGGAGTCAAATGGATCGTTCGTCCGCATAGTAAGTCAGAATCGTGCATGGAGTGGACTATTGGAAAGGGGTTTCAGTGTCCTTAAAAGATTCATTCAGTCTCGATCGAGCTGAAGAGTTTGACTTTTTGGTTAAACGGAGCCTGGGAGTGCTCGATGGCGTCTAGGTCAGTACTCGAGGTATGACCTGGGTTTATAGTGATGAAGGGAGGTACTAGGGACCTAAGGAGAGTTAGGGGGTAACAGAATGGGGTGCCTATAGAGCCCCTCAGTGGGTGAGTTTGGAACAAATGATAACCGTCGAATAAACACTACATGATGCTTTTGAGGGAGTATGATCGATGCAGAGGGTTGAGGCCGATTCTGAGGACCTGAGGGGTGTGCTGGGGATGGTATGAATGACGATCAAAGGTTTAGGTCTATTTTGAGGATCTGAAGTGATGCTGGAGGATGACCAATTTTGTGGGTCAAAGCCAAATCTGTGGGCTTAAGGTGAAGATCTAATAACCGAGGTCAATTCTGACCTAAGAGTGGTGACGACTGAGGACCGAGGTCAATTATGGCCTAACTCAGGTGACGATCCAAGATCGAGGTCAATTCTGACCTAAGAGTGGTGACGACCGAGGACCGAGGTCAATTCTAGCCTAACTCAGGTGACGATCCAAGATCGAGATCAATTCTGACCTAAGAGTGGTGACGAGCGAGGACCAAGGTCAATTCTGACCTAACTCAAGTGACGATCCAAGACCGAGGTCAATTCTGACCTAAGAGTGGTGATGATCGAGGACCTAAGTCAATTCTAACCTAACTCAGTTAACGATCCAAAACCTAGGTTAATTCTGACCTAAGCGTGGTGACGACCGAGGATCGAGGTCAATTCTGAACTAAGAGTGGTGACGACCAAGGACTGAGGTCAATTCTGACCTAACTCAGGTGACGATCCAAGATCGAGGTCAATATTGACCTAAAAGTGGTGACGACCGAGGACCGAGGTCAATTCTGACCCAACTCAGGTGACGATCTAAGACCGAGGTTAATTCTGATCTAAGAGTGGTGATGACCGAGGACCCAATTCTGACCTAACTCAGGTGACGATCCAAGACCGAGGTCAATTCTTACCTAAGAGTGGTGATGACCGAGGATCGAGGTTAATTCTGACCTAACTCAGGTGACGATCTAAGACCAAGGTCAATTCTGACCTAAAAGTGGTGAAGATCGAGGACCAAGGTCAATTCTGACCTAACTCAGGTGACGATCCAAGATCGAGGTCAATTTTGACCTAAGAGTGGACAAAGATTGGATTTTGAATCTGCTGGATAAAGTTCTTTGTGATTTTAATCTGAGCTGGGGAGCTGATAGCTGGGGAAGCTTTTGTTTCTTTAGGAGGCCTTGCAGGGGGAACAACCAATTTTGGTGCTGTAAAAACTCCACTAGAGAAGTGATCACGCGATCCTTTGAGATCCTTCGGGGCTTTGCCGGGAGGAGATTCACTAGGTTTTTGAGGATTCCACTGGCAAAGAGGGGTTCCGCTTATGGGAATGCAAAATTTTCCTAGTGAAAATGTTCTAAATCCTTTCTGGGATTTTTAGGATTTTTTCGAGGATTTTTCGGGGCTTTTTGGTATTTTTTGGGAATTTCTGTACGAAATTTAAGGGTGTGCCATTCGGTAGTGGCACAAACTTTTGGACTACCTCGGGAAGGTAAGGAGTCAGTTTCGATCGGTATGATTGGGGTCAGTGCCGATCGGCATGGCGTTTGGCATCCTATATAAAGGGGGCGAATCCCTTCATTTTTTCACAGCTTCTTTGCTTTCTCACTTTCTGCGACTTCTCTGCAAATCGTTCTAGCATTCCGATCTTCAAGAAATGGCCGCTTTTGTGAGCACTGCATTCCACAGGGAGTGGTTGATCGTTGATGACTGGGCAAATGTGGAGTGGAGGGTCAGGGCGCCTCTTGATTTGGGGAGTGAAAACTCCTTTGATGCGTTTGAGCCTGTTGCAGATGAGCGGGCTTTGCTGCGGGAGCCGTCGTATCATTGCTCTTCGAGAGTGAATCATGGTGGTTATGTAAGTAACCCAACCTTTGGCATTCCTTTCTTTTTGGTGATTTTTCTTTCTTTATTGACTTCTAATGAGATTTTTTTCTTTTTGCCAGTCTGATATTTCTTTAAAGAACATGTGCGCCCATGGGACGATGGGGCTCAGGGATGTTTGGGAGCATCTTCCTGCTGTGGTGCATTGGGTGATATCATCAGTGGGTTTTGGGAGGTTGGCATCTGTGCTGGATGAGACGCCTCATTCGACAGCAGTCCTGTGCGCTTTGGGGGAGAGGTGGTGGGATACTACCCACACCTTCTATTTCGGCTTCGGGGAGATGACTGTGACTCCTATAGACGTGCAGCAGCTATTGGGGTTGGATTGTGATGGAGAGAAGATAGAGGTGGATCGCTCTTTGCGGGTGAGACTGGAGGTAGTGCGTGCGGAACTTGGTGATGTAGGGAGGATAGTTTATGTGGATTCTATCCGGCTATCCCTGCTGAAGGATGTTCTATTGGGCAAGGTTATTGATGTGGAGGACGGGCTGCAAATGAGGTAGATGGCCCGATTATTTATTTTGCTGGTGTTGGGAGGTTTTACGGTGGCGTTGAGTGGTGGCGTCGTCCATTTGTGGTTCTTGTTGTACTTGAGGATGTTTTCGAACATCCCTTTCTATGATTGGGGAAGTCTGACTTTGGCGACCCTTTACTCTTCTCTGGATACATTCAGCCAGTGCTGCCGGTAGACCTTTACTGGAGCCACATTCCTTCTTAAGGTATTCTTCAGTTTGCGCATTTCTTTTCATGCATTCGCATTTTCCTTATGCGTCTCTTTTTGTTTGTGAATTCTTATCTTTGATAGACGTGGTTTTATAAGGTGATTGGGTGCAATACCCCGCTGATCACTCTGAAGTATGGCACTGTTGAGAACTCCTGCCGATTGTATCGATAGCATAAGGCCAATTGGCAGACGAAGGGATCTCTCTCTTTGGAGGCGGTGCGTCAGGTTTTGAATGACCTTCAGTCTTGGTTTTTGCGCCTTCTGATCTTGTATTGATTTATGCCTTCTTGGAGATTTTCAGGTGACCTTTTATCCCTGGGGTACAGCCATTTAGGATGCGGGGACGATCGGGGTGAACGCGCAGATGAAGCATTTGTTGGCGCATGAGTTCGGCCATTCTTGGTATCTCGGGGAGAGGGTGCTTCGCCAGATCGCTGAGGATGAGGTGGTAGTGCCACCTGCGTAGCCTCCTACGTCTATGAGGCGGGAGCGACTGTTGTCGAGGATGCGAGAATCACGACGATGATCAGCGAGTCCTACTTGTTGTACACTAATACGACTGCATCGTATGACTATATGGACTTTATGACGAGCTGGTTGATGGCACCCAGCATATATGATGCCCTGCCTTACCTTTCTGCGGGTTCGAATCGGCTGGTGGGATCTTCTCATAGTCGCAGCGATCCGACGGCATCTGCGATGACAGTGACCTCAGAGGTTCTTTTTGTGTGTTTGCATACTCCTTCGTCCAACATTTGGCGAGCTGATGGAGGGATGGTGCCTATGTTTCACCGTCCTCATGCGATGGATCTGGAGGAGTTGGGTTTGACAGAGGAGGTCCTCCGACCTGCGGTATACCTTTCTGTCCTTCTCTTTCTTTCTTTTATGTTTTGGTCATCTCTACTTTGATACTGATTTTTCCTTTTTCTTGCAACAAGTTCGAGTGTCGACCACTTGGCTAAGAGACATCAGAGACTGGATATCTTCGGCGACTGCCCATATTCTGGATGCGGTTCCTGTTCCTTCTTGTTTGGTGCCATCTTCTTCATCCCAATAAGACTCTGGCTCGGGTAGTGATGGTGTATCGTCTCGCTGTAGGGGAAAGAGAGCACATCGCAGGGGTGGAAGCTCTTAGAAAGAAAGGTAGGTGAGAGAGAGGGAAAGAATGTGGGTTCAGGCTGAGTCCCGTTGTTTTTTCTTTTTCTTCCTACAAAATTGATGTAACACAGAAAACAAATAGATGTAATGCAACGGAATTTTTTTATTATCTTTTATTAATGATGAATGAATGCATGCACATGCACTTTTTACCTTGCTGCTGAGACCGTAAAAAGGAGTATTTTTGGAAATTTTGAAGGAAAGTTTTTAATTAAGAGGGGAAATTATATAAGGAGGAAAAGGGATTTTGAAATTCTGTTGAGAATATCAATTTATTTTTATTGAGTTTTCTGATTTGTCAAAAGAGGAAAAAGGGAAATTTCTAAAAATGGGGGGCGCTGATCAACAAGCACCCTGTCCTGCCTATCGGCAGTTCAGTCCAGTCCAATCCATTAAAATTTTTAACTGGTACCCTCTTCAGCCTTTTGTATTTTGTGGGGTAGGATTCCCTTCGATTTCTGCAGGGATTATGTCTCTTGTGAGGGTTCTCAAGTATAAAAAGGGGTAAGGGTGGAGTGTTTTCATCACACCTTCGCATTCTTACTTACTTTCCCACTATCTCTTAGCCTTGCAAGATGGCTCTCCCTGGTAGCATTGAGTTTGCTAACTACCTCGAAGCCTTGTAAGCAATGTGCTCTTATAATGTCGGCTATGATGCTTTCAACGTGCGTCGAGTCTCCTTGTGGCGCAATCGGCCTATTGAGTGGAACATGCTGATAGCGGCGGTACAATTCTAGTACCCCGAAGACCATGTATTCCACTTTGGGTTAGATGAAGTTTGTCCTACCTACGAGGAATTTTTTTCCATGCTGGGTATAAATCCCAGTGTTACTACGACTTTGCCCGAATTTTCCCATTCTCCCTGGGATTTGTTGGCCGGGCTTCTTTATATTTCGCCTTCGGCGGCCAGATCACTGGTTACTGGAAGAATGATTTCCCTCCCAGTGGTGCTGCAGTCCGTGCATTTACGGGAAGTAGGTGATGCTGGCTATACTGGAGCCATTGCTCTGGGACTGGTTTCAAAATTACTATTGGTGACTGGGGAACTGCTGGTGGACCCGTAACTTGTAGCCATTACTTCGTGGATGTCATACCATCGTAATCATGCGGCGGTGATACTGGCAGAGACCCTGAATGGCCTGGATGCCTGGAGAGAAGGTCGTTCTGTCTTTCTGAGGGGTAACCCTGTGATGTTGTTCATGTGGTTGTCTGAAAGACTCCGCTTGGTGGCACTTCTCGAGTATCCTTTGTCGACTGTACCCAACTTCTTTTTGCGTTACTTCTTCAGCGTTGGCTTGGATATTGACAGCTGGGAGAACTGGTTTGTGGAGAATAGGGCTCGAAATCTGTATTGGTCAGTGCCTTGGTGGGGGAAGTTACTGCCTGTTCTGGAGCTAGGAGAGTACTCATATGTGTGGCTGGTTGATCTCAAACAGACCTCTTTTTATTTCCCTTGGTGGCTTCTGTGCCCATTTGGCTAGGCATAGGTCATGCCACCTCGGAACTTAAATTTTTTTTCGGTGGAAGATTTGACTGAGCATCTGCGCATGCGGCTTGGCTCCTTGTGGGAAAATTGGCGTTCGTCGACTCGTCTCTCTCAGCCTGTTGGGAGAGTTTGGCATGTCCCCGGGGATTATATGAAGTGGTTGTGGAGGAGAGTAGTCAGCAAGATGTTGGCAGTGGAGACTGGATAAAGGTGGTTTATTTTATTTGACACCATAGAAGGGGGTGTTGTGGTTTTTTCGAAGCTGGTTCAGGCTTATCGGTCTATGGAGTGTTTACGGCACTCTGCTCAGGCAGGGGAAATTTGGGGACCCCAGGATGTAGATGACGAGGTTGCAGGCTTCTCTGGTAGATGTGGGTAGGACTCTTGGAGAGTTTATTTGTGTAATAGGGAATAGATGTGGGGATTTTATTTGACTTTTTTATGGCAGTAGGGGGAAGGGAGTTATCCGTTACTTTTCTTATGTAATCTGTGCTGTCATTTCTTATTAATGAAATAAGCAAGTTTCTGATCATGCAGCTGTGCCTTTCGATGAATTTTGTATTTTTGAATAATCTATACCGATCGCTAAGGCCTACATAATCCTTTTGTTCAAGTTTTTGTCAGAATGAACTGCCATTCTCGGAGATAAGAAAAGAATAGTATTTTGTGAAAAAGAAAGGGTCGTGCTCCTGTAAGATGTATGAGCTGCCTACGTACCTCTGGGAATTTTGAAATTTTTTTATTTTTCTTGAAAAATGGTTTTTTACAGAGGATCAGGCCCACGTAGTTCTGGGTAGAGGGAAATGAAGAGAGTTTTTTTTAGAATAGAAGGGAGATGAGAAGAGTCGTAGCGTGCCGAGATTCAAGACTAGGGGTAGAATTTCTTGACACGGTCTAGGTTGACTGGACGAGCCATATCCTCCCCATCTAGTTCAGTGAGCATGGCGACACTACCGGATAAGATTTTCTTTACGATGTACGGGCCGCTCCAATTGGGCTTGAATTTCCTTCTGGGGTCCCAAATGGGTTCTATTATCTCCTTGAGGGATAAATCCCCTTCCCGGACACCACGGTCTTTGACTCTCTTGTTGAATGATCGCTCTATTCGGCGATGGTACCCCTGTATGTGGTAAAGATCTTTCAATCTCCTTTCATCTAGGAGGGTCAGCTCGTCGAGACGTCTTTGGCACCAGTCTTCTTCGCTAAATTTACTTTCGAGCATGACGCGTAGCGAGGGTATTTCCAACTCCACAGGTAGGACTGCTTCCATGCCGTAGATAGAGAGTAAGGGTTAGCCCCAGTAAAGGTTTGAATTGAGGTTCGATAGCTCCAGAGGGCATACGGGATTCGGTCAGCCCAATCCCTACAACTTTCGGTCATCTTGCTGATGATAGCTTTAAGGTTTTTGTTGGCAACTTCAACTGCACCATTGGTCTGAGGTCGGTAGGGAGAAGATTTATGTCTCTAAATCTCGTACTCGTTGACTACTTCTATGACTTCTGCTTCGAAGTACAACCCGTTATCTGACACTAACTCGTACGGGACCCTGTGTCGACATATGATATTTTTCTCAAGGAATTTGGCCACTTTCTTGGCGTTCAATACTGTGTATGACTCAGCTTCGACCCATTTGGTGAAGTAATCAATGGCAACTAGGATGAACTCATGTCCGTTTGAAGCCTTTGGTGTAACCTTCCCTATGATGTCGACACCCCAGGTGGAGAACGGCCAGGGAGAGGTCATGTTATATAATTCTCACGGAGGCAGGTGTTTAAGATTGGATAACTGTTGGGATTTGAGGCATCTCCGGACATAGGCGGTGCAATCTTGGGCCATGGTGGTCCAGTAGTAGCCCTATCGGATGATATTCTTGGAAAGTATGTGATCATTCATGTGGGGCCTGCATTCCCTCCTTGGATCTTCTGCATTATCTTCTCAATCTCAGCCCCTGCGATACAGTGTAGATGATTTCCATCAAAGTTCCTCTTGAATAGAGCTTTATGATAGATGATGTATTGGTCGGCCACTCTTCGAAGGGTCATTCGGTCTTTCTTGTTGGAACCCTCGGGATACCTACCATGTTTAAGGAGGCACCAGATATCATAGTACTAGCAATCGGCTAGTTCGGGATCTTCGGTGGAGATACTCTCAATATGGTAGCAATGGGTTGGTTTGTCTTGATTTTGATCTAGGAAGGGGGTCATTATTATTCCTTCGGGCATGTCGACCATGGAGGCCAAGGTAGCTAGAGCATCGGCTAGGTTATTCTTTTCTAGAGGTAGGTAATGGAAGGTGATATCTCGGAATCGGGAGGCTAACTCTTCTAAGTGGGCATGGAAGGGTTGGAGCCTTTTGTCCTCGACTTTCCACTTTCTAAGCATTAGACCGATGATGAGGGAAGAATCCTCATAGACATCAAGGTATTGAATACATTTCTTGAGAGCAACTTTGAGGCCTACTGTGCATGCCTCATATTTCGTCATGTTATTGGTGCAAGGGAAATATAATTTGATGGCAATGGGAATGTGTGAATCATCTGGGGTGATCAGAAGTATCCCAACACCATATCCCTTTTTGTTGGCAGCGCCGTCAAAGAACATTTTCCATCGAAGGTTGTCTTGAGCAGTGCAGAGGATATTTTCATCTTGAATTTGGAGATCCATACATGTGCTTCTTCTATGGGGTAATCATCGAGGTAGTCAGAGATGGTTCTTCTTTTAATGTCTTTCTGCGTGACGTACATGATATCGAACTCGGTTAGGAGCATCAACCATCGGTCCATTCGACCGGATAAGACGCGTTTCTCAAGAAGGTATTTGATGGGATCCATTCGAGATACAAGTTTGATGGGGAAGGCGATCATGTAGTGTCGCAACTTTTGGGTGACCCAGACAAGTGTGGCACACGCCTTTTCCAAAGCAGTGTAGTTGACCTCATACCCGATCAATTTGCGACTAGCATAATAGATTTCTCTTTTTTGCGGGAGTCTTCAAGGTATTGGGCTAGCAAAGCCCCAGCTGCAGTGTCGTTTATGGTTAGGTATAGGAGCAAAGGGAGACCAGGATGTGGTGGCATGAGCACTGGAGGTTGGGTCAGATTTTGTTTGATTTGGTCAAAATATTCTTAGCATGGCTCGTTCCAAACCTTGGTTTAATCCTTTCGGAGGAACTTGAAGATCGCTTCACAGATGGAGGTTAGCTGGCTGATGAACCGGCTGATATATTATAATTTCCCAAGAAAACCTCAGACTTTTTTCTCTGTTTGGGGCGGTGGCATATTAAGTATGGCCTTCAGCTTTGCAGGATCTGCTTCTATCCCCTTCTCACTGACCATGAATCCCAAGAGTTTTCCCTTTGTAACGCCGAAGACATGTTTATGCGGATTGAGTCTCATCTGATACCGTCGCAGTCGTTCGAAGAACTTCTGGAGAGCGAGAACATGACCTTCTCTATTTTTGGACTTGATAATCATATAATCCACATAAACCTCGACTTCTTTGTGAATCAAATCGTGCAGGATGGTTGTGGCAACCCTTTGGAAGGTGGCCCCAGCATTCTTGAGACCAAATGGCATAACGGTGTAGCAAAAGGTTCCCTGAAGGGTGATGAATGCGATTTTTTCTTGGTAGTCTAGGTGCATCTTGATTTGGTTCTATCCAGCAAACCCGTCAACGAATGACTTCAGAGCATGATTGGATGTGTTGTCCACGATCATGTCGATATTGGGTAACAGATAATCATCCTTTGGAGAAGCTTTGTTTAAATCTCAATAGTCTACACACATTCGAACCTTCCGTCCTGATTTCGGCACAGGTTCTATGTTGGCTAGCCATATGGGATATTCGATCACATGAATGAATCCCACATACAACTGTTTGACCACCTCTTCTTTGACCTTGAGCGACCATTCGGTGCGAAGCTTTCTCAATTTTTGTTTAATCGGCTTGTAATTTGGGGGAGTGGGGATCTCGTGCTGAGCTATTTCAAGATCAATGCCGAGCATATCATCATAGGACCATATGAAGACATCCACGAATTCCTTTAGCAATTCTTCGAGTTGTGCTCGCTTATGCTCGTCAAGGGTGGCCCCTATCCTAATCTCGCGTAGTTGGCTACTAGAATCGATATTAATAACAACATTCTCCTCTTCATTAACTTGAACGCGGTTATGTTGTTTATTATTAACCTTATTTAGATCAGTTAAGAATTATTTATTTTCAAAATCATCATCATCAAAAGTTTGATTAGAATCCAAACAATTAATGTAAGGCATAGCAAGATACTCAAAATATTCGTTTATTTCATGGATAGGAAAAACAGCATTGAGAACCTTATCAAAAGATATCTCGATTACATTTGAACAGGGATAGACAACAGAAAAAGAAATAGGGTAAACATTGGGGTTAGGGGAGATTTCAAGAGGTAGAACTGGCGCAGCATGCCAGTTGAGGAGGGGTGTATCAGCAGCTTTAATCAGATGGGATGGATCCATTGATGTAGTGCCTGAATGAACCATGCAGAGTGCGTGCCCCAATGTCTGTAAGTTGAAGGAATCTTCAGAATCCCTTTCCTCAGTCTCTTCGGTATCTTTGATGAGCGGTTGTATTCGGTGTTGGAAACTTTCGGCCCATGGGTAGCCATCTCGGAAAAAGATCTCCATTTCAGGCTTCATCTTCTTGTCTGTGTGGTCATGCCATAGTTCTGGAAAACCGCAAAAGGATAAGTCTTTGCCTTCTTTGATGCATCGTCCATTCAAAGAGTCTCCTGGGATAGTTTGGACGCAGTCTAATCTTCTCTTTGGTCGAGACTAGTGGATCATTCTGAGATCTTGTTCTGATGGTTGATACCCCAAGCCACAAGGAGGAAAAGCTTTCTTCAGTTCGATGGGATCAAGTATCCCTTGTTGCATTTGCCTTAGCCCCAATCCGAGCATGAAGTGCATGTTTCTGAACATCTGAATCACATTGACATTGCCATGAGGGTCATATTCTGGATAAACCCTTTCTTTGAAACCGTCCCCTACCGGGAGTAGGAGTGGCTCAACTCGAAATCCGGATAGGAGCATATCATTTGACCCAAGCTGTATCTCAAGGATTTGACTGCTGGTGCTTGCACCCTCGACATTTTTGTCATCGCCCAAAATGGTGATGACTCGCTCATCGACGAAGAACTTCAATTTCTAATGGAGTGAGAAAGACACACCCTTGATACTGTGGAGTCAAAGTCGCTCGACCAACAGTTTGAAACAAGCTGAGATGTCTATGACTTGGAATTCAACGATAGGGTTTATAGGGCCAAGCCCTATTACAAGTTTTATGGATTCCATCACCTCCCGACGGGTATTATCATAGGCACGTACAGCGACGGAGGTTGGAGCGAGGCCGCTTTCTTTCAGGCCTAAACACTTGAAGGTTCTAAGTGGGAAGACATTCAAGGCGGATCCGTTATCGACAAGAGAGAGTGGAACGACCTTTCTCATAACTTTGACGAATATATTGAGTGCATGATTGTGATTTTGCCCAATTCTGTGGATTTCTTCTTCAGAAAAATGATAGCATTCGGATAGAGGTCAAGGATCCGACCAAATTTACCGCTTCTTCTGGTGTGGTTGAAGGAGGAACTGTGGGTCTAGTGAGCAGCTTGATTAAAGCATTTATATGCAACTGGGAAGACATAAAAAGCCCCCATAGAGTGATGTTAGCTTGAGTTTTCTTCAGTTGATCGAGGACCTTACTCTCCTCGATGGTCATCTCTGGCATAGGAAGGTTTTCAACGCCCTTCCTTTTGTCATTTTTTGGTAGTGAGCTTGGAACCTGGTAATGTCTCCTTGATCTGGTCATGTTATTTACTAAAGAAGGTAAGAACATGAATCACGTTTCCTAGTCAATCTCAGGTTGTTCTGTCACCCTATTTATTTCTCTGAGGAGTTCTTTAAATGATATCATAACACATATGTCGGATATTGGGCTAGTTCTTCCTGAAGCTTGTTCTTCACTCGAATCTTTGAATTCTTCCCCCCATCTGGTGGCAACAATTCTGTCTTTCCATGTAAAGTCAATGCATTCCACAACTTCAACGGCCTCTTCATACAGGTCTTCCCATTATGTGGGAATATGTATGGTTGAAGGGACCAAGAGCCCTTGTAGCTTCAAAATGTCAAGTAACCCGGTGATACTACAAATGTTGTTGGTTTGCCCGAATAATTTTGCCATAATCTGGACAACATCATCTAGGCTGACTTCATCGGTTGGTACCACCCACTTATCTGAATCTCAGGCCCATTTTCGTGCTTCCAAGAACAGTGTATCATGCTGTATGACTGGTACTTGATCTGTATTCTCCATGGAAAGTGGATGGATTCCGAACTTGGAAGAAGTAGTAGAGGAAATGACGAAACTGTGGGGTGATTTGACTGAAGATCGAAGCCAATAGGGAGCCAGGCCAAGGGCTTACGATTGACCTGAGAAGGCGTAGCATGGGATTTATTTTTGAGAAAAAGAGAAAAAACTATTTTTGGATTTTTGATAAATAAGGGAGAAATGTTTTTGGAGACAGAACTCAGCATGATTATTACGATTATTATATTCTCACTTGTATTTAATTCTCCTAAATGCAATGCCAGACGGAACTCGAGCCTGGAAAAGTGGGGTTTTTAATATATGCGAAGCTACGGCTGGACTTGTAATCAAGCTCACGGACAGGGTCCCATTTTAAAAATTTGCAAAAATTTGCGCAGCAGCCCGACCCAGAATTTCGACAGAGTTTCGGGTTGAAACCGGCAATCTAAAGTGCGTGTCCTAGGTTTGACACCTCTATGTGGATGTGTAGTTGGTTATGTGAATCGAAATGGGTTCCCCCCTTTGGCGTGGCTTCCACGATATACGTCTTGCTCTTAAGGGCAATCAGTACGTGTGGACAAGCCATTTGATATACCTGAGTATACATGAATCGCCTCACTATATACCTCGTCGGGACGATACGTGTGAGAGCGAATTCGATATACTCAGCGTACGTGAACGAATTCACTATGATATACCTCCTGTCATGACTTCGGTCAAGAGGTACGAGGCGGGGGAACCGTTCGATATACATCGAAGGTACTTGGCTAATGGAAGGTGAGAGTCATATCGCTTAGGCTAACTATGCCCTGTCGGACCAGCGCCCATCACGAAGTGACCCTCTAGTTACTTGGTAAAATTTGATCAATAATAATGTTTGATATACCCGTTTATATCCTCGGTCTGGCTGAGGATTACCGCCAAACGGACGACCCCTCAGGGGCCGACCCTTCAACAGGCTCAAGACGACCCCTCAGAGGAGCCGACCCTTCATCATGTTCCAGACGACCCTACGAGGGGCCGAACCCTCCAACGGGCTCCATACGACCCCTCAGAGGGGCCGACCCTTCTCCAGACTCCAGCCGACCCTACGAGGGGCCGACCCTTCACCACTCTCCAGACGACCCTACTAGGGGCCGACAGTACGAGGCCAGAATTGGACCAGACTCACTACCGGATGGAACTTTGCCCTCGGCCTCGGCCCATAGGCCGAGGGTGACATCATCGCAGTGCGTGGTTTGGGAGACGCGTGGAACAGTGCGCGTGAGGCTGACATGGCACAGGGGAGACCGTTATAACAAAATCACACCCTCACGTGAGGGAATATTATGTTATCATTTGGCATCTACAGTTGTCCACAGGGGACTGGCTAGATCATGATTCACATGCACCATGCATACTTGGGGGGGGGGGTACACTACACCCCCTAAGACCTATATATACTTGTCACCTACAACCCTATAGGGGATCGATCCATTAACTGTAGCCCTAGTTAAAACTCTGCTCGTACACACAGTGGAGAGAGAGAGAGGGTTATGTGCATTGTATCCAAGGCCATTAGTGCCCATACTTTGTGGATCACACACTCACAGTGGATGTAGGCCAAATTGGCTGAACCACTATACATCATTGTCTTATTTCCTCTTATACTCATCCCCTTCTACATACTTATACACTTATACATCTCTATGGCTGCCATAGCTGCTACTGTTTGAGCTCACTATCACTTATCCGGTGGTGCTAAATCTTAGCATCATCAATGTTCTTTGGTGATGTCGTGTGAATCATGCATGATTCTCTTATTAGTATCTTATGATGAGAATGCTTTTCTTGATTATGCCAAATAGGGAGCAAAGTACAGGTACCAAAGGTACACCAAGTATGGATGGGTGATGCTTGCAACATGTGGATATATGTGATCCTAGGTGCACGTGGTGTGAAGTGTACATGGAGAATTTTCTACAAGTGTGTGAACATAAGCATAAGCATGGGATACACATGGAAAAGGGGAACATACAGATATAGGGGAAATATGAAAAAATATAACATCCATGTAAATAGAGTCAAGCCCTCAAAACATTCAAGTCCCAAGCAGAGTCGCCATTGTGGCCATCCCAGATCCTCTCCGCGGGCGGGTGCGTGAAGGAGGATCCTCGGGTCCCGCGTGTCCCTCTCGGGAGCGCTTCGGTCGGCGTCGTTTGAGATGAGGTGTAAAAATGTAGAGAGATTTAGAGTCACCAGTCTATTTTACTCAAAACAGACAAAAGAAAAAAAGGGGAAGCCATCCCGAAGGACGACATCCAAAGACATACTGGTGCATACGAAACCAAAATGATTCGAGAAGGGTTCGGAGGCTAAGTTACGAAATAGGAAGGTGTTAGGCACCCATTCCACCCTTTCGGTCTCTGATGTATGTTTGTTATTTTCCTTTTTTATTTTCCCTGTGATATGTGTGCATGTGTATATATATAGTGGAGAAAAGAACCCTCGACTTGTATCATGGAAGAGATAAAGCGAGTCATCCGTAAGAAGGTATAAAAATAATATTAGAAAATAAGATTTATGCGATTACCCTTACATTGATCCTTATAATGGAACGATAATGCATATGGAGTAATATGTCACTAAGAACAAGTATATAGAATATAAGAAAATTGGATTTAGAGAAGATAGAAAATGAGAGAGAAAGTGAGAATAGGACTCGAGTCTCGGGTTTTACCCTGAGACGCCTACGTAGCCTATAAAGACATCAAAGTCCACGTAGTTCGCATACAAAACGAGGGGTGGGGTTTATTCCATAAATCCAAATGGTGGATCTCTTATTTGTGAGTGTGTGTGTGTGTGTTGAAAAAGTGTTTTAGTTATGAGAAAAGTGTGAGAAAAATATGAGAATCCCTATTTGGAATTTGTGAGCAAACCCTCTTTTTCTTATTTTTTGTGTTTTGTTTATATGAAAATAAGAGATTTCCAATAATACTAAATAAAAAGTATATTAGGATGTGTGAGATGAGATAATAAAAGTGCAAAGTAATAAAACAACTTATTACGAATTTAAGAGAATTTGAAGAGAACGTTGAGAAAGTTGGACCTTCTTGAAGATCTTGAGCTTAATCTTGAATATTGGAGAGCATCCCTTGCACTTGGATGATGATGGAGAGTGGCTAATTCACCAAGTTTGATGAAAAGGATGATGAAAAGTGGAAGTTAGAAAGGTATTTGGATGTTGAAATCGCGCTGTCTCGAGAGAGGTTTTTGGGATTCGTTGAGAGATTTTTATCAGATCTGGGCTCCCTTTCAAATGATGTGAAGGCCTCCTTTTATTGGCCCTGGTCACTATTGATCGGCAGAGACCTGGTCCTGCCTATCGGCACCTGCCGATAGGCAGGGTCTGGAACCTGCCATTTGGTAGTGTGTTTCAGGCCTTTTCGGAAAATTGGTTGCCGAGGGAAAATCGTTGGTCAGAATCACGCACGGGATAGACTGTTGGAAAGGTAATTTAGAGAAATTTGAAAGTCATTTAGACCGCTCCCGGGTTCAGGAGTTGACTTTGGGTCAAATATGGCTCGGAAGCGTTTGTCGGTCCATTGAACGGGGAATCATTCGGACGCAAACGGATCGTTCATCCGCATGGTAAGTTCGAATCGCGCACAGGGTAGACCGTTGGAAAGGTTAGGAGATTTACTTCAACATTCCAAAGAGTTTGACCCAATTTGGGGAGTTGACTTTGGTCAACCGGGCCCTGGAAGCATTCGGTGACCTCTTAGAGTCAAACGGATCGTTTGTCCGCATGGTAAGTCGGAATTACGCACGGAGCGGACCATTAGAAAGGGGTTTTAGTGACCTTCAAAGATTCATTCAGTCTCGATCTAGCTCAAGAGTTTGACTTTTTAATCAAATGGAGCTTGGGAGTGCCCAATGGCTTCTAGGTCAGTACTCGGGGTATGACCTGGGTTTATAGTGATGAAGGGAGGTACTAGGGACCTAAGGAGAGTTAGGGGTAACAGAATGGGGTGTCTACAGTAACTGTGAACAATTTCTCTACATATGACCTGATGTCACTTAAAAGAAATAAGAATTTGGATCTCCGTGTACTGAAACTCCTGAACCTCTTCCACTACTAGCTTTACCCCTTTACGAACTAATTCAAATATCTCTACCGTACTAAAATTTCTGCCCTCCAATTCTTGAATATTTCGTATAACTACCCTTTTGATCATTTGGATCAAATCTACTTCTCTTTATGCTTCGTTCTCATTTCCCTCTTGCTTCATTCACATCCTTTTATACGAGCATAGCTTTATTCACCAAGGACGAATAATTAACAGTCTCTAAAGCCGACAATCGTGATTTAATGGCAAGCTCTAGTCCATCGTGGAATTGGATACACATGTCTTCCTCATTTTGTATAAACCTTAAAGCAAATCTAGATAAGGCTGTAAGTCTAGCTTTATCTTCTCTAACTGTCATGCTTCCTTGATTCAACATAAAATATTTTTTCTCTTCCTATTTTTGATACATTTGAGGAAAATACTTATCATATAAGGCTTTAACAAAATCATCCCATGAGATCACATTCCCACCTCCTGGAGTAATAAACAAATTCTTGGTAGCATCCCACTAATACTTAGCTTCTCCTTTCAGCATATACGTTGCCAAGGTCACCTATTGATTTCAGGCATTCTCAATACCCCAAAAATAAGTTCAATATCTTTAACCCAAACTTGTACCTCAGTAGGATCAATTTCCCCTTCAAAATATGGGGGATCCATTTTAATAAACTTCTTGTGTGAAGTATTCCTCTCTTCGCGGTGTATCATCTCCTCAGCCCTAGCCAATGCTTGTGCCTCCAGTTGCCTGGCCAATTCGATATTGCATGTTTTTTAAGGTGGGATTAGACTAAATAAAATAATGTATCATTATATATATTAACAACACATTATCCATATCACATAAGGTAATATTGATTCAAATATAATCTATCATAGTTATATCTGGGTTATCACAGCAATCTTGGGTTGAACACTGCCAACATGAAGTGCAACCTCTCACTGAGAAAGTCGTGAAAATTATCATGGATTCTGAGGAAATTGATTTTGAGGACTCATTTAACCTACATACACTGGGGTTGAGTCTTTATGTGATTCGCTTAGATGCTATGCCATCAGACCCATCTACTCAAATCAGAGCTGCTGACATGCCTCTTCTCAACTGGAATGTCGTGCCAATCCAACCTGCTCAGATTCAACCTGGCCCTACTGTCTACCCTATCCAAATGTCTTTATTTGATGTTGTTGTTCCTTTTTCTGATATTAATGTAACTGAGACCTCTTTTGACGAGGTCCTCAATGTGATTTTTTTTTTTCAAAAATGAAATAAACGAAGATTTCGAGTATCTTGTTGTGCCTAATCTAAATTGACTTGATTTTAATCAAACTCTTGAAGATGATGATTTTTCAAATGAGGAATTCTTAACTAATCTTAGAAAGTAGAATAACAAGCAACATAATTGCATTCAAATTACTGATGATGAAACTGTTGCTATTAATCTCGGTTCTAATAGCCATCAGCGTGACATCAGGATAGGGTTCACCGTTAACGAGCATGAGCATGCACAATTTGAAGAGCTACTGAAAGAAATCATGGAAGTATTTGGGGTCCTATCATGACATGCTCGGCATTTACCTACAAATAGCTCAACACGAGATCCCAATATTCCCAGAATGCAAACCGATCAAACAGAAGCTACGAAAGCTCCACACCAAATGGTCACTAAAAGTCAAGGAGAAAGTGGTCAAGAAATTGAACGTAGATTTCATTCACATAGTCGAATATTATAAATGGCTCGTTAACATCGTCCCTATACCGAAGTCATGAGGAAAAGTATGCATGTGCGTCGAATGTCGTGATTTTAATAAAACATCCCTGGAAGATGATTACCCATTTCTAAATATAGACATGATCGTGGAAAACACGACTAGATATGCCCACAAGTCATTTGTTTATGGATTCGCTAGTTACAACCAGATCAAGATGCACCCTGACCATTAGGAGAAAACTGCCTTTCTCAACCCATGGGGAAAATTCTACTACACTATCATGCCATTCGAACTCAAGAATGCCAAGGCTACATACCAAAGGGTTGCTATAACCATCCTTCATGACCTTATTCATAAAGAAGTTGAAGTCTATGTAGATGATATAATCATCAAGTCTAAAACTCAATAAGGTCATATTCCCTCCCTCCGAAAGTTTTTCGAGCCATGATAAAAATACTAGATGTGGCTAAATCCACATAAATGCATTTTTGACGTCATGAAAGGAAAACTCTTGGGATTCATAGTAAAAAAGAAGGGAATCAAAGTAGAATCTGCCAAGCTGGAAGCCATACCTCAGATGCCACCACCATAAATTAAGAAGGAAGTCCAAGGATTCTTAGGTAAACTACAGTACATCAGTCGATCCATCAGCCAACTGACTTCTAACTATGAACCCATTTTCAATCTTTTTCTTGAGGATTTACCTAAAGTCTGGAATGAGTCTTGACAATAAGCCTTTGATAAAATCAAGTGATACCTTACCCGACCTCCGGTACTTATGCCTCCACAACCAGGTCTCCCCCTAATCTTGTACTTTACTGTTACAGACAATATAGCAGGAGTTTTTCTAGCCCAATTCATTCAAGAATCCTGTAAGTAAAGAGCCATTTATTATGCCAGTAAAAAATTGATCGGGTACAAAGTTTACTACACTGCTTTGGAGAAAGCATGTATCCCCTGCCCTAGGTCATGCAGAATTTACTGCACTACTTGCTTGCCCTCCCCATCAAACTAGTATCCCATATGGATCCCATCAAGTATTTGCTAGAAAATCCTATTATGTCCAGACGAATGTCCCAATGGTTGACTTTTTTAGTCGAGTTCGATATTACGTATGTCACGCAAAAAGCTATGACAAGGAGAGCCATCTCTGACTACCTTACTGATTGCCCCATGGAAGAAGTCGATGTTTAGGACTCATAATTCCCAGACGAAGATATTCAATGCACCTCTTAGGAGGACTTTCGATGGAAAATATTCTTTGGTGGAGATGCCAACAAGAAGGGATATGGTATTAGAATATTCCTAATTTCCCCTGATGACTCCCACACCCCAATTGCCATCAAATTGCACTTGCCATGCACCAATAACATGACTGAGTATGAGGCATTTATTGTAGTCCTCAAGATCACCCTCCAGAAAGGTATCTGACACCTAGACTGTGTTCTTATTATTCGCCAAATCCTCATAAAATGGAAAGTCAAAGACGAAAAGCTCCTACCCTTCCATGCTCACCTAGAAGAGGACTCCTCCTAGTTTATATATTTCACCTTCCACTACTTGCCCTGTGCAAAGAACAACCTGGCTAATGCCCTTTCTACCCTGTCTTCCACGGTCGACATACCCGAGAGAATAACAATGGCCCATTTCCTAGTTCATAAACAAGTTAAGACATCCCACTACTACCATATTGAAATCTTTCCCGGGGAAGATAATGATATGATCGAGTGTGGTACTATGACATTTGGCACCTCCTCAAATGTGGTAGGTATTCCCAAGATGCGGATAAGAAAGACCATGCGACCCTTCCCAAATTGGTTGCCTAGTACATCATCTGTGACAAAGCATTATTCAATAGAAACTTTGATAGAACCTATTTTCACTGCATATCATGAGTTAATGTTGAAAAAATGATGCATAACATCCATAGTGGGGAATGTGGGCCCCACATGAACGGTCACATGCTTGCTAAAAAGATCATTCATCAAGGACACTACTAGACCACCATGGTTAGAGATTGCACCACCTATGTCCAAAGATGCCCCAAATGCTAACAATTTTCCAATATCCAACACTTGCCTCCTCAAGAACTATATAACATGACCTCTCCATGTCCCTTATGCACCTGAGGAAATGACATCATAGGGAAGGTTACTCCTAAAGCTTCAATCAGTCGTGAATGCATCCTAGTCACCATGGATTACTTCACCAAAGTGGTCAAAGATGAGTCATATGCGGTGCTAAATGCTAAAAAAGTCGCCAAGTTTATCAGAAAGAACATCATTTACCGATACGGAGTCCCTCACAAGTTAATGTTAGATAATGGGATCCATTTCAAAGTTGAAGCCACAGAACTAGTCGACGAGTACTAGATTCAGAGACATAAATCTTATCCCTATCGGCCCTAAACTAATAGTGTAGTCGAAGCAGCTAATAAAAGCCTTACAACCATAATCATCCAGATTATTGAGAGTTGCAAAGATTGAGTCAACTATATCCCTTACGCCCTCTGGGGATACCGCACTTCAATCAGAACGCCTACTGGGCTACCCCTTATTCTCTAGTATATAGCATGGATGCATTTATATCCATTGAGATGGAAATAACCTCCATTCCCGTCCTGCTCGAAAGCAAAGTTGATGAAGAATAATGGCATCAGATCCTCTTTGATGAACTATCACTCTTTGATGAAAAGAGACTGAAGGCTATATATCATATAAAAGGGTACCATTATCGGATAACGCAATCATTCAACTAAAAAATCAAAGTCCATGGTGTCCAAGAAGGAGACCTTTCTCTGAAAGAGATCATAGAACCCGTCTGGGACCCCACAGGGAAATTTCAACTAAATTGGAGCGACCCCTACATCGTGAAAAAGATTCTCTTAGGAGGAGCCGCTATGCTCACAGACCTCGATGGAGAAGAGATGGTGCATCCAATCAAATTGGACCATCTTAATAAATTTTAACCTTAGTTCAAAATCTCGGTGTGCTACTACTCTTCTCATCCCCCTTCTATACTAAAAAAAATCTTCACTTCCCCCCACCCAAAACTACATGGGACTTGATCATCTCAAAAATATTATTTCTTCAAAATGAAACTCATTAAAATTTTCAAAACCCCTAGAGGTACATAGGTAGCCCATAAGCCATACATTGTGGTCCGGTCCCCTTCTTTTTCATAAATGTTATTCTTTTCTAACCTCCGAGAATGGCGGCCCATTTTATTATTTACATGAAAAAAAGGATTATGCAAGCCTTAATGATTAGTGTAGATAATTCAAATGAAAAAATCATCAAGAGGCAAAAAAAAAATGATCAAAATACACTTTTATTTCTAATAAGGAATATAGTGTTGTTGCATTACGTATTAGCGAATGGAAGTCAAACCAACCACCCCTTTCCACTAACCAAATTATTCCTAAACAAACCAAACCCTAAACCAAGTTGTACAAAAATTATCCCTAAACCCCCCAAATATAACAAAAACACCGAAATCACCGTAGTTTCATAAAAATCACCCAAAGCTTCACAAAACATTGTCTTTAATCGCTGGACAACCCCGCTTCATCATCATTACCATCCCATAGACGTCTCCAAATTTTCCACTCATGGTTGATATTCTGTATGTGCTCCATCCAGCAGTATGCCCTGACAAGCCTAGAGAGAACCACGACACCATCTTCCATGGTATCAAAATCAATAAACCACCTTTGACCAGTCTCTTCCTCCATGACATTCTATACTACCTGCTTCCATAACCACTTCATATAGTCCCCAAGAACATTCCCCCCCAACATACACGCAGATTGTGATGGACGGATAGATGGCTGACGATGATGCGACAAAGAGCCCAGTATCGTCCTCAGTGATTATGTCGAATCCTCCATTAGGAAAAAGTTTGTTATACAAGGGGCACAATCTATTCCCACCCGACTTGGTGAAAAATTTTCCAGGATAAATAAAAAGAAGTCCGTTGAAGGCCCACCATCCGCACATACCGATACTCTCCAAGCTGTAAGAAGGTAGTAAGTCCTTCCACCATGGCACTGATCAGTGAAGACACTAGGTCCCATTCTCTACAAAAAAGTTAAACTGACTCTCTAGTCAAAGCAAAAGAAAGGTCAGAC
This sequence comes from Sambucus nigra, assembly GCA_949130495.1. Classification (NCBI taxonomy): domain Eukaryota; kingdom Viridiplantae; phylum Streptophyta; class Magnoliopsida; order Dipsacales; family Adoxaceae; genus Sambucus; species Sambucus nigra. Next base: position 309,701,979 of record OX422221.1, on the reverse strand, counting down.
AAAGAAATTGGGAACAATCTCCATGGGGCACTCAAGAGGGGCCTCAAGGCAAAACCTCTCTGCAGGACACGTAAACATCATCACTGGGCACCCTTTTAGAAAGTAAAAAAGACCCTCCTTCTAAGCATCTAGACTGTTCAGGGCCTCAGCCAGCACCACTACCACAGGATTATGGTGGTAATTCATCCAGGTCGTTATTGCGGCAACCTAGCGGTCTACAATAAAGTCCCCCATCACTAGAAATAGCCTCGCAACAAGGCCTAGGGTGACAACCCTAACAAATCCGACATCCTAAAACCCCCAGGCACACTGAATACATAATCGCCTGAAGAGAAATATCCCCACCGGTAACGAATGGTCGAGCAGTCAAGGAAAAAATGTTAAGCAACTTCGACAAGAATACCCAGGGAGAATGGGAGAAATAAGGCATAGTCGTCGCCACATTGGGGCTGACCCCCAACAAGGACGATAACTCTTCATAGGTGGGACAGACCTCGTCCAGGCCGAAATGAAAGACGTGGTCTTCAGAATACCAAAATTGTACTATTGCTGCCAATAGGTTCTAGTTTATGGCTCGATTATGCCACAGAGATTCCCGACGCAGGTTGAAAGCGTAGTAATCCACATTGTATAAGCACATGGTCTCCAGACCATCAAGGTAAAAAGAAAACCCTTAACACATGGGAGGATCCATTTGAGAGTGAGTAATATGAAGCAAGAAAGGAAATGTGGGTATTGGAGGAGAAAATCCACCCCACACACCTCCTTTTATAATTAAAATCTTTGGCAAAAGACAAAAGCTATGGGAACCTGAGTAAAATTCAACCCCATAAGAGTACTTTGATGTGCAGGAAAGTGAAATAAAGGCCTAGGGATGATTTGACTTAACCCCATCTCGATAGGTAGGTTAAGGGGTATGCCGATCGTTAACCCCCCTAATTTGGAAAATTCTATCTTTACTCTTTTATCAAAAACAATTTTAGAAAAATCCTCAATTAAAAAAATTGCCCACGGGTTATTTACTCATATTTTCTCTCAAGAAAATCATTTTCTCTTTAAATAAATTCGTACTCAAAAATTATTTTCCCTGAGTTAATTAATTTTACTCCGTTTTATAATAACAATCCTTATGACATTCATTATCAATTATATACCTATCTCTATCTATGCATAAAATAAACAATCTCATCAGAAAAGTTAAAGTGAATAGAGGATAACTCACTAAATCAAGAAAAATGCCAAAAAAGAAAATGCATATTTAATAAATATTACTTCATTAGAATACATTTTATAGATAAAAGAAAAAAAATGAGACTTTGCCCAAAACCACAATTCTCTCTCTCTCTCTCTCTCTCTCTCTCTCTCTCTCTCTCTCTCTCTCTCTCTCTCTCTCTCTTTCTTTAGATCTTAACCCCACGACAGGCAAACTTTCCCCTGCGGTGAGCGATGGATTCTCCACTCCTAGAGCCCGAGCCCTCATCATAAGTGGAAGGTGGAACAAAATAAGAAGATACTGAAATCTTGATATACTTCGACACGGAGGACATCCAATCCTGAATGTCCCTCAACCAGTTGGTCGACACCCGAACATACTGTAAAAAAATAAGCAACAAGCAAAAGGAAAACGAAAATTAGTTAAAAATGAAATAAGAATAAACAAGAAAAGAAAGGCAAAGAAAAGATATACCTCACGATGGAGGTCCTCATCCATAAGCCCCGTCAATCCATATGCGGATGCATGAGGATGATGCGGCATGCTCAGTGACTCCTCGCCACTTGGTTGAAAGTTGTAGGAAGGGGGAATAACCTAAATAATCATAGCCTCATCTGTCTCCATCGAGGTACCACCACCCCTGTGTTGTGGGCCGATCCCATCGGTGCGATAGTCCCCTACCCAAATCCATAGCAGGTGGAGGCATGTTCTCTATATCATAGATGCAAGATGGCATCTGCCAGCTCGTCACAAAATCAATATAATCGTATCTCGCTACTATATCCCTAGAGTGCGTATAGGGCTCACCAATCATGGCAACCACCCAAGCATCATCCGATAATTCATTAATTTGCCTCATGTACAAAGGTGCAACTGACGGTGGGACCACCACCTCCTCCTTTACAATCCATCTCACTACCCTCTACCCTAGGTACCAGAGTGCCCAAACTCATGCGTGATCAACTGTCGCATCTACGCACGTAAAAAGGGAGATGAATTCAAAAATACCTCTAAAAGATATATGGCTCCCATAAAAATTTATCGGTAGCATCGGATGAAAGCATCCAAAGAAGAATAAAGTGACTCAAGGGTCAAACTTCCCTAGTCATACAATCAGTCGTCAAAAATTGCCCTCAAGTATGGTAATAACTAGAGAAGGACGACGTTACCACTTGTCGCCACCAAAAATCCACCCAACAGAAGAAAAATAAACAGATGGACCATATACCTCACTCGGTGCCAGTTAGTCACATCCACCCTAACCTTTAAGAGAGTCTCCTATAAAGTAGAAATATGGATCGAATCCCAATATACGATTTTACCCATATCCCCCAATGATGCATGCCCCTCCTCCTACGTCACCCTCAGCGTGCGATCCACCACTATCTGAAAGCCCTCATAATCAACCCCCGTCAGCTGTTGAATGTCTATGGGAGTAATCGTCATCTCTCAAAATCCAAGATGGAAAGTGTTGGTAATGTCCACCACCTCTCCCCCCAGAGCACACAAAATCACGGTAGAATGTTTTTTCCCATCCAAAGCCTCCGCTAAGAGAACAAAACCTTCATAAGAAACCGTCCAGTGCACCATAGTGAGGAGATTCTCCTGAACCTCCTTCAACCCCGTCACACTTTGAGAGCGGGTAGTCGAAGGAGCAATGTCAGCTTACAAAAGAAAAGGAAGAAAAACCCTTTATTAGCACACAAGAAGAAAGAAAAAAATGAAAAGTCATTGCACTTACGTAGCCACTAGGGTTCCTCACCCTATATGAATGATAGTATGCCAGTTCGCATACTAAAGCATGCCCATCAGCAACAGGATCGAACAGATCAAAGACATTTTCGTTGCCCAAAGAAAGAGGAACCTTAAACTGCCATTCCAGGCCAGTCCAGTCATCAATGTCCAGCCACTCATTATTGCACACGTCATTTGAACTATCCATTTGAAGTTTTAAAGAAAAATGGACCCATGAACATTTTTTAGAGAGAGAAAGTAGAAGATTAAAACACTTAAAGGTGTGAAAATGAGAAGGATTCACCCCGTTTTTCATGGATGGCTAATGGGCCTGCCAATCGTCATCCCTAAGCATACCGATTGACAGTCATCTTTTCTACGTCCTAAGGAAACCTAGGAGTGGATTCCCTTACCGATTGGCAACCCTAGGACTGCCTATCGGCACCCCTTCCAAATTTTGTATAAAAAATCTAGAAAAATCTAAAAATTGCCTAAAAATTTCCCAAAAATCCTGGAAAAATATCGAACCTCATTTGCTCAAGAAAATCATTTTTTGGAGAGCACTAAGCCCATTACAAAACTCGCATAATTCCTAATAGGATTAATCTTACACTCTTATCCCCAGCATAATTCCCAGTTAAATTAATCTTACATACCTATCCTCAATAAATTTCATAAGTAGAACTAATGTTGCACCCGCATCCAAGTCTACTATAATTTCCCGGCTTAAACATCCCCCACTGGAATCCCAAAAAAAACACCATGCTCAGTCGAATGTCTCAAAGATAAGACCTTCCCTAGTATAATTTTAAAACAACACAATACCCAATGAAACCATAGATGCATCTGCACTCCCAAGATAATTTCAAATTCCCTAGGAGAGAAACTCCTCGCGTTACAACTTTAGATCCTTAGAATTGATCTCAGACCACAGAATTGATCGTAAAAACTTTAGGTCCTCAGAATTTACCTCGGCCCTCAGAATTTGTCATCCCCACTTTAGGTCCTCGGAATTGACCTTAAGACTCATAATTGGTCTCTATAACTTTAGGTCCTCAAAATTGACCTCGACCCTCAAAATTAGTCATCCCAACTTTAGGTTCTCAAAATTGACCTCGACCCTCAGAATTGGTTTCTACAACTTAAGGTCTCGAAATTAATCTCGACCTTCAGAATTAGTCGTCATAAATTTAGGTCCTTAGAATTAACCTCGACCGTCAGAATTGTTCGTCACAACGCAAGGTCCTCATAATCAGACTCAACATGTTGAATTAATCATCCCTAGAATAACTCAAAAGTTAAGCTCGACCCGCTGAACCGGTCATCCTCATACCCCTAGACCCTTAGAATAAATTTTAACACATATTTGACCCATTGAATCAATAATCCTCGTATCCTTAGGACCTCGAAAGTGACCTCGACCCACCGAATCGATCATCCTTATATTCTTAGGTTCTCGAAACTGACCTCGGCCAATTAAATTTATTATCCTCATCTCCATGGGTCTTTAAATATGACCTCAACCTGCTTAATCGATCATCCTTATCTTCTTGGGTCCATAAAGCTGGCATTGACCCGATGATACAATCATCCTCATCTCCTCAAGTCTCAGAACTGACCTTGACCCGTTGAATCGATCAACCTCATCCTCGAGGTCCTCAGAATCGACCTAAAAATCTTCTTCTCCAACATCGATGTTGTATCTATCATTCGACAGCCTACACTTATTCTAAGATCACCCTTCTAGGGGCTCTCTATAGACACCCCATCCTAGGACTTCCCTAAGAACCTCCTTAGGTCCTATCACTGACTTATTCACCACAAACCCTGGGTCATACCCAACTACTAATCTAGAGGCCCTCGGGCGCTCTCGATCCCTATTTTGACTTTAATTAACTTCTTTGTCGAAGAGAAAGCTCAATGAATCTTTAAAGAGCTCTGAATCCCCTTTCCAACGATCGACCTCGTGTGTGAATCGGCCTTGTGGTTCAGACCAACAGTTCGTTTTACCATGAATATGGATTAAGAGGCCAGCGGGCACTCCCGGGCTCCGTTCGAGTCCTTTCAACTCTTCAACTCGAACAAAGATGAATGAATCTTCTAAGGGACCTAAATACCATTTTTCCAATGATCCACCTCCTGCATCAGCATAAATACCCTTTTACTTGAATTCTTCATAAAGAGGTCCATTTCTTCATCTTTGTCTTTAAATTCTCTTAATTTTGTATTAGTTACTTCATTTTTGCTTTAGTACTTTACTTCAATTACATCATACATCTTAATTTCAAATGTTTTATTATTAGTATTCGTACATACTCTATTTTCATAGAATAATCCAAAAATAAAAAAAGATGGTTCATTTGTAAATTCCAAAAGGAGATTTCTCATCGCACTTTCTCACACTAAAACGTCTTTTTATACACAAACACAAATAATAAAGTCCCCAATTGGATTTATGGGTTAAAATCCATCTCATATCATCTTCAAACTACATGGAATTTGAAGCCCCCTAGGCTACGTAGGCGTCTTGGGTAAATCCCTCGACTCGAATCCTCCCACATACATTTGTTAATTTATTCTCGTCATATATTTTATATATAAATATATTTTATATTATTTCTTTCTTGTGACTTGTCCAATATGCACAATCATTCTTGCATAATGACTTATGAATCGACAAACACTTACATTATATTATTTATTGTTATTTTGGGAATACTCCTAAGGATGACCTCGCGCCTCCTTTATCCATGACGCGAGTCAAGCGATTCCATCCTCCATTTATATTATGAACATAAGAACACACATCATGGAGTTCTACAAGAGAATATTAGCACATGCCCATGAGAGACCGGAAGGGCGGGATGGGTGCCTCACACCTTTCCATTCCGTAACTTATTCCTCAGACCCTTAAACTATTTGGTTTCTCAAGGATCAACATTGTCCTTGATGTCGTTATCTCGAAAGGGCAACATTCATTTTGACTATTTTGTGCAAAATAGGGTGGTAACTCTATCTCTATATATCATCCCACATCGATAACGATCGAGTGCCGCGATAAAGGATGCAATACCGCACACATGACGAAAAAAGGGGAAGGAAGGAAGGATCCACCTCGGGAGACGCATTTTACTCCCGGACCCCTCGGAAGATAAAACTCTCGGGATGGCTATAATGATATCTCGCGTATGAGTGATAGCGACAGTTTATTATTATATGTTGATAGATTGTCACAATGATGGATCGATATAATTTATGGGCAATGCGTAGGGTACGTCTTTGACTGCCTCCGTTGTATTTGTTTTGTTTTTTTTGGATCAGTGGCGAGTTTCTGACCCGATGGCTTGGTGTGAGGCATGATGTCTGGAGACAGATAACACATAAGAGATGCTTCTACGTGGTCTTAGCTCTGGGGATGTGGTTATACGTATATAGCGAGTGATATATATGTATGTTTATATGATATAATGTATGCATATATTTATAGTATGAGTGTAGATATGTTATGTTCATTACGTGATTATTTATTTATAGCAAGTATGTCACTAAAATATTGTTTATGAACGTATACCTAGAGAAGGTAGTTATACTTAGATAATTGAGGGCATTACCAAGATTGGGCTTAGATAGTGGTTATATATCCTAGTTACAAAGAGTAGTTTAATTAGGATAATAAATGAATACATTAAGTGTGCATTATAGTTGAGAGGTGAGGTTTATCTTAAGTGAGTGCAATCGGTTAATTATGAAAGTAATACACTAATATTTTAATTGATTTAGAGCAATTATCTACTTGCAAAATGTTTTCTATTTTTAGGGCATTGGCCCATAGTCTTTTATTTTTCCCATGTTTTTCCTTTATTATCCCAGGTGTGTAGCAACAATAGTAGGAACTGCAGGGATAGATCCATTATTGTCGTGTCGTAGCTGTGGATGCTACATCTTTAATTAGACACCTCAGCTTATCTTATCTATATAGTATCAGTTCTTTAGTTTTAGTTTTAGGTGTGTTGCCTGTAGATCGTTATATTTTTTATTTTACTATTAGACATTTATTTTCAGTACTCAGTTTACTTAGTGGATGTTATGTTTTGGTGACCGATGGTTTATTCGGTTCACACTTATTACTTATTTATGCATGGTAATTATTTACTTCATTATGATTGTATGGTTTATTCGTATTATTTACATTATATTTTTATGGAGAAAATGATGCTGAGAATGAACCATACTGAGATTCTTATTTTGTTTAGTAGAGGATTTCCCCCGGGTATTAAAATAGGTGGGTTGTCAAAATGGTCACAGATTTTAACCATGGCCAACCTACCGTAACCATTTTCTATTTTTAGCGTAGTGATTAATATTGTTGTTACAGATCTTATATATAAAGGAGAATGGAAATATGATCATTTTGAGGCTTCGGATTTATGTATTTGGGTGTTAATGGACATTTTTGGCATTTTGGAGAAGATGACTTTGTGGAAATCTTGTTAGAACGATATTAAGTTCTCATTAGAACGACATATGGATTGTTGTTCAAATGACTTGGAGGATGGTTTGAATGACTTCATCTCTCTCGTTAGATTGACTGTATGTTTCATTAGAATGACATGGGACTTATCGTTAAAACAAGTTGGGTATTTGTTTTGAACGACGTAGTGATAGTTTGGGTTATAACTTCTTAATTAATTAATGAAAATTAACCAAAGACTTATGATGTTTCTAGTAAATCCTTGAGGAGACTGAATTTCTATGGTTTGATTTTATATACAAGAATATCATGTGTGAGTGCTCATGGTGCACGTCTTAGGAGAGCTCTTTGTAAGGCGCATATGACTTCGACTGCGCTGGTACCCATGTGATAGCAACGAGTTTACCTTAGTCATTTTACCCCAATCCTACTGATGACATGCCTATGTCCCGGGGGAAACAAAGGTGCTCTTTGTGTAGTTGTGAGTAGGGAGGTCTATAAGAATTACCGGAAGGCATAATGATTTACTTATTGTTGTGTCTTTAAGTTTATAAGTGTAGGATGACCTGTAACTATACCTAGTATGCACAAATGATCCTTGAAGGCAATATGGATATGACTTCCCATCTTATATGTGGGCTTGCTCATAGTCCATTTACTTTTATGCATTGGGAACATACTTATTTGGATATTAGTCTTATGTGATTATCCCTCTTTTACTATATTTACACTAATGACGTAAATAGCGAATATTAATCATAGAACCTCGTAATTATAATCAATTGAGCAGAATGGTAATTATTAATCATTTGGTTCACTTGGGTTAGGATTAGACCTACATGTGATATTTATGTCGTTTTTAGTTATGCTAACTTAAAAGAACCTTAAATGCGGGATATTGTATCCCAAATTTAGTTAAATTCTTACCCTTTAGATACTTGTTAGGTTTAATCATCTTGTTGTAATATTTTTTTAGGTCTTATGCAACAGTTGTCGCCACAACCTGATTCACTTGCATTCTCATTCATTATCTATTTTCAGAGATATGATGTAGGTGTCGATCCTTCCTACTCATTTCATTTTATCGCATTTTCATTATTGTGGAGTCGAATTACTATTATTAAGGTTTACTTTATTCTAGAGTTATCTTTTACATTCAGTATGGGATTTTATTTTAGGCATATTTGTATTCCAGTTATGGAGTCAGTTACATTTGGTTTTGGTGTCAGAGTTGTATTTGGTTTATTCCTATTATTATTACCAACATTTATAATTACGTTTTATATACTTCCAATTATAGTTAGAATGTTACTTATTGTTTGGAGTCATGCATTTCGTACTTGATTAATCTAGTTATAGATTTTATGAGGTGTCACTATACACACACACACACACACATATATATAGAGAGAGAGTATCTTGTGAGGTACCCAAATGAAAACCACCTGTGTAGACCAATTTTGTTAAAATAGTAAAAAAAAGATAGTTCATTTCTTTTATAGTATTTAGACATTTCAAGTAACCCCATAAAAAGCAATTAGCTCAAAATTATGTTTTATTTTATTTTAAAAAACTCGGTCAAAATATGCGAGTCTTTAAATTCAATCACTGAGGGGTTGGGTCTCTGAAGGTGGATCCTTCCTTTCTTCCTTTTTTTTCGACGTGTGCGCGAGACTGCATCCTTTATCGGGGTGCTGGTCATCATCAATGTAGCGTGATACGCAGAGATAGAGTCACTAGTCTATTTTTCACAAAACAGGCAAAAGAAATGTTTCCGCCTCTAGAGAACAACATCAAGGACAACATTGATTCTTGCGAAATCATGTAGTTTAAAGGTTCGGGGACTAAGTTAAGGAATGGGAAGGTGTTAGGTACCCCTCCATCCCATTCGGTCTCTCATGGGCATGTGTTAATCTTCTCCTGTAAGACTCCGTGAGATTTTGGCTTATGTGTATAATACAAATGGAGTATAGAATCGCTCGACTAGCATCATGGACAAAGGCGGAGCGAGGCCATCCTTATGAATGTTCCCAAAATAATAATAATAAATATGATGTAAGTGGTTATCGATTCATAAATCGTTATGGAATAATGATTGAATATATTGGACAAGACAAAAGCATGCGAACATGTAAAATGTATATATCATGAATATATGATGAGAATAAAATAACAAACTATATGTGGGAAGACTAGAGTCGTGGGATTTACACAAGACGCCTACGTACCCCGGGAGCATCAAATCCCACCTTGTTCAAAGATGATATGAGGTGGGGTTAATACATAGATCCAATCAGTGACTTTATTATATATGTGTGCCAGTAGAAAACAGTGTGAGAAAGTTTGATGACAAAACCCCTTTCTAAATTTACAAGTAAACCCTCTTTTTCTTGTTTCTGGGTTTTTCGATGGAAATAATGTATGTGCGAATTCTAATAACAAAGAGTTTGGAATTAAGATGTGTTATATAAATGAAGTAAAGTACTAAAGCAAAAATGAATTAACTAATGCAAAAATAAGAGAATTTAAAGACAAGGAGGAAAAAATAGACCTCCTTATGAAGACTTGAACTAAATCTTGCACATAGATGAGGTGATGGTGGTTTGAGGAGATGAGTGGGAATTTACTCAAAATAGTATGAAAATGGTGGAACGAATGTGGGAAATGGGCTTTTGAAGAAAGAACAACTCAGAATTCGAGGGAATAATAACTAAATTGCTGAGAGGGAAATTCAGGGGTTCCTTTAAAAGTGAGGCCATGCCTCTAGTTATTGGTTCAGGGTGTGCCGATTGGCATGGTCCTAAGCTTGCCTATCAGCATAGAATCCTAGACAAACTACTGATAGGTAAGGTCCTAGGGTTGCATATTGGAAGTCTGAGGCAGGTTTTTCTGAAAAATGACCGTAAAATGCAACCTGTAAATTAAAATTGTGCACGAGGTGGACTATTGGAAAGGGTATTCAGAGCCTTTTGAGCCACTCTTCGGTTCGGGAGTTGATCGAAGTCAAATGGGGCTTAGAAGCACCCACTGCTCACTTAAAAAGAACTTTTTAAAGGAAAATGGATCGTTCGTCTGAATCGTAAGGCCGATTCACACATGGGACAGACCATTAGAAAGTGTAATCAGTACCCTTTAAATAATCATTCAATTTCATTTGGTTTATAGAGTTGACCTTGGTCAAATGAGGTACGAAAGTGTCTAGTGACCCTTTCAAAGTAAAATAAGTCATTCGTCCGTACCGTAAGTCTGATTCATGCATGAGGAAGGCCGTTGGAAAGGGGATTCATAGACCTTAAAAGATACATTGAGCTTTTTCTCAGTCGAGGAATTTGATTGGGGTCAAAACGGGGCCTGAGAGCACCCGGTGGACTCGATATCAATTTTTGAGGTAAAACGAATTATTCATTCGAACCGTAAGGCCGATTTGTGCATGAAGCAGACCATTAGAAAGGGTATTTAGATCCCTTTGAAGATTCATTGAGATTTTTCTCATATGAGAAAGTTAACCAAAGTCAAATGGTACCTGGGAGTTCCCAGGGGCCTTTAGATCGGTACTCAGAGTATGATATAGGGTTTGTGGTGGATGAGTGAGTGTTAGGGACCTAAGGAGGTTCTTAGGAGGGTCCTAGGATCGAGTGTCTATAGAGAGCCCCTCTATAGGTGAGCTTAAAATAAGTGAAGGTTGTCGAATGATAAACACCACATCGACGTTGGAAAAGAGTTTTTATAGGTCGATTATGAGGTCTTAGAGGATGATGTTGACCAATTCAGAGATTTGAGGTTAGAAAAGAGATACGAAAGACCGATTAAGTGGGTTGAGGTCAATTCTGAGGACCTAAGGAGATGAGGATGATTGATTTAGCGAGTCAAAAAGGTGTTATGGTTCTAAGAGGCTAGGGATACCAATTCTCTGGATCGAGGTAAATTCAAAAATTGGTTGTGGATGACCATTCTGAGGACTGAGGTCAATCCCAAGGACCTAAAATTTGTGATGACGGATTCTAAAAATCGAGGTCAATTCTGAGGACCTAAAGTTGTAGCGACTGATTCTGAGGGCTAAGGTTAATTCTAAGGACCTTAAGTGATGATGACTGATTTTGAGGGTCGAGGTTAAATCTAAGGACCTTAAGTTGTCGCGAAAAATTCTAAGGGCCGAGGTAAATTCTTAGGACCAAGGGTTATAGCGTTCGATTTTGAGTGCCGAGTACAATTTTGAAGACCTAGGGTTAAAGTAACTAATTCTGAGGGATAAGGTTAAATCTAAGGACCTAAAGTTGTAGCGCCCAATTCTGAGGGATGAGGTCGATTCTAAGGACCTAGAGTTATAGCGATCGATTTTGAGGGCCGAGGTCAATTCTGAGGACCTAAAGTTATGGTGACCAATTTTGAGGGCCGATGTCAATTATGAGGACCTAAGGCTGTAACGACCAATTTTGAGGGTCGAGGTCAATTATGAGGACCTAAAGTTATAACAACCAATTATGAGCGTCAAGGTCAATTTTGAGGACCAAGGGTGATGACAATTGATTTTAGCGGGCGAGGTCAATTCTAAGGACGTTAAGTCGTAACGCATGGAGTTACTCTCGTGGGGAATTTTAAATTATCTTGGGAGTTTAGACACACCTGCAGTTCCTCTGGGGAATGTGTTGTTTTGGGGACTCCACTAGGAAAGGACTTATCTTTGAGATATCCGATTGGGGATTATTTTGTCTTGAGACTCCACTGGAGGATGTTTAGGCTAGGGAATTATGGTAGAATTGGATGTGAGCGCATTGTTAGTTCTCCTTGTGGAATATATTTGAGGATAGGTTTGCAAGCTTTATCCAATTATGGATCATATTGGGGAAAAGTGCATAAGATTAATTTTTTAGGGGATTCTGAGAGTCTTATAAGGGGCTTTAGTGCTCCAAAAGTGATTTTCTTGAGGAAAATGAGATTCCATAATTTTTTGGGATTTTTCATGCAATTTCTGGGATTTTTTGGAATTTTCTATACGAAATTTAAATGAGGTGCCAATTGGCAGTCCTGGGGGGTGCCAATCGCCAAGGGCATAAACTTCTATGTTTCCTTTAGCCTTATATATAAAAAGGGGCGAATCCTTCCCATTTTTCACACCTTCAAGTGTTAGAATCTTTTGCTTTATCATTTTTAAAATTGTTCCTAAGTCTTTCTTACTTTAAGACTTATAATGTCAGGTTCAAGTGAGATGTACAATAATGCATAGCTTCTTGGCAATGACTGGATTGGCCTGAAGTGGCAGTCTTGGGTGCCTCTTACTTTGAGTAAAGAAAATGCCTTTAATCTCTTTGAGCCTGTGGCATACCGTCTTTCATCTAGGGTGAGAAACCCTAATGGCTATGTAAGTGTAGTGACTTTTGGTATTCCATTTCATTTTTCTCTTTCTTCTTTATGTTAATGATGGGTTTTTCTTCTTTTCCTTTTACAGACTGATATTGCTCTTTCGTCTATCCAATCTCAAGGGATGACTGAAGGAGGTTTAGTAGAAGCTCCCTGGTGTGGTATGCTAGATGGTCTCCTATGGGGGTTTTAGTCATTTAGCGAAGGCTTTGTATGACACGTCGCGTTTTACTACGATTTTGTGTGCTCTAGGAGAGAGGTCATTGGACACTACCCATACTTTCCATCTTAGCTTTGGGGAGATGACGATTACTCCCATAGATGTTCAGGAGTTGACGAGGGTTGAATGTGAGGGGTTTTAAATAGTGGTGGACCGTACGCTGAGGGCGACGTCGGAGGTGGTGCAGATAGCTTTGGGAGATGTGAGTAAGATCATTTATGGGGATTCAATCTATATTTTTGCTTTGAGGGACACTCATTTTAAGAGGAGGATGGATGTGACTAGAGGGTAGTAGGTGAGGTAGACAACCCGTCTATTTATTTTGCTTCTGTTGGGTGGCTTTCTAGTGGCGACTATTGATGACGTCGTCCATTTCTAGTTCTTGTCGTATTTGCAAATGATTTTCGACGTTCGATTGTATGATTGGGGGAGCCTAGCCTTAGCATCCCTTTATTCTTCTTTGGATGATTTCAGTTGGTGATGCCAATAAAATTTTGTAGGGGCCACATATCTTATGAAGGTAATCTTGAATTCATTTTCCATTGTATGCATTTCCTTGCATTCTTCTTTGGGTTCTTTCTTACCGATTTGTATCTTTTGCAGATGTCATTGTACGAGGTGATCAGTGTAATGCAGGGTTGATATCCCTCAAAGATGAGAGCTTAGGGGACTTCTGTCAAATGTTTAGGTGGAAAAATTCCAACCAGAGGACGAAATCAGGCTTTATTCATGGCAGACGTGTGACGGCCTCTGAATGCCCTAACGAGTGATCAGATTATCTTTCAATATTTTTTGAATCTTTTAGTATTTTCAGTCCTTAACTTGATACTGATTCTCTACTAGGGATTATAGGTGGTCTTCTACCCCTGGGGGTGACTCCGCATAATATGGGGGTAGCAAGGCTACATGCGCAAATATGGTGGTTGATTGCGCATGAGTTTGGGTATGTCAGGCACCTACGGGAGAGGGTGGTGAGGAAGATCATGGAGGTGGAGGTGGAAGTCCCACTGTTAGATCCCCCTATGTATATGAGGCGAGTAAGGGAGATATGAGATGATTCCCAGGTGGCAGAGATGATCTAAGAGCCTTACATGATCTATACGGATATAATGGTGAGCTGTGACTATATAGATTTCATGATGAGCTAGTTGATGCCCTCCTATATCTACGAGGTGGAGAACATACCTTCGCCCGCCATGGCTTCGGGCAGGGGGACTAGTGTACCCGTGGGATCGGCCTATCACGCAGGTGGTGTCACGTCAGTGACGGTGGCAGAGGAATCTTCGATTATTCAGGTTACTCCCCCTTATTATAATTGATTGAGTAGCAAGAAGTCACTAAGCGTTCTGCATCGCCCTCATGCGTCAGTGTTTAGATTGGCGAGGCTTACGGATGATGCCTATCGTCCTGAGGTATAGTTTTTCCTATTTCTTCTATTTTTGTTAACTTTCCTTTGCTTCTTAACTGATTGATTTGCCTTTTCAATTGCTTCTTTGCTTGTAGTATATTTAGGTCTCGACCACTTGGATGAGGGGTATCAAGGATTAGATGTCCTCCATATCGGGGTACATCAAGATCTCAGCTTCTTCATGCTTTGTGTCGCCTGCCACTTTTGATGAGGGCTCGGGTTCTGGGAGTGGAGGATCCATTGATCGTTAGAGACGAAAAAAAGTCCGCCATGGGGGTTGAGAGCTAGGGAGAGAGAGAAAATTTATGGGTTCGGGAAGAGTCCCATTATTTTTTCTATTTTTCTTATCTACAAAATGTAACTCAGTGAAGAAATATATATGAAGAAATATGCATTTCCTTTTGTATTTTTCCTTGATTTAGTGACTTATTCTATATGGCCTTTTTTAATTTTCTGTTGAGACTGTTTATTTTATGCAAAGATAGAGATAAGTATGGAATGAAAAATAAAAGGCATAAGTAATTAACTCAGAGAAAGGGATTAGGATTTTTGTAAGAGAAAATGATTTTCTTGAGAGAAAGAACTGAATAAATAACCCGAGGGTAATTGTTCAAAATGAGGATTTTTTAAAATTAATTTTGATAAAAGAAGAAAGAGGGAATTTCCCAAAATATGGGGGTTTGTCGATCTGTATACCCCTTAACCTGCCTATCAGCATGGGGGTCAAGTCAAATCATCCCTAGGCCTTGATTTCACTTTCCTTCACTTTAGAGTACTCTGGTGGGGTTAGATTTTACTCGGGTTTCTAGGAGTCTTATATTTGTCAAAGATTTTAAGTATAAAAGGGGGTGGGTGGAATGGGTTTTTCTCCACCAATATCCATATTCTTATTTCTTGCTTCATATTCCTCATTTTCAAATGGATCTTCCCATGCATTAAGGATTTTATTTGTACCTTGATGGTTTAGAGAACATGTACTTGTATAATGTGGACTATGATGATTTCAAACTGCATCGAGTTTCTTTGTGGCGTAACCGTGCTATAGACTAGAACCTAATGGTAGTAGCAATAAAATTTGGTATCCTAAAGTTCATGGCTTTTGTTTCTCCCTGGATGAGGTATGTCCCACTTATAAGGAGTTTTTGACCATTTTGGGGGTCAGCCCCAGTGTGGTGGAGTCTATGCCTGATTTCTCCCATTCTTGTCGGAGGTGCTTCACATTTCTCCCTCGACAGCTAGGCCATTGGTTAACGGAAGGGCCATTTCTCTGTAGACGGTTATGTATTTAATGCATCTGAGGGGTTTTAATGGTGTTGGCTTTGTTGGGGATGTTGCCTTAGGCCTCATTGTGAGGATATTATTGGTGACGGGGGACTTGACTGCAGATCCCCAGGTTACTGTGATAACGACCTAAATGTCTTATCGCCATAATTCTGCGACGGTGGTGCTTGTTGAGACCCTGAATGGTCTGGATGATTGGAAGGAGGGTCTCTTTGGCTTTCTGAGGGGGATCCCCGTAATGTGGTTTATGTGGCTTATGGAGAGGTTTCGTCTGGCAACCCCTCCTTACTACCGTTTGGAAATTGTGCCCAATTTATTTTTCGACCTTTCTTAAGCTTCCACACCTCTATGGAGAGTCTTGACTAGTCAGTGCCATGGTGGGGGACTTATTGCATGTCTTCCATCTTGGATATTATCGGTATGTATGAATGGTGGGCCTTTGGAAAACTTCCCTCTATTTCCCCTGGCATATCTTTCACCAAGTCGGGTGGGAACAAATCGTGCCCCCTCATATAACAAATTTCTTCCTGATGGATGATTTAACTGAATTGTTAAGAATGACGTTAGGCTCTTTATAACAACATTTTTGGCCATCTATCCATCCATCACAATCTGTGGGAGGGGCCTGACATATATTTAGGGACTACCTGAAATGGCTATAGAAGTGGGTAGTAGAGAAGGTCCTAGAGGAAGAGACCGATTAGAGGTGGTTCGTGACTTTTGACACAATGGAAGACGGTGTTTTGGTTATGTCTAGGTTTTTCGAGGCGTACCTCTCCATAGAACTTATACGAAATGCCAATCAGGAGTGGGAAACTTAGGGACATCTAGGGACTGGTAATGATGATGAAGCAAGGCTATCTGGAAGTTAAAGGCAGTGTTTTATGAAGGTTTTAGTGATTTTGTGAAGCTATGGTGATTGGATGTTTTTGTATCTGGGATTTATGGGATAATTTTGTGTAGTTTGGTTAGGTTCAAGTTTGTTTAGGAACAGTTTGGTCAGCGAAGAGGGGTGGTTAGTTTGACTCCTTTTGCTGGTAATTCGTGTAATAGTGCTATTTTCCTTAATCACAAATAAAAGTTAATTTTGAACATATTTTGTTATGACTCTTGATGAGTTTTGCATTTGAATTATCTATACTTATCACTAAGGCATACATAATCCTTTTGTTCATGTAAATTATTAAATGAACCGTTGTTCTTGAATGTAAAAAAAGAATAGCATTTTATTAAAAAAGAAGGGGATCGGACCCATGTATGGCGTATGAGTTGCCTACGTACCTCTAGGGGTTTTGAAATTCTCATGAGTTTCATTTTGAAAAGAAAATATTTTTGAGAAGATCAGTTCCTATATAGTTCTGGGTAGGGGAAATGAATATTTTTTTAGAATATAAGGGAGTGAGAAGAGTCGCAGTGCACCGAGATTTTGAATTAAAGATAAAATTTCTTGAGACGGTCCAGGTTGACTGGACGTGCCATCTCTTTTCCATCGAGGTCTATGAGCAAAGAGGAGCCTCCCTAGAGAATATTCTTCATGATGTAGGGTTTGCTCCAATTCGATTTGAATTTCCCATTGGGCTCCATATGGGTTCTATGATCTCTTTGAGGGTAAGTTCTCCTTCTTGGACACCACAATCCTTGACTTTCCTATTGAATGATCGCGCTATCCGATAATGGTACCCCTGTATATGGAACAGTGCCTTCAGTCTCTTTTCATGCAAGAGTGATAGTTCGTTAAAGCATCTCTGATACCATTCATGTTCGTCAATTTTGTTCTCGGGCAAGATGCAGAGGGAAGGTATTTTTAGCTCGATAGGTCGAACTGCTTACATGTTATATACTAGAGAATAAGGGGTAGCCCCATTGGGTGATCTAATTGAAGTGAGGTAGCCCCAGAGTGCGTAAGGGATCTGGTCAACCCAATCTCTATAACTCTCAGTTATCTTGCTAATTATGGTCTTGAGTCTTTTATTAGCGGCTTCGAGGTCACCATTGGTTTGGGGTCGGTCGGGAGAAGACTTGTGTCTCTGAATCCCGTATTCATGGACTAGTTTTATGACCTCTGATTCAAAATGGAGCCCATTATCTAATACTAACTCGTGGAGAACACCGCATCGACCGATGATGTTCATTCTAATAAACTTGGCCACTTTCTTGGCATTCAGCAATGCGCATGACTCGGCCTTGACCCACTTGGTGAAGTAATCAATGGAAAATAGGATGAATTCATAACCGTTTGAATCTTTGGAGTAACTTTCCCTTTGATGTTGATGTCCCAAGTGGGGAAGGGCCAAGGAGAGGTCATGTTGTATATCTCATGGGGAGACAAGTGTTGTGAATTGGCAAAATATTGGCATTTGAGGCATCTTCGACCATAGGCAGTGCAATCTTGAACCATGGTGGTCTAGTAGTACCCTTTACAGATAATATTTTTATCAAGCATATGATCATTTTTGTAGAACCCGCATTCCCCACTATGGATCTTTTGTATCATTTTTTAACATCAACCCCTGTAATGCAGTGTAAATGGGTTCCATCAAAGTTTCTTTTAAATAGTGTTTTATCGCAGATGATATACTGAGCAACCAGTTTGCGAAGGGTCACATGGTCTTAGCGGCATCTTGGGGATACCTACCATGATTGAGGAGGTGACAAATGTCATGGTACCATAAACCGACCATATCAGAATCCTCCTCAGTAATGAATTCAATGTGGTAGCAGTGCGTAGTCTTAAATTTTTTTGAAACTAGGAATGGGGCCATTGTTATTTCCTCGGGTATGTCGACCATGGAGGTTAGGTTGATAAAGGCATCAATTAGGCTGTTCTTTCCATAGGGCAAGTAGTGGAAGGTGACATATTTAAACTAGGAGGTCAATTCTTCTAAGTGGTCATAGAAGGGTAGGAGCATTTCGTCTTTAATTTTCCATTTTTTTAGGATTTGGCTGACTATAAGGGCAGAGTATCTATAGAAGTCTAGGTGTCTAATTCCTTTCTGGAGGGCAATTTTGAGGCTTGTAGATAATGCCTCGTACTTGGTCATATTGTTGGTGCATGGGAAGCCTAATTTCATGGCAGTTAGGGCGTGATAATCATCAAGGGGCAATCAAAAGTATTCTAATGTTGTATCCTTTCCTATTGGTAGTTCCATAAAAGAACATTTGCCATCATAGGTCCTCTGAGAGGTTTAGAAAATGTCTTCATCGGGGAGTCCAGATAACCAAACATAGGCTTCTTCCATGGTGTAATCGATAAGGAAGTCGGAGATAGCTCTCCCTTTCGTAACTTTCAATGTACTGTATACAATATCAAACTCCGCTAGCAACATCAACCATCGGGACATTCAGATAAACAAAGTGGGATTTTCTAGTAATTACTTGTTGGGATCCATACGGGATACAAGTCTGATGGAAAAGGCAAGCATGTAATGTTGTGATTTTTATGTGACCCAAATTAGGGCAACACATGTTTTTTCCCAAGAAGTGTAGTTGACTTCGTACCCGAATAATTTTCTATTAGCATAGTAAATGGCTCTTTCCTAATGAGATTATTTAATGTATTGGGCTATCAAATTCCCTGCTAAGGTATCTATGATAGTCAAGTAGAGGAGAAGGGACAGACCTCGCTGCAGATCCATTAGCACTAAAGGTCGGGTAAAGTATCACTTGATTCGGTCAAAGGCTTCCTGGCAAGCCTCATTCCAGACTTTCACAAAATCCTTCTAGAGAAGCTTAAAAATGGGTTCGCAATAGAGTCAGTTGGCTGATAAACCGACAGATCTACTATAATTTTCCTAGAAATCCTCAAACATCCTTTTCTATTCTCAGGAAAAATAACATTGAGAACCTCATTAAAAGAGGTCTCAGTTACATTAATATCAGAAAAAGGAACAACAACATCGGATGAGGAGATTGGATAGGGTAGATAGCATGGTAAGATTGAATCTGTGCAGGTTGGATATGCATGATATTCCAGTTGAGGAGAGGCATGTGAGAAGCTTTGATCTTAGTAGATCGGTCCAACGACATGGCATTTGAACGGATCATGCTGATACTTAGCCCTAATGTCTACAACTCCAGATGGTGACAACATTGAATACGCTTTGAGATTCAACTTCTGAGCTTCTAACAATGAGTCCGAGTATGAGGCCATGATAGCAGGTCTCTCATTGGCAAAGACTCTTCGCGTAAAGAGACTCCTACTCCATAGCGACTCAAGGTTAGTTGTCAATCAAGTACTGGGAATCTATGAGGCCAGAGATAAAAGGATGGCCAAATATCTGAAAAGGGTGAGAACAATGTTAGAACATTTTGAAGAGGCAAGACTGAAGAGAGTGCCTCGACAAAGTAACAGCCACGCAGATGCATTGGCGAGGTTGGCCTCGGCAACGAAGACAGATGTTAGAAGGACCATTCCTATCGAGGTCTTGGGGAAGGCAACCATTGAGAAAGAAGAGGTATATAACCCTTATCGCAATTTGAACTTAGGAGACTCATGGATGGAACCCCTCTTCAGATATATCAGAAAGGGAGAGCTACCTGAATCCAAGCTAGAAAGGCGAAATTGAGATATAAGGCTGCCAAGTTCTCGGTAGTAGGAGACGTCCTGTAGAAGAAATGATTCCTGCTACCTCTTATCAGATGTGTGCACCCCACAGAAGTTCCCCGGGTCTTATAGGAGGTCCATGAGGGTTCTTGCTCTAGCCATATAGGGGGAAGACCCTTGGCCAAAAGAATCATCACCCAGGGGTACTGGTGGCCAACCCTGTCAAAGGACGCCGTAGCCTACGTGAGGAAATGTGATAAATGCCAGAGGTTCGCCGCCATCCCTCATCAACCTCATCAGCCTATGACGTCAATCACTTCTCCATGGCCATTTACAGTATGGGGAATTGACTTAGTAAGGCCCCTGCCAAGAGCTGCCAACAATTATAGATTCTTGATAGTTGCCATCAACTATTTTTCAAAGTGGGTGGAGGCAGAGCCGATGATAACGATCACAGAGCAGAAGACCTTCCAATTTATTTGGAGAAATATCATATGCAGATATGGCCTCCCAAACACTCTCATCTCGGATAATGGGACCCAGTTCAAGAACTCCTCTTTAGAAAAGTATTGCCTAAGAGTAGGAATAAAGCAATTCTTCTCATCTCCTGGCCGACCTCAGGCAAATGGTCAGACCGAGGTCACAAACATAACAGTTCTTGATGGAATCAAGAAGAGGTTAGAAGATGCGAAGGGAAGATGGACTGAAGAGGTCTACATTGTGTTATGTGCCTACAGAACCACGGTAAGGACACCGACAGGAGAAACCCCGTTTATGTTGGCACATGGCTCAGAGGACGTCATACCAACAGAAGTAGGGCTCCCAACTCATAGGATTCAGACCTATGACCCTGATAATAATGGGGAAGAGAGGAGGCTAGACCTAGATCTTATCGAAGAAAGAAGAGAGGACGCAGAGGTCAGATAAGCAGCCTACCAACAGAGGGCAGCGAAATTCTACAACCAGAGGGTGAAGTCAAGACCCATTGTAGTGGGAGACCTAATGCTAAAGAAGACTTTACAGAAAGCAAACAAACTCCACCCAAACTGGCACGGTCCCTACAAAGTGACAGAAGAGGTTGTGCCTGGCACTTACAGGCTAGAAAATCTAGAAGGAGAACCTTTCACTAATCCATGGAATGCTGATCACCTAAAAAAGTATTACATATGATGTTGCATGAAGTTGTGTAAATGTACCATCTTGTCATGAAGAGGTTATTAATAAAAGATCAGTTCCCATGGTGGTCCTTGCTTCATCTTGCACTTATATCAGAAATTGATGGGGATAACACATTAGGTGATGATCTCAGACCTTCATAACACCATTCAGTGGTGACGAGGTCTGAGCTCAGACACCATGATGGGGTGACCTCAGACCCTTAACATCATTAATTTGGTGAGATTCATTAATGGGGATAATGCCTTAGGTGATGACCTCAGACCTTCATAACACCATTCAATGGTGACGAGGTCTGAGCTCAGACACCATAATTGGATGACCTCAGACCCTTAAACATCATTAATTTGGTGAGATTCATTAATGGGGATAATGCCTTAGGTGATGACCTCAGGCCTTCATAACACCATTCAATGGTGACGAGGTCTGAGCTCAGACACTATAATTGGATGACCTCAGACCCTTAACATCATTAATTTGGTGAGATTCATTAATGGGGATAATGCCTTAGGTGATGACCTCAGACCTTCATAACACCATTCAATGGTGATGAGGTCTGAGCTCAGACACCATAATGGGGTGACCTCAGACCCTTAACATCATTAATTTGGTGAGATTCATTAATGGGGATAATGCCTTAGGTGATGACCTCAGACCTTCATAACACCATTCAGTGGTGACGAGGTCTGAGCTCAGACACCATAATTGGATGACCTCAGACCCTTAACATCATTAATTTGGTGAGATTCATTAATGGGGATAACATCTTAGGTAATGACCTCAGACCTTCATAACACCATTCAGTGGTGACGAAGTCTGAGCTCAGACATCATAATGGGGTGACCTCATACTCTTAACATCGTTAACTTGGTGAGATTAATTGCGGAGATAACACCTTAGGTGGCGACCTCAGACCTTCATAACACCATTCAATGGTGACGAGGTCTCAGCTCAGACTACTAATTTGGTTTAAGCAAACACCATTGCATAAGCTTTAGAGAAAAAAACATCACGACATACATACAACAAAAGATGGTCCTCTTCAGAGAATAACACATTCAGAGATTATAAATATTCAGAGGTTACAAAAAATGGAAAAGTAAGAGCCATTCTCATTCAGAAATTATAAATGTACAAGGATTATAATTTCAGGGGCAAAAAAAATATTTAGAGATTCTATTTAAGGGTTTGAGGGAGGAATGTTGGTGCCTTCAGTTTGATTAAGCTGGACGACGTTGGTCACCTCGGCAATGTCATCATGGTGGTCTGCCCCTCCAACCTCTGTGCTGTCCAACGTGGCAGTCTCGGCAGGCGCGACAACCTCCTCCTCAACCTCCTGAAGGGCCTGGGCAAGCTGAGGATTAGCAAAGCCAAGGCCTATAAAGTCCGAGGATTTTAAAGTGCCAGCATCCTTCTCCTTGACAGCTGCCCACTTGGTAGTAGCCTTGATACCTCTCTCGAGGTATTCAAAGCCAAAGCCCATAAACTCATCAGAGCTTTTGTACTCGGCTATTATCCCCTCTGAGGCATCATCAAGGGCTGCCTTCACGGTCGAGCTGACCTTCTGCTGTAGAACATCGTCCTTGGCCTTCAGAGCCGCAGCCTGGTCCTTGTTAAGCCAAGAGACCTCCTTCTCCATCCCCTTCACCTTCTTCTCAGACTCACCCAGCTCAGACTTTAGGCGGTCAATCTCTGCGTTTGGAGTGCTTTGAACCTTCTCGGCCTCTTTCCCCTTCTGGATAAGGGGAAACTTCCTCAGAGTCCAGTTGGAGAGGTGGTGCATAGCTTCCAGGCCCTACAAATTTTGTGATCATGAATGAGTCAGAGACAAATCAGAGGTTACACTTAGAAATTATAAAGAAATATGAGGTGATACCTGGATGGATCTGTGGATGCCGAACTCAACCAGCAAGGGAGTATCAAGGGACTGGAAGAAGCTCTTGTCGGCCTCGGTCATTATAGAGCCGAAGGCATCTAGGGCCTGCAGACTATGGCCGACTATGCTGTCAGTAATCTTCAACTGCTCTAGTCGAGCCGACAAGGCATCTGCTGAAGAGATAGGGATGGCAGTATCGGCACTCTTTTTCTTCTGCCTCTGATCCTCAGGAGCATGTTCAGTTGAAGCCCTCTTCTTTGTGGCTTGGGGCTTTGAGGCAGAGGGAGTTGGAGGAGGAGCATTGGGTCCTGCTTTCTTTGCAAGTCTCGTCAAGCTAGGAGCAGCCATTTCCCAGAGTTCGTCTGAGATATACTTTGGACGCTCTACAAAATTAATAGACCTGAGTTAGAAAATCAGACATAAATGAACTCAGAGGTTCAACTTCAAATAGAAAGCGCTTACCAAGCTCGGAAAGAGGACTTCCACCCAGACCTGTCTCAGAGAGGTAGTGGGGGGTCATCAAGTGTTCGAACCTAACGAACAGACCATGTACCCCCTGATCTTGAAGGGCTTTCACCTTCTAAAGATTATGTGGGCTCAGGACAAGGTCATCCCCCACAGACATCGTGACCTTACCCCACCTCAGGGGCATCCTCGGCTCTAGAATGGACGAGGGAGCACATGGGCCAAATTCCCATGGTCCAGAAGCAAAAAAGTATCGTGGCTTGCAGTTGTGGTTGGAAGTCTAAGTTATTTGAAGCATCTTTTTTTTAGGCTTCCGAGCTATAAAATGACAGTAGCTCGGATGATTTTTGGCTGAGGAAGGGACATAGCAACCTACAAAGACCTGAACTGGGAGGTCTGAGTGGTGGACAGCCTTCCATAAGACTATGGCCCCTATTATGACCCTCCAGGCATTAGGGGATAGTTGAGAGGGGGCCAAATTGATATAGGAAAGGATAGATTTGATAATGGGATGGATGGGCAGACGAAACCCCAACTTGAACATCTGCTCGTACAAGCAGATTTCGTCGTCTCGACCGTGAAAAGCCCTCTCTTCCCTTAAAGGTCTTCTTAGCTTTATGGAGGGACTAATGGAATACAGATATCTGAAGCAAAGGAGGTCTACCTCAGTTACAGTAGTCTCAATCTTGGCCGCCTCAGAGACGTCGACATCACTTTCAACGTCATCATCTCCAGCTCAACGTCGGCCGGAGCAGATGTTGATGGCTTACCCGGGAACCTCTGAGCGAACTCGGCCCCTGTGAAGGCCGACAGAGGAATGGCATCAAGTGGTGGTGGAATGGACACACTCGGCTCGACGATCTCAACCTCTGAGGAAGAGGCTGAGGTGCTTGTGTTGTTATGATATGAGGCCCGACTGGAGACCTCGGCCTGATCAGGGGCCTGATCTTCCCGAATTGAGAAGTACATGGCCTCCTGGAAGGAATCCACGGACATGGGGTCTGAGGTGGAAGACTCAGACTCAGACATTGGTATAGGATCGACGGGAACCTCTACCTGATTGAAAGACTCTGAGGGGTCAGGACATATCACCGTCAGGGGTGGTGGAAAGATGGGTCTAATAGGGAATTCTTGTGACCTACGAGCCTCCTCCTGGGCTCTTTCTATTTGTCTGATTTTTTCTAAAGTCTTCTCCCTAAGGGAGGGGAACTCCTCAAGAAGTTGGTAAAGGGGTCTGAGCATACGAGGCAGACTATACACTTACCCAACTCTCCTAAGTAACAAACAATGCTTGTGATTTGACTAAAGATCAAAGCTAGGTTTTTGAGCAAGAACAGTGTATGAACAATCAACCAAAAACCTCATAAGCTAACCAGAAAATGCATGAGATCACTGGAAAATGCATGAACCAGCCAGAAAATGCAAAGAGCAAGACAGACAGAAAAATGGAGAGGAAGAGATAACGAGGGGTACCTGAAGAAAGGTGAGGAAAAGCGAGGAATCAATCCCAGTAAAGAAGCCCCCAAATGTACTTCCAATCACGAGTTCTTCTAGAGAGAGAGAGTTGCAGAAATGGCTAAGTTCGGAGAAGGAGAGAAATGAAGAAGACAGGATAAAGTGGGGCTTCTACCCTTAAATATGAATGCACACTCCCCAAGGCCCATCATGGCCTTGGGAGACCAACAGACAACCAGCATAATGACCCTTGTCGGACACGCGTGCCACTTCAGTAATTGACAAGTGTCAGAAAAAGAATATTAGTACAAAGTAATAGGGCCTCGGAGTTGTAGCCCATAGTCACCTGCTTTCACATATAACTAAGGGCTGGGGGTGATTGATATGCCCCAAGTGTGACCTCGGCTCGGAGATATTAATATGCCCCAAGTGTGACCTTGGCTCGGAGACACCAACCTCGGCCGAGATCGTGGCTGACATTAGACAAGCCTTGGGCATACGGCATCAGCCCTCGGCCATAGCAAGGTCGGCACAGGCCGACACTACCACCAGCCTCTCGAAGGGACATCGCATGCATCACAAGGATCAGCAGCATTCTCGTATACCTTGGAATGGCAACCTCGGCCAAATATAGGCCGAGCTCGCAAGAAGCCTTACCAGCAACCTCATCAAGACATTAGTCGATGCTCCAAACACACCAGCTCAACCTCGGCTCAGGCCGACCTTGTCCATTGTCTTGGCTGGGATTAATCCGAGACCTCCATGGTCACCTTGGACTGAACGAGCATCTAGACTTACCAACCTCGGCCTCTCCCAGGCCGAGGTCATACACCAAGCACGATAGCCGAGCATCTACTGACATTTGGATAAGGGCACGTGGACACATATCAGTTATAACAAGATTATTCCCCACACGCGAGGAGAATATTTCATCATCATTCTCTACTTGTGACAGTGACAGATGGATTTCCCATATTTGTGAGGCAAACACACACATGCACATTACATGCATGGGGGGTACATTAGACCCCCTAGGTACTATATAGAGAGGTCATCCTCCACCTTGCAAAGGATTCGAAATGGGTAACCCTAGCTAAAATTCTGTCTTATAGACACAGTAGAGAGAGAAAGTGAGCTTATTGTATCCATGGACATCAGTGCCTTATTATAGTGAGGTTATTCACACACAGTGGACATAGGCCAATTTAGGCTGAACCACTTATATTTTGGTGCTCTCTCCTCTTCTCCTTATCTCATTCTCCTACCTTTTACGTAACTATGCTGCCATTGTTGTTCTTAGATTGAGCTTGAAAACACCTTACCTGGTGGTGCTAATTCTAGCATCATCACTCGAAATAACTTTCCTTAAAATCCTTAGTAACTTTCATGGATTTCTTAGTGAGAGGTTCATGCTAGCAGTTTGTGGTCTAAGGTTTGCTCTCTTAAAAGAAGATTTCCAGCACCGGTTTAATCTTCTTATCAACGTGGTCATACCATGGTTCAAGGAAGCTGCAACAAGGTAAGTCTTTTCCTTCCTTGGTAAGCCTCGAAACAACCCTTTCTTCTTCCAAGCTTTTTTTTATCATAGCCATCGAAGGGATTTGAGCTCTTTTGACGAGGTTGGTAGCCCAGGTCAGATGGGGGAAAGCCTCCTTCAGGACTATGGACTCAAGGATCCCTTGCTGGCATTGCCCTAACCCTATTTTGGGCATAAAGTGCCTATTCTTGAACATCTGAATAATGTTGATGTTTTCGTGAGGTTTGTGTTCCAAACAGACCCGATCTTTAAAACTATCTCCTGCTAGAAGGGGAAATGGGTCAACTCTGAAGCCAGAAAGGATCATATCATTCATACCATGTTGAATATCTAATACCGAGTTACTGGTGCTAGTGGTGTTTGAACTGTCGTCATCCCCCAAGATACTAATAACCTGGCCATTGGCAAAAAAATTTGGTTTTTAATAAAGAGAAGATAATATCCCCAGATACTATGGACCCATGGATGCCCAACAATAACGTTGAAACATATAGGTATGTCAATAACCCATAGCTCAGTGACATGATTGATAGGGCCAGTCCCTATTGTGAGTCTTATGGACCCTATTACCTCTTGGCATGTATTGTCATAAGCACACACGACAACTAAAGTGGGAGTGAGATCAACAACTTATAAACCCAAGCAATTGAAGGTTCTAAGAGGACAAACAATGAGGGCATGTCATTTATCAATAACTGAGAGTGGGACCGCCTTTCAAATACTTTAACGGAGATGTTGAGGGCATAATTGTAGTCAGGGCCGATCTTTGGTATCTCTGCTTTGGAAAAAGGAGAGGAGTATGGAAGAGTTCAAGGACCCAACTATATTCATGGCTTCTTTGGGAGTAGTGGAAAGAGAGACTATAGCCCCGATGACGAGTCTTATCAGGAAATCTTGGTGTAACTTGGAGGACATGAAAACCCCCATAAGGTGATGTTGGGTTTGGTTTTCTTGAGTTGGTCAAGGACTTTACTTTCTTCGATGGTCATTTATGGCATGGGAAGTTCTTAGAAAATTCCTTTTCCCTTATCTATCTTAATCACATGATGAATTGGATATTTGTAGTGTCTCCCTAATCTAGTTATGTGATTTATCGAGGTGGAGAAGAACGGGAACCCCCTGTCTTCATCTATTTTTGGTTGAATGGCTACCTCATTAATTTTCCCCAATAGATCTTTGAAGGATATCATTCCACACAAACCAGATACTAGACTGGTATCTTCGCGATTGGGCTCGTCATCTGATTTGTCAAAGTCATCTCCCCATCCAATGGTGACTATGTCATCTTACCAAGAGAAATAAATGCATTCAATAAACTCTATGACTTCATCGTATAGATCTTCCCACTAAATGGGGAGGTGAAGCAGTGAAGGGACCAACCATCCCTGAAGCTTCAAGGCGGTGAGTAGCTCATCAATACTGCAAATTTCACATGTCTGTTGAAATGCATCGACCATAATCTGTACTACGTCATCTAAACTGACTTCATCGATAGATACCACCCAATCATCTAACTCCTGTGCGCATTTTCATGCTTCCATGAATATGCCACTGAATTTGCGACAATCAACAGTCATCTCGACGAGAAATTTTAGCCCAAACTCTAGGAGTTGGTTCAATACAACATGTAACTCCATATTCTTCCCTTCAAACCGAGTACGAATGGTGATGCAAGCCTTGTGAGGAGTGAAAAATCTTGATAGGTGAAAAAGGTAGGGTGCATGAGAAAATATGAACAAACTTTGAGCGGTTTAGGTGAGATTACGGGTATGATGGGTGCTTTACTAGGCACAATTTGGGCATACAGATCAAATTCTGGGTGACTTTCTAAAAAGATGACATTTGTATGGGTTGAAAGTGGGTTATAAATGGTGTTGGGCTTAGGATTGGATGGTAGGGAGATGATACCCCGATCAATTAAACATTTGATCAAGTTTTAAAGGTGGAAGCATTTGTCGGTAGTATGGCTAGCAGACTGGTGGAAATTAGAAAGGGCATTGTCTTTGAAGTTTTTAGGTAGTGGATTTGGTAGTGTACGAGGGTACAAGGGTTTAATAAGGTTTTGGATTAGTAGGGCCTGGCAGACTTTTAATAGGGGAGAATAGATCTAAGTGTACTATTTCTTGGTAGGGTTGGGGAGACTTTCCAGTGCCCAGGCTGTAGCAGGTTGGGAAATATTATTAATGGTTGAGACTATAGCACTAGCGTGCTTCTCATATTTTCGAGGAGTGAATCGTTCGATCGCTTTCTTCGACTTTGGCAATGCCTTCCTTAATTATTACACCAGCCTCTTGGAGGGCTTGAAAATACGGGTAGTACTATCCTCCCATGGATGCTCGAATATGAGGCAAAATGTTCTTCTTCACGATACTGACATGTTCCTCCTCGAAGGGTCTATTGGTCATCGTAGTAGCTTTCTCTCTCCACCTCCCTATAAAGCTACTAACTATTTCCCTACGGTTCTGCTTAAGAAGCTCTGAATCTCGATGCGTAACCTATAGATCTTCATTGTACTTGTACTATGACATGAATTCCCAGGAGATATCCTGCCAACTATAGATTTTGGATTCTTTGAGGGACAGAAACCAAAGCAGGGCATTTTCTTTTAAGTCCTACTGGAACATCTGAGCCATTATCTCTTCAGAGGCGCCAAGGAGGGTCATGGCTCAGTGATATCTTCGAAGGTGAATAATTGGGGGTCCTCTTTTCCCCCGAACTTCTCGATGTCTGGCATCTTGAACTTCTGTGGCAGTCTGGCTTTGGGATAGGGAGATATATGGGTATAGTCGGTGTAGTTCCCGGATATATTGACCTGGTCAAAATTCTTCGATAATAGCTTGAGGTCTTCCTTGACCTTGTTCAATTCTTTTTCCTTATGATCCATGGGTAGTGGCAAGTTAGCCCCTAGCTGGGCAGGGTTCGTAATAGGAAGCTGAGCTGGTGGCAGCCCATTGGTAGACGGGGCGCGTGAAGCATGATGATATTCTTATGGAATCCACACAAGCTCGAGAGCTAGTGGATGCATGGCACGAGAAAAGAAAACCTCAGGTTCTTCGAGAATTTAGGCCTGATGTCGATGTATCTCATAGACCTAGATTTGAACGTTGTTAATCTTGGCATTGAGTTGGGACTATAGGATCATCAGGTCGGTCTGCATATTCAATTCTTAGTTGACGTTCTTTATGAAGAGATCATGAAGGTAAATCCTAAACTTAAATGAAGTAGCACAATAATCGGGGAGAGCTTCGAGGTGATTTGACGGAAGACCGAAGTAAATTGGGAACTGGGACAAACTTGGGTATGCGATTGACCTGGGATGGAAAACATTTTGAATTTATTTTTTAAAGAAAAAGGGAGAAATTTTGGGGTATTTCGGAAGGAGGAGAAAAAATATTTTTGGTATTTTTGGAAAAGGAGGAAAAAGGAAAGGAATCTCAGCATGATTATTATTGTTATTATTAGATTCTCACTTGTATTAGGTTTGCCTAAATGTAGAAAAAATGTCGAACAAGACTCGATCTTGGGTAAATGGGGTTTGAAAATATATGTAAGACACAGTTGGACTTGTTTTCATGCTCACGAATGGGGTCCTATTTTGAAAAAAAGGCAAAATCGTGAGAAAATTCGGGCGGTATGCCAACCCAGAATTCGGCAGAGTTTCGCATGGTATTTGAAAAAATAAATATGAGTGTCCTAGGTTTGACACCTATATGAGGTTTATGCAATTGTTGGGTTAGTGGACGAGTTCCCCCCTTTTGCATGACTTCTACGATATATCTCTTACTTATAAGGGCGATCATTCATCGGTACGTGTGGACAAGCCATTTGATATACCTGAGTGTACATGAATTTCCTCCCTATATACCTCGTGGGGACAGTACGTGTGAGAGTGAATTCGATATACTCAATATACGTGAATAATTTCCCTACTATATACCTCCCGTCTTGAGTTCGGTCAAGAGGTACGATGCGGGGGGAACCATTCGATATACGTTAAAGGTGCGAGGCCAATGGAAGGTGAAAGTCATATAGTTTAGGCTAACTGTGATCCGTAGGTCCAGCGCCCATTATAATGTGATACAGGAAAAAAATTGGGTCAATATAGCCATGCTCTTGGTGATGTAGTGTGAAAAAATGCATGAGTCTTAATTAACATATTATGGAGAGAGGAGGTATTTTTTTATCATTTTTTATCATCATGATGAGTAAAGGAAATACTACACTACATGGGTAGCATATACAAGTAAATCTAGCATGAAAACTATACTACACATGGATACATGCGAGTGAGTATGTGACATGGGAGTATATACAAGTGAGTGTGTGTGGTAGTTAACCTATACATGGATCAACTACAATTGTGTGTGACATATGTAAGTGAGTATATATACAAGTGTGGTTATGTGCTAGTGAAGCCTAAGCATGGATATTCTAAGTGGTGTGTGAAGCATGTGAGTGTAAAGTGAAGGTAAGTGTAAGTGTGTGAAGTGTCCATGGAGAGTATATATAAGTGTGTGATGTGTACAAGTGAATAGAAAGTGATATATACATGAGAGAGAGATATACAAAAAGGTAAAGAGAGGAGAAAAGGTAACATATAGGTGGGTGAACATGCACACGTGATAAAAATAATAACGCCCATGAAAAAATAGAGTATAGTCCTCTTATAATAATTCCTAGTGGAGTCACCACTATGGCCATCCCAAGGATTCGGGTTTCCGGAAGTGGGTACCTCCTTCCTTCCCTTTTTTTTCGGTGTGCGTGCAGGATTGAATTTTTTATCCGGGCACTCGGTCGTCGTCGATGTGGTGTGATATATAAAGATAGAGTCGCTAGTCTATTTTTCACAAAATAAGAAAAATAAATGTTTTCGCCTCGAGAGAACGGTATCAAGTACAATACCGATGCTTACGAAACCAAGTAGTTCAAAGGTCCAGGGTATAAGTTATGAAATGGGAAGGTGTTAGGCACCCACCCCTCCCTTTTGGTCTCTCATAGGCATGTGTTAATATTCTCCTATAGAACTCCGTGAGGTGTGTATTTATGTGCATTGTGCATTTATGTGCATAATACAAATAGAGGATGGAATTACTCGACTCGCGTCATGGATAAAGGCGAAGCGAGATCATCCTTAGGAGTGTTCCCAAAATAATAATAAAAATTATGATGAAGTGTTTGTCGATTCAAAAATCGTTATGAAAGAATGATTGCATATATATCGTACAAGACAGAAGCAAGAAAACATGGAATATGTATATATCATGAATATATAATGAGAATAAACTAAAAACTATATATGGGAGGACAAGAGTCAAGGGATTTACCTAAGACGCCTACGTAGCCAGGGGGCATCAAAGTCCACGTAGTTCGAAGATGATATGAACCCATAAATTCACCCGGGGACTTTATTATATGTGTGTGTATAGAAAAAGGTGTTTTAGTGTGAGAAAGTGTGATGATAAATCCCCTTTTGGAATTTACAAATGAACCATATTTTTATTGTTTTTAGATTTTTCTAGGAAAATAAAGTATGTATGAATACTAATAATAAAGAGTTTGAAATTAAGATTTGGTACACCCCGCCTAATTAAATACTGGGTAATCAGTCATTTATTAAATTAAATCAAAGCATTCAGTTGGTTCAGTCTTAGCATCACTGTCGAAAACATTTATTTTTATTAATCACCTAAAAATTAATTAAGCTAGGGTCAAGACATTTTTTTTCCAAAGATTAATGTCAATTAATTTAAACCATTCAACACATTCACTATTTTTATGAATGAACAATTAACGGATAAAACACCATATAACTGAATATGATAAAGCCCACATAATTATTCCAATTAATAAAATCCAAACCATCAATCGTAATAATACCAAATCAACCTGAAACTAAAATACTGAAACAAAATAAGTACAATGTCACTCTAACATAAATAAAATGAGAATGGGTGACATATGCCCTAACTGAGAAGCCTAAATCAAAGAACTGAAGTCATAGATGTGGAGGCATCTAAATACGAGGACCTGCAACTCCCACAATAGCTGCAACACGTCAAAATATCCAACAGTCTAAGCTTGGCGCCCCTCTAGCTGGACACCTAAAAATAATTTCACAAGAAAAAGAGATTTTGCAGAGACGGGTCACAGCTGAGTGTAACATATTTTAAAATAATTGGTCAAGTTTTAAAAATTCCAATAAAGAAAATATTATGTGCATGTTAGCTTTTCGAGCACTCACTTGAGATTCTTACCTCTCAACTATTGTGCATGCCTAACGAACCTTTAACCCGTCCTAATTATTTTTATCACACCTAAATAGGTCGTAGCCATAAACCTTCTAATCCCTCACCCAAAGTAACAACCCGAATTACCCACATATTATTATTATTATTATTATTATTATTAAATATTTCTACATTTACTAACCCCAGTAAGAATTTCACGATAAGGTTAAGTATTCACATATTTGTTTCAATTTCATTAACACTCTCATCTACATATTCACACAATAAATTATAACACAAGTATTTATTTTCCATCATACTTGTATAAATAAATACTGATATGGTACCCCCCAAACTTAGCTGCGGTGCATACATACTCTGCTATTGAGTCCCGATACATCTCGTACTGAATAAGGACAATCGGTTCAGAATCACTCTTGAACCATATAAAAACAAGACACACATATTGGAGGCTAACATAGTTCCAAGCCTATGGGCTACGCACATACCTACACACCCATATGATCATCAACACTATCATTATCACAGATAGCACATACCTAGGTTACATGTTCTGAGGCAGCAATCTAAAATCCCCCCGAAGGCTCATCAAGATAAGACTGTCCTTTCTTTAAGACCTCCCGTGATAGAAAGTATGGTGGGTAGGTCATACACATAAACGATATTACTATAGGTATTCACACAACCCATCAAGATCATTAGGTATACATACAACCCAAATATTTTAGTTCATCTGTAGTATTACTCTCATTACTACTTACGATATATTTATTAAGTTAAGAATATTCTCTCTCTCATAATTTCCAAGGATGAATCATCGCTCCAAAAACCTTAAAGTATTATACCCAAATAAACTTCAATAATGCTGCACTATAACGAAATTCATCGTACATAATTTAATCTCACTCGAATTAACTATGCGGCACAAATTGGAACCAAAAAGAAATTTTCTCAAATCCTGACACTTCGTTCGAACCATGGTTGATCTCGTTTGAATGAGATATCAGTTCATTTGAACGCCCTCTTCGCTCGATAACCCATCTCGTTAGAACAATATCCAATCTCATTTGAATGAGATGGCGTTGTATCGTTCCCAACCTCTAGCTGTAACATTTTCCCACCATTTTTAACCTAAGAACCTCTACTGATTACCCCCAAACTCCCAACAATTCCAATCATTGTTCCAACATATAGGGATGCTTTCTAACAACCTAGGATCATTCAATCATGTATAAAACTTGATAAATTCCAAAAATCCTCAAATCAATGAAAATAAACCTTAATTCTTTAAATTGTTAATTCAAGCATTCTAATCCTAGATTTAATCATCAATATTCATCATAAATTTCGTGGTTATTGCTCTAACACATGAACGAATCAATTCCATATTAATTCAGTCATAATTTAAGCATGTAATCATCAAGTGTTCATCAAAGTCACATATAATTCAAGGGTGTTTATTACCTACATTAGCATGAACATGATTATTGCTAAAAGAAAGATAGGATTAAACACTTGAATAAAAAAAGAAGGTCTGATCCGTTGATTTAGTTGGTATGATTGCAATCACTGCTCCTTGATTTACGTGGTGGGGGTATTGGTGGTGTAAAAGGTGCACTGGTGGTGGTTCTAGCCCTAGAAACCTCACCTCCTCCTTCCTCCTTTTAGCCTATCTATGTCGAACACTGATAACCCTAATATAACTCACATGCCTGATATTTTATTCCTTTAATTTTCCTCCTTAATTATACTCCAAAAATAAAAATTACCAAAACACCCACTCGAGATGCCTGTTTGGCCTAAAAATGTCACAGGACCTAAACTAAACCCCTAGATAGACTTTTCTGAATATTTCGACCCTTCCGGACACATTGACACACTCAAAATGACTATTTGGGTGACATATAAATAATTACTTTTTATTCCATTAATTTAGTCCCGACACGACTTACACGCGTGTCCTAACATAATTACCATAAATGTCATATTTCTCACTCGTGACAATTCTCATAAATTCACAATTATATATTACTTTATTCGCTTAGTAATATTCAATATTATTCTCATCAATAAAAACTAACCCTTATTTCGCTAGTTAATCGTTATTTTAATCCTAATTAATTATCAATTAAATTTCTCATATATAAATTTTAATTAATCCCTTATTTTAAAAATCTTAAAAATTATGAGGTATTATATACTTCCCCCCTAATAGGGCCATTTTGTCCCAAAATCCAAAAAATAAAAGCATACCTAGTAAAAATAACTCTCGATATTTCTCACGCATCTCATCCTCGCGCTCCCAAATAGACTCCTCGACGTTATAGTGCTCCCACTGAACACGCACAAGTGGAACTACATTTGATCTATATCTCCTCTCGCTATGGTCTAAGATAGCCGCCAGTATCTCCTCGTATGAACTATCAGGCTGTATGTCAATCTGTTCCAGCGCGATGTGAGTGTGATCCAACTCATCCCGGGGGTACTGTATAAGTGAAGAAATATGGAACACATCATGAATCCTATGTACGTGCTCGGATAATCCAAGTCTGTAAACCACTGGCACAATCCACTCAATAATAGGGAATGGCCCTACATACCTCGGGCTCCCTTTCTTCTCAAATCGCATTATCCCCTTCATAGAAAATACTCGTAGCAATACCTAGACCCCCACACTGAACTCCCTAAAGAACCTCTTGGCATCGGCGTAGCTCTTCTGTCTATCCTAACCAACCCATATGCGACTCCTAATCATCTCAATCCTGGATAACGTATCCTGGATCACCTCGGGACCGAGTAGCTTATTGTTCCCCACCTCTAACCAACAAGCAGGAGAACGACAAGGTTAATCGTACAGTGCCTTGAATGGGTCCATGCCAATAGTAAACTGGTAGGAGTTATTATAGGCAAACTCCACCAGTGAAATGTACTGCTCAGAACCTCCCCTAAAGTCGAGGATACACATCTGTAACATATACTCCAACATCTGATTTGTCCGCTTAGTCTGCCCATCCGTCTGCGGGTGACAAGCTGAACTCAATTTCAACTCGCTACCCATAGTCTCTTGAAAACTCTCCTAAAATTGAGATGCAAAAATCTTATCCCTGTCGGACACAATATCAAGGGGCACCCCGTGTAATCTCACTATCTCTGCAATAAAGATCTGAGCATACTATGCCATATTAAAATTCGTCCAGACTAGAAGCAAGTGGGCTACCTTAGTCAATCGATCCATAATAACCCATATGGAATCGCGACCTTTCTGAGAAGTAGACAACCCTTTGATGAAGTCCATGGAAATGCTCTCCCATTTTCACATAGGAATCTCTAGCGGCTAAAGCAACTCCGACAATTTTTAATGGTCCACCTTTACGAGCTGATAGGTGGCACATTTCAAGACGAGCTATGCAATATCCCTCTTCATCCTGCTCTACCAATACTGCCCCCTTATATCCTGGTAAATCTTATCCCCACCAGGATGTATCGCAAATCGAGATCCATGCGACTCTGTCATCATTGCGTGTCACATGTCTTCCCCCTCAGGAACAATCAGTTTATCGTTAAAGCGTAAGCCTCCCTTAGAACTCACTTAGTAGGACTCTGCTCCCCAGCTAAAAGCTGTCGAATCCTCTCCTAACAAAACATATCCGTTGCATGGGCCTGTACTACCCTCATCATTGGGTGTAACGGTCATGGCTGAGATGAACGATCTGGCAATCGCATCTTAATTTCCCCACTCTCTCTATTTCTCCTTCCATACCACGGATACCTCACCCCTGACCTACGGCTCAACGCATATGCTACCACATTAGCCTTCCTCGGATGGTACTGGATCTCAAACTAGTAGTCTTTCACAAATTGAATCCACCTCCGCTGACGCATATTCAACTTCTTTTGAGTGAACAAGTACTGTAGTAACTTGTGATCTGTGAGCAGGCAAAACTTCTCCCCCAACAAATAATGCCTCCAAATTTAAAGTTCGAACATGACTGTTGCCAACTCCAAGTCGTGGGTGGGGTAATTTATCTCCTGTGGCTTAAGCTTGCGAGAAGCATAAGCTACATCCTGATTCTCCTGCTGCAACACCCCACCAGGGTCTTGTAACGTGCGTCAGTAAAAATTAGGTACTCCACACCTGCCCTGGGGAGTGTTAAAACTGGTGTCGAAGTCAGCTTATCCTTAAGCTCATCAAATGCCAACTGACACGCATCATCCTAAAAAACGGTACGCCCTTACGAGTTAGATTATTCATCGGACTCCCAGTCTTTGAAAACCCTGAATAAAACATCTGTAGTACCCAGCTAGGCCCAAGAAGCTATGCACCTCTGTCGATGTCGTGGGTTGTCCCCACCCTCTCACCGCTGATACTTTGCTCGGGTCCACTAATATCCCTAATTTAGAAATGATATGCCCCAAAAACTGAACCTTTCGCAGTCAGAATCCATATTTTTCGTACTTAGCATATAACTGATGCTCACGTAATGTATGTAGGACCTGACGCAAATGCTCGGCATGCTCCTTCTCGGTACGGAAATAAATCAGGATGTCAGCTATGAAGACAATGACAAACTAATATGGAAACTCTCTAAACACCCTATTTATCAATTCCATAAATACCGCTGATGCATTGGTCAGCCCAAATGGCATAAATCGAAACTCGTAGGACTCGTATCTCGTCACAAAGCAGTCTTAGACACATCATGCTCCCTAATCCGTAACTGGTGATAACCGAACCTCAAGTCTATTTTCGAGAAGTAGGTTGTTCCTCTCAACTGATCAAATAAGTCATCGATGCAAGGCAACGGATATTTATTTCGTATCGTGACTTTATTCAACTCCCGATAATCCACATACAATCGTAAGGATCCACCCTCTTCTTCACCAATAGAAGTGGGGCACCCCAAGGTGAGGTACTCGTCCGGACTGCTCCATCTGATCCCTCAGCTCTCTCATCTCCGTAGGAGCCATAAGTTAAGGTGCATGGGCTATCTGTCGAGTGCTCGTTGCTAAATCTATCACGAACTCTATCTCCCTACTTGGCAGTAGTCTCAGTATATCCTGAAACACGTCGACGAACTCCCTAACAACCGGAATCGAATAAAGGGAAATCATAACCCCCATAGAGGTCTCCTTTTCTATATAATATAACTGAGTGGACGATCCTCCCTCGAGGCGAGGGATCACCACTAAAAACATCTCCTGACCAAGGATAGCGAAAGCAATGCACCTACTAAGTAGTCAATCGTGGCCCTATATGTGACTAGCCAATCGATGCCAATAATGGCATTGTACTCAGACATATCCAAGACAAGCATGTCAGCAGGAAAAATAAGACTTCCCATCTCTATACCCACACCCCGACATATAAAGAAAAAAAATGTCCTATTACCCAATGGCGAGTCTACACAAGTAACAATATTATCCGATGTATCTAATAACCCCATAGAACGTGCAAATCTAGTGGCAATAAATGAGTGCGAAGCTCCTGTGTCAAATAATGTGACCCAAAGTCCCCTAAATAGAAAACATAACCTCAACAGCGGG
The DNA here is from genome assembly GCA_949130495.1 of Sambucus nigra. Classification (NCBI taxonomy): domain Eukaryota; kingdom Viridiplantae; phylum Streptophyta; class Magnoliopsida; order Dipsacales; family Adoxaceae; genus Sambucus; species Sambucus nigra. The sequence goes on along the minus strand of OX422221.1, from coordinate 309,663,450 downwards.
TGGAGCCTCTGGGACTGTGGCCTGATGGATGTTGTAAACACACCCATACTATAGATGCCCCTGCTGAACCGAAACTACTGGAATGGTAGATAAAGTTGGGACTGGTGCTGGCGCTAGGAGGGCAACGGGAAATATCGATCTCTAGGGATCCTAACGAGCGCCTTTCTACAGCTGCGGGACCCTATCCTTCTGCGAACAATCCCAATGTTTGTGGACAGTGTTGTCACAAACGAAACACCTACCAGAAAAATTTATTTCCCTCTGATTCTGCTGTCCTCGGCCCTGATGGCCACTACCACCCCTCTCTTAGCCCTAATTGCCCTGTTATAACTACTGTTGGCCCGGGTGGCCCTGTTATCCTTGTTGGCCCTGATGGCCGTGCTAACCCTGGTGGCCATGCCTAAAACCTCCCTACCTATAACGGAACCCCCTGATCTGAATCTCTTAGAAGAATCCCCCTACTAGAACCCTGTTCCCTTTGTCTCTACTGGCTCTGAGCTATTAGTGTCCCACTGGCATTACCTCCCCCAGTCATGCCCTGCTGGATGGACTCTCCAACTCGCTTCCTCCCCTTAATATGGAAGCGGTGATCCTGGCAATGTAGTAAAGCAACATTAAGTACATCATCATAGGACTGTAAGGAAAGGTGTCTAATCCTCTAGGTCAAGCCTTCCATGAACATTTGAATCTTCTTATCTTCAGTAAGAACCTCAGCTGGCACCACGTTTACCAATCTAGTAAACTCCTCCTCATATTCTACTACAGTCTTCCCCTCCTGGGTGAGGTCCAATAATTTTCGTCTCATCTCAGTCTGAATGGCGGAAGGGAAATATTTGCGGTCAAATCTCACCCCGAGGTCCTGAATCATCAAAACATCACGCTCCTCTGCAGTAGTAGTGGACTCCCACCACTATAACGCTACTCCAACCAGCTTGAAGGTAGCTAATATCTTCTTTTGTACCTTTGTGCACTCATACATCCGCAAGTGACTCTGTATGTTCTTTTTCTATTGGTTGGCTGCCACAACATTTGAGCTCCCCGATAACTCTAAAGGGTGTGCCTTCTGGAAGGCATCTCTGACTCGTTACCAAGCAGAAGGGAATGCGTGTACTGGGTCAGGTTCCACTGCCTGCGCCTATGGTGGGGTCTGCTGAACTATGGTTAGCACTGTATTAACCGCCTGTGCAAGTATAGCGGCTACCTCGATAGCATTCATCGTACACTGGGTCGGAGCTGGCTGCGACTCAAGCTGGGTATTTCTGGCCCACGGTGCTCGTCTCGAAGGCATCTGAAATGAGAAAGAATTTATAAGTCCACAGTTCAATAAATCTTAATATCGCTGAAGACGTATATAAAAATTCAGAATGCAACAATCTTAATAATAGGGCTCTATATCAAAGAACGCTAAGCTGGACGCATAATAAGAAGTACAGATCCTAAAGGACTCTAGAACCTGTTACTCTGATACCACCTGTGACACTCCGCCTAATTAAATATCGGGTGATCAGTCATTTATTAAATTAAATCAAAGTATCCAGTTGGTTCAGTCTTAGCATCACTGTCGAAAACATTTATTTTTATTAATCACCTAATGATTAATTAAGCTAGTGTCAAGACATTTTTTTTCCAAAGATTAATGTCAATTAATTTAAACCATTCAACACATTCACTATTTTTATGAATGAAAAATTAACGGACAAAACACCACCTAACTGAATATGATAAAGCTGACATAATCATTCCAATTAATAAAATCCGGACCATTAATCGTAATAATACCAAATCCAACTGAAACTGAAATAAGTACAATCTCACTCTAACATAAATAAAATGAGAATAGGCGACACATGCCCTAACAGAGAAGCCTAAATCAAAGAACTGAAGTCATAGATGTGGAGGCATCTAAATACGAGGACCTGCAACTCCCACAATAGCTGCAGCACATCAAAAGATCCTACAGTCTAAGCTTAGAGCCCATGTGACTAGACACTTAAAAATAATTTCACAAGAAAAAGAGATTTTGCAAGAGACGGGTCAGAGCCCGAGTGTAAAATATTTTAAAATAATTTAGCAAGTATTTAAAAATTACAATAACGCAAATATTATGTGCATGTTAGCTTTTTGAGCACTCACTTAAGATTATCACCTCTCAACTATTATGCATGCATGACGAACCTTTAACCCGTCCTAATTATTTTTATCACACCTAACTAGGTCGTAGCCATAAACCTTTTAAACCCTCATCTAAAGTAACAAGCCGAATTACCCACATATTATTATTAATAAATATTTCTGCATTTACTATCCCAAGTAAGAATTTCACGATAAGGTTAAGTATTCACATATTTGTTTCAATTTCATCAACTTTCTCATCTACATATTCGCACAATAAATTAAATCACAAGTATTTATTTTCCATCACACTAGTATAAATAAATACTGATATGGCACCACCCCAGACTTACCTGCGGCGTGTATTACTCTGCTATCGAGTCCCGGTATATCTCGTACGGAATAAGGACAAATGGTTCAGAATCACTCTTGAACCATATAAACACAAGTCACACATATTGGAGGCGAACATAGTTCCAAGCCTATGGGCTACGCACATACCTACGCACCCATATGACCGTTAACACTATCACTATCACAGATAACCCGTACCTAGGTTACATGTTCTGAGGCACCAATCTAAAATTCCCCCGAAGGCTCATCAAGATAAGATTGTCCTCTCTTTAAGACCTCCTGTGATAGCAAGTGTGGTAGGTAGGTCATACACACAATAAATATTACTATAGGTCTTCACACAAACCATCAAGATCATTATGTATACACAAAACCAAAATATTTTAGTTCATCCGTAGTATTACTGTCATTACTACTTACAATATATTTATTAAGTTACGAATATTCTCTCTCTCATAATTTCCAACGATGACTCACTGCTCTAAAAGCCTTAAAGTATTATACCTAAATAAACTCCAATAATTATGCACTATACTGAAATTAATCGTACACTATTTAATCTCACTCGAATTAACTATGCTGCACAAATTGGAACCAAAAAGAAATTTTCAGAAATCCTGACACACTGTTTGAACCAGGGATGATCTCGTTTGAACGAGATAGCAGGTCATTTGAATGACCTCTTCGTGCGACAAGCCATCTCGTTAGAATGATATCCAATATCATTTGAACGAGATGGCGCTTTATCGTCCCTAACCTCTAGCTGTAGCGTTTTCCCACCATTTTTAACCTAAAAACCTCTACTGATTACTCCCAAACTCCCAACAATCAATTCTAATCATTGTTCCAACATATAGGGATGATTTCTAACAACCTAGGATCATTTAATCATGTATAAAACTTGATATTTTCAAAAATCCCCAAATCAATGAAAATAAATCTTAATTCTTCAAATTTTTTATTCAAGCATCGTAATCCTAGATTTAATCATCAATATTCATCATAAATTTCTTAGTTATTCCTCTAACTACATGAACGAATCAATTCCATACTAATTCAATCCTAATTTAAGCATGTAATCATCAATTGTTCATCAAATTCACATATAATTCAAGGGTGCTTATTACCTACACTAACATGAACATGATTATTGCTAAAAGAAAGAAAGGATTAAACACTTGCCTTATGAAAGACGGTCTGATCCATTGATGTAGTTGGTATGGTTGCGATCCTCACTCTCCGATCTACGTGGTGGGGGTCTTGGTGGTGTAAAAGGTGCACTGGTTGTGGTTCTAGCTCTTGAGACCTATCCTCCTTCCTCCTTTTGTCCTCTCTGATATTTTATTCCTTTAATTTTGGTCCTTAATTATTCTCCAAAAATACAAATTACCAAAACTCCGTCTCAGGATGCCTGTTTGGTTTAAACTGTCCCGAGACCTAAACTAAATCCCTGGATAGACTTTTCTGACTAGTTCGACCCTTCCGGACACATTGGCGCACTCAAAATGACCATTTGGGTGACTTATAAATAATTTACTTTTTATTCCATCAATCTAGTCCCGACACGTTTGACACGCGCATCCCGACTTAATTACTGTAATTGTCGTATATCTCACTCATGACCATTCTCATAAATTCACAATTATATATTAATTTATTCTCTTGGTAATATTCAATATTATTCTCATCAATAAAAACTAACCCTTATCTCGCTAGTTGATTTTTATTTTAATCCGAATTAATTATCAATTAAATTTTCCAAATTTAAATTTTAATTAATCCTTTTTTTTTAAATCTTAAAAATTACGGGGTATTACAAGATGTATTATGTAAATGAAGTAAAGTACTAATGCAAAAATGAAGTAACTAATGCAAAGTTAAGAGAATGTAAAGACAAAGATGAAGAAATGGACCTCCTTATGAAGAATTGAAGTAAATCTTGCTTGTAGATGTGCTAATCTCAAGATGAGGTGATGGTGTTTTGAGTAGGTGGGTGGGAATTTACTCAAAAGAGTTTGAAAAGGATGGAAGGAATGTGGGAAATAGGCTTTTAAGGAAAAAAAAGTTCTGAATTCAAGGGAATTTTCTCTCAATTGCTGAGAGGGATGTTCAGGGGTGCCTTTCAAAATGAGGTCATGACCTCTATTTATAGGGCCAAGGGGGTGCCGATCGGCATTGTCCTAGAACTGCCTATCGGCCTAGAACCCTAGACATACTATCGATAGGCAGGGTCCTGGGTTTGCAAATTGACAGTTTAAGGCAAGTTTTTTAGAAAAATGACCTTAAAATGCGAATCGTAACTCAGAATCGTGTACAGGGCGGACCATTGAAAAAAGTATTCAGAGCCCTTTAAGAATACATAGAGCCACTCTCGGGTTCGAGAGTTGACCGAAGTCAAACGGGGCTCGAAAGTGCCCGTTAGTCACTAGATAGAAAATTCCCGAAGGAAAATGGATCATTCATCCGAACTGTAAGGTCGATTTGCGCACAGGATGGACCGTTGGAAACAATATTCAATTACCTTCGAAGATTCATTCAACTTTTTTCGGTTTGAAGAGTTGACCTTGGTCAAACGGGTCCGGAAGCGCCCAATGACCCTTTAGAGTAAAATGAGTAGTTCGCCCATACCGTAAGGCTGATTCGCGCACGAGGCGGACCGTTGCAAGGGGGATTTAGAGCCCTTCGAAGATCCATTGAGATTTTTCTCAAGGAAGGAAGTTGATTGGGGTCAAAACGAGGACCGGGAGCACCAAGTGGCCTCCTGATCCGTTTTCGAGGTAAAACAGACCGTTCGTCTGAACCTTGTGGTCGATTTACGAATGGGGAGGACTGTAGGAAAGGGAACTCAGAGTCCTCCGAAGATTCATTGAGCTTTCGCTCAGACGAGAAAGTTGATCGGAGTCAAACGGGGCCTTTCTAGTGCCATATTAGTACTCGGAGTATGACTTAGGGTTTGTGGTAGATGAGTGAGTGCTAGGGACCTAAGGAGGTGCTTAGGAGGGTCATAGATTGGGTTGTCTACAAGTTTCATGACCATGACCTCCAAAGACCACATCATCTTCTTCTTTTAATTGTTAAATATTGGCATAAATGATTAGAATTATGATGGTTTACAAACTAGTTTTATTTTCGACATTTATTGTTGTTTTTATAGTTGGTTGATCTAATTTGATTAGGTAGATTGGAAGTTTGAAATACAAAATTTCATTATATTTTGAAGTCACTTTATTTCAAACTTCATTTTTTCTCTAGGGTGAAAGTCTTTTTTTCGCTATTACTTCGATGACCTCGTGCAAACTCCGGCTAGGCTTCGGAACCCTTCGACAAGCTTTGATGCAACTCATGTTAGACTTTGTCAAGACTTTTCAACCTTTCTAGTGCCACATTGGTGTCGTCCCGATGGGATTACGGTGGTCCCCGAGACATTGGCAAATTTCTTCGGTGTTGTTTGGGTTGTACCCTTTCCGAAAAAAATATATATCATGAAAAGTAGAAGATGGACATTCAAAAGCATAAAAAATAAATATTGTGGATTAAACAAAAAATGCATTCCTTTTCTTGGAACTAAACATTAATTGTCCCATTATAAGTTGATTGACGAAATAAAACTTGGGAATATATATATATATATATATATATATATATATATATATATATATATATATATATATATATATATATATATATATATATATATATATATATAGGGAACCATTATTTTCACTCCAAAAAAAATTTCCCCCACTCCACATTTAACTTTAAACACTAAAATGACTAAAGTGCCCTTCTATACATATAACTTAGGTTGAACAATTTATTAATACCATTATTTATCAAAAAAAACTTATTTTGAACAAATATAATATTTTATAAAAAAATCTATTATTTATTTTTAAATACATAATATTCTGGAAATTAAAAAGCATAATATTTTGAATATAAACAAATCTAATATTCTGAAAAATAATATTAAATATTCTGGAAAAAAAATTATTATTATTTTTTATAGAAGTGGAAGTCAATAAAAAAACTCCGATATTATTTATTTAAAAAAATGAACATTCTTTTTCAAACAAAAATACTGGACAACATTGTTTTTAAAAGAAAAAATGGTCGGAACTTTTATTATAAACTATATTTTTTAAAAACTTTATTTTTATAATTTCTTATAAAACTGTATTTTTTAATAAAACTGTATTTTTTTTTTTAAATTAAGAAGTGACTTTGACACATTACTACTTTTGTATTTTATACTTTAACACGAAATGAGATAAATAGCATGTTTTATAATTTTCACACTACATTAAGTACAACATAACACAAATAACACGAGTAAACTGATAAATTTAATATTGTATCATTGACACCAAATTATTCGTGATATATTATATTCAATTTGGTGTGAAAATTATAAATCACACTATTCGTGTTGTGTGTCGTACATTAAATTACAAAATGCAAAAGATATTAATTTTTATCAAAATCACAACTTAGTTTTTACAAAATGCAAAAAATACAGTGTATTTTTTTTGGCAAAAAACTAAGTTGTGATTTTGATAAATTAATATTTTTTGCATTTTGTAATTTAATGTACGACACACAACACGAATAGTGTGATTTATAATTTTCACACCAAATTGAATATAATATATCACGAATAATTTGGTGTCAATGACACAATATTAAATTTATTAGTTTACTCGTGTTATTTGTGTTATGTTGTATTTAATGTGGTGTGAAAATTATAAAATATTTTATTTATGTCATGTCACGTATTAAAGTATAAAATACAAAAGTAGTATTGTGTCAAAGTCACTACTTAATTTTTTACAAAAAAATACAGTTTTATAAAAAAATTATGTTTTATAAGAAATTATAAAAAATAATTAAAAAATATATATAGTTTATAATAAAAGTTCTGACCATTTTTTCTTTTACAAACAATATTGTCCAGTATTTTTGTTTGAAAAAGAATGTTCATTTTTTTAAATAAATAATATCGTAGTTTTTTTATTAACTTCTACTTCTATAAAAAATAATAATAAGTTTTTTTCCAGAATATTTAAAATTATTTTTTAGAATATTAGATTTGTTTATATTCAAAATATTATGCTTTTTTATTTTCAGAATATTATGTATTTAAAAATAAATAATAGATTTTTTTATAAAATATTATATTCGTTCAAAATAAGTTTTTTTTATAAATAAGTTTCTTAATAATTTGTTTAACTTAAGTTATATGTATAGAAGGACATTTTAGTCATTTTAGTGTTTAAAGTTAAAAGTGGAGTGGGGGAATTTTTTTTTGGAGTAGGAATAGTGGTTCCCTATATATATATATATATATATATATATAAGAAAATAAATGTTAAATTCATGAAAGAATTTTTAAACACTATAAATTTGGCAAGAAATCCCCTAACTATAATTAGTGCAACAAACCTTAACAAACTCTTTAGATTTTGGTAAAAAAGATTCACTAAAAATTCTCTAAAAGAGTTATTAATAAAAATTAAATTCAGGGGTTTCTTTTTGGGTGTTTTTATTTGAACCCATTTTCCTTTTTTTAGTCCCCACTTTTATTACACCTACACAAATTGGTTGAAGTCTATTTACCACACCCAAAGAAATGAGGTGTATTGAAAAATTTAAAGGCAACTTCCGACATATATCTCTACATGAATAATACAGATGGTAAAACAACAATTTAATTCTCGCGTCAGCATACTTGTTCTTATGCATATTTGTTCGTTTGATTGTTCATAATTCTAATCATGATTATTACTCATCCATTCAGTCACTACACATATGTTGAATTCACTAGCCGGGTCATCAAACGTAACTAACAAAATGACCGTATAGGTTTTTATTCAAAACTAGACACAGTCACGATTGAATAGTTTCGTCATTTTTTTTCCATTAAAGCAAAAATTGGAAAAAAAAAAAGGCATTGCAAATTTAATCCTTAATCAATTTGACCTAGAAGAGGCCTTACCCTAGGGATGACAATTTTAGAAACGACACGAAAAAACGACACGGAACGACACGAAATTGACACGATGTTTCGTGTTCGTGTCGTGTTTTTTTGACACGAAGTCGTATCGTGTCGTGTTCGTGCTTTAATTATGAGTCGTGTCGTGTCGTGTTATCGTGTTATCGTATTTTTTAAGCCTGAAATTTAAGAAATTATGGTTGTCGTGTCGTGTCGTGCCGTGTTATTTTTTATTCGGGTCGTGTTCGTGTCAGCTAAAAAAAACATGAATTCGTGTTGTGTCGTGTTCGTGTCCGAAAAAACCTTGTCGTGTCGGGCCAAAACACGGACCGTTAATCCGAATTGCCACCCTTACCTTACCCCACTAGTGTACCTTTTAATCAACTTGAATCCCAAAAAGAATTCATTTGCTGTTGGAATACCCCCAAGAGTCCATCCGCTGCAAGTACCCATCCATTGTTGGAATACTAGAACCCATCACTGTTAATTGTCGGGGTGATAATAATAGGATATTATTGTCTATTTATACACTTAAACCTTTAAACCTTAAAAACTGAATATCGGTGTGGGGAAATAAAAACACCCTTCTTTTTGTTATGCGTAAAAATGGGTTCAGCTGGACAGGATTGGCAGCTCTAAAAGAGAAGGCAAGAACCTTTAGCGCAGGGCGGTTGTTATGGTCAGCCGACGCAGAAAGAGAAAAAAAGAGAGAATGGGAAACAGCCTGTTTATCCGTTAAACAATGGAAGCTGGTCCCAACCGTTTCATTTCGCGAGTTAGTTTATTTGTCAAAATAGCCGTTACACCTCCAACGATTAAATATGCAAAACTCTTTCCAGCTAGATATCCGTGTTTCTGGGTCATAGGATCTCCCCTCCGCTCCCCACATACCCACTGGTTAACATATATTTGCTTTATTAGAGTTAACTCAATTCTGTCCCACTAATTTTATGGGTTATATTACTTTGCACTCTAAACTTTGTTGGAGATTTTTAAAATAAGAGAGTAAGAGTTTTTGGGTGTAAAAGCCTTAAAAGCTTGTAACACATTGGAAGTGTGTGGAAGAGGTGGGAAGCTAACCCAAATATAAAAGGGGATAGTGTCCCACATTGGAAAATGTACAAAGCTAAGTGTCACCACTAAGCTATAAAAGGGGTGGGCAACCTTTGAGTCCCACATTGAAAAAATGTTAAGAATTTGTACACTTAATAAGTACAAATGGAAGATGAAGAGTTAATTCATCTAGCATTTAAGAGGCTATTCAAGAGACCTCAATACGGTGCCGTACGCACACGCGCGTGCGGGTGCGGGTGCGGGGCAGTGGGCTGTAGAGGCGCTAGTGGCGCACTTTGCACTTCGCACGCCGCGTGTCCGCGGTGGTATCGGGTTGCCGGGATTCGTCCGGGTCGGATCGCGGTCACTTTTTGGTTGACCCGTGCAAAACCGATTCGGTATTATTATACCTGTTCGGAATGGACTTAAGACTGTTGGCAATTAACAGTCATACCTGTTCGGAAATGACTTAATTCAACAGTCATGACTCTTGAAGACAAAGCCTTTCATTTTCTATAAATAAAGGCTGCCTAAAAACGGAATTACATTGATTACAAAAACCAGTTTCAGATTTCCAGACCCTGCTATTACTCTCTTACAATTTTCAGGAGATACAAATTCTCTTATTCTGTTTTGTGCACATAAACAGAATAAGAACTTGATTGACTGTTCTTCGCTGCTACATCCAAGGGCTGTCTTCAAATATACAAGTTGCAGACAGTGCAAGTGCTTCATTGTATCTTGAGTACGGATTTGCTGATTCCCGTTTGTATACCGAAATTCTTCGTGTGGGGCAAATACTGTATTTAGGAAAGTGACATCACGCCTTGAAGTTTTATAGTGACTATTCAGAAATCACATTGTTGTATTCAAGTTGACATTTTGAGATATATAAAGAGTTCCATTTCTGTATTTGCATTCATAATTTCCAACAAACTTTAAAGTATATCAATTACTTTGCACCCTAAAAATTCTAATTTCAATTTCAAAGTATGGAATTCTGGTTCTCAAACATATTCATAGCATATTGCACATAAATTATCAATAATTTCATACGCTAATATAATACCTTATCAATATTTAGTACGAAATACCCAATCAATTCAAAAAATGTTAAATAAATTTTAGAAGTACACCAATTCATTTCAAATCAATAATACAATATTGAATCAATATACAAGCTAGATACTAAATCAATTCAAAACATACTTAGAATACTTCATATACATAACAAATTAATTCAATACCAAAAATATTATATCGATAGAAAAATCAAAATTTTAATGGGGCCACTTCCCCCCACTCTGAACTTCTTATCGACATCCCTCGATTTGTACAAAACAAGTGATTAATTTTGATTGAAAATTATCGTTGTTTGCTAATTGGACTACGTGAAAATAGAAAGTTTAGAGTAATAATTGATAAAACTGAATGTTATGGGAGAAAAGTGATACATCCCCTAAAATTGAAGGGCAAAAATACAATTTACACATTCATTAAACCAATCCTGTACAACGTCTCTCTCTCTATATATGTTGCCTTTATATTCTTGGCTCAAAAGTACTATTTCTACCAGAATTCTCTGTCTCTGTCTCCCTCTGAATGTGTTGAAGAGTACACTATCTCTCTCTTCCTGTCTCTCTTGAAACCAATAAGACGAGCCTCGTTAAACCAACATGATTCTGTCAATGAATCCTTCAGTTTCAAAGACCACGTTATCAACCCCATTATTATACGCCACAACAAGCAGCAGCGACACCGACGATAGCCCAACAAACTCTGACCGTTTTGACCCTCATAACCTCAACTACCCAATCCCACCCACACCCATCTCCGGCTCCCACTACCACAAATCCCTGGCAGTCCTCTCCGGACACATCGGCTCCGTTTCTTGCCTAGCCTTATGTGGAGAATTCATCCTCAGTGCTTCACAAGGCAAAGACATCATTGTTTGGCAACAGCCGGACCTCAAACTATTCACTAAATTTGGTCATGGTGATGGCTCTGTGAAGGCCCTTGTCACTGTGGGTAACAAGGTCTTCACTGCCCATCAAGATAGTAGAATAAGGGTCTGGAAGGTATCAAGAAGCTCAGAAAATATATTCAGGCTTGTTGACACTCTCCCCACTAAAAAAGATTATCTCGGGAAGTTTATGAAACAGAGTAATTATGTTCAAACTAGAAGACACCACAGGCGTTTATGGATTGAGCATAGTGATAGTATTTCTTGTTTAGCTGTTTCTAATGGGTTGATTTACTCTGGTTCTTGGGATAAGACTTTAAAGGTTTGGAGGGTTTCGGATTTGAAGTGTTTGGAGAGTATTAAAGCTCACGATGATGCAATTAATGGGTTGATTTCTTGTAAAGGGATTGTGTACTCGGCTTCTGCGGATGGGAGGATTAAGGCATGGGGGCAAGAGGGTGATAGTTCACATTCTTTAAAGGGGATTTTGGAGGGTCATAAGGACGTTTCATTGAATTCTGTGATTGTATCAGAAGATGGGAGGGTAGTTTATGGTGGGGGTTCGGATGGGTTTGTGATGGGTTGGTTAGGTAATGGGGGTTTTGATAGCTGGAAGATGGTTTGTGAAGTGAAAGCTCATAATATGGCTGTTTTGTGTATGTGTATGAGAGGGGAGGTTTTGTGCAGTGGGTCAGCGGATAAGAGTATTGGGATATGGAAGACAGAGATTAATGGTGGGTTGTATAGAGTTGGGGTCATAAGGGGACATGATGGGCCAGTTAAATGTCTGCAAGCTTCATCAAATAGTGTTGGGGGTGGATTTATGCTGTATAGTGGGAGCCTTGACAAGAGTTTAAGAGTTTGGTGGGTGCCCAAGTACTCTGATGGAACAGAAGATAACATTAAAATTCAGAGGAGAGAGAAGAGCTCAATCATTTTGTGTTAGGGAGAGTTTTGTTCTTTGTGTGTGAGGAAGCACTGGTCCTTTTTTTCAGTGTCTGCAGTGCTTTTGGAATCATTTTATTTTTTCTTTTTGAATCTTGTGTAGTAACGTTGAAGAGTTTCTTTGGGTTTGGGGGAGGAAGGGCATAATCAAAGCCTTGTCCATCTTCAAGTTTGTTTTTTTACAGTCTTGAGTTCATAATATACAAACAAAGGATACAACGGGTTGTAAACTGTTCATTTTTTCATACAATTAGCTTAGTGAGTGATTCGATTAAATAAAATTTACAGTATTCTTGTCACTTAGCTGTTTAGGTTGTAGACTTCTAGTTTTTATTCTTCTTATTATTCTTTTAATATTCGTTGAGATAATTTGAGTTTGTTCCCTATATGCTGCAACATAATTTGAGTTTTCACCACCCAATCTAAATCCTTTTGCAATGTCAGCCGCGTGATTTTAACTATCAGTCAAAATCCAATGGCTTAGTGCAAAGTCAATAGATTTAAGTTGTGGGGGTTACTTGGGTATAAACTTAATTTATATAGATTTAAGTTGTGGGCTTACTTGGGTATAAACTTAATTTATGGTGCACGACTTACTACTTATGATCCAAATTAAAATTTCCTTTTTTTGTTTTCCAATTATTACGTTTTTGTTGATTAGGACAAATTTAAGATAATCTAGATGAACAACCACTAACTTGGAAAACCTACTACTAATCATGTTCATTCCTATATATCACCATTATTGGCCAACCACACTAAGAATAATTAAGGAATTAATTCCAACATCCAACGAACAGAGTCTGTCTTGACTGGAGATGAGTTAAGGACTCTGTCTTGACTGGAAATGAGTTAAAAGGAACCATTGCCTTTCTTATATGGTTCTTTTATGTCTTCTTTAATCAGTATAAGTTTCTTCTTTGTTTTCATTTATTGCTAACTAGGTTCTAACAAATGTCCTCTTTGTAAGAGCCAACCTCAAGATTTTGAAAGCAGAGCATCACTTTAGCTAATATTGTAGGAAAGTAGGTTTTTAATATCAAGGGATATAAAAGGATTAGGGGATGCTGTTCAACCAATCCTACCTATTACAAATATTTTTATATGTTTTTATCTCTGCTAGTCGATTATATGTATGCATCAAGTCCATCCATATGTTGTTCTATTTCAATCTTATAGGGGATGAAGTCGGAATTGTTGATATTGACGATAAATAAGTAGGACAATTTTTTTCAAATTCATAATAATAACGGATACCCATTCAATCCAATCAACATTCTCCACTCCTTGCATGATATTTGACGTTCTGTTGAAATTAACAGTGTAAGTGGGAAAAGTTTAGCCTGAAGTCAACGGACAGTTGATTATTTCTAGAATCTCCATTTTGAAACATGGAATTTTCATTTGAATTCACGATTTTATTAAATGATTTCTTTATGTAAGTCAAGGGGTTCATATGCTTTTCAAAATTCTCTGTTATAAAATACACGTGACGGGAATGAAATGTCGAAATTCATAGTTATAAGATGTCAGAGTCTTTCTATTTATTGTTAATAGGGGTGGAATGTTTCAATGTATCTAATACAGATGACCCAGTTTGGCAGCACTTAATTCATGTCTAGCTTTGTTGTGTTGTAATTAGTTGATTGAAGTGTAATAAACTCCAGTTATTACAAGTTTATTTGAGTGGGATGCTCCAATTTTAATTCATTGGAAGTTGTAACAATTTTTCCGGGGTTCTATTTTACAAAATCTGGTGGTAATGTTGCATGAGTGAATTCCTAATTACACAGATCATTCGTCTACAGCCATCTGCCCATCATTTTGTTTCGTCTAAAGAATACCTGGATGCATGCTGGTGACACATAACAGCTATTTAGTAACTGGCAATTAGATGGATTTTAATATTTTTTGGGTCTTCACAAATCATAACCCTGCTAAAGACCAGGTTTCATTTCCTTCATGAAAAATGTAATTAGTTATTTTCCCCTCACCAAATAACTGAATATATATCTATCCTTTTTGTTCCTACCAAGAGAAAGAATGGTTCTTAGCTTCATTCAAGGATGAAAGTCACTCTCCTATTTTCATTTACTTCGACTTTTTGTTGATAAAATACTATCCGACTTCAACAAATCAAAGTCTATTGTAACAGTATATAAGAATAGGTGGCCTCTCAACCTATTGCTACTTTGTTACGGGCTCAACATAACGACTTATTTTTTCACCAAAAGATTTCTTACTGTTAAAAATAGGCCATTTAAAGCCCAGGGCTGCCAATATTTATCATCAAATATAAGTTTGTCCACATGTCTGACTCAAGCCAAGCATGCGGCAAGAATAAATTTAAACACATAGGAAAATTAAAGTCTACCACCACAATATATAAGATTATGATCGATATTCACCTATTTGTAGTTAGTTATGGAATGGATGCTCTCATTTTTAATTCTCTTTCATCCTCTAGGTAAGAAGTAAAGGTAAATAATAAAAAGAAAGTTTCTCCATTCAACCAAGACATATGATTGGTAAGATACAATCCAACAAATTATCTGCGCTTGTGTACGAATTCTCCTTCTTACTCGAATCAGACTACTTCCATTATTTATTTAACAAAGAAAATGAATATTTCTTTAACAAAACCATTTCACAGAAATTGGTTAAGATATCTCCAATATGAGCACAACACTACAAGAAAAATGATCTTTTAGGACCAGGCATAAGTCTCTCAGAGTCTACAAACCGTCCAGAAAACCCTTCTTTGATTAAATGACAAGGAATGAACTGCCCTTTGACCTTAACCAACCTTGAGGGAAATTTGACAATATGTTATTTTATTGGTTGAAAACAACCATGCAGCTTCAACAAATGAAAAGAAAACTTACAAGGGATGCGGCCAAGTGCCAAATCTTAATTTTTCTCAGAATTGTTTGTTACCAATTTTGAAGGACCACAAAAAGTTCAACCAACCAGGCTAACCGCTTTAGGGAAAAACAAAATAATAGTTTATTATGGCTTAAGTTATGTTCCAAACAATGTCAGTTTCAATATTTGAACAGCAGTCCCTTTTCGACTAATGGATGCTTATGAAATATAAAATGCGAGCTTTGATTTGCAGACTTCCTTACATTAATGAAGAATACCAGATACTGTGGAGATGCACATGCATTTGAGTTAATTGGACGAGACTAAAGAGGAAAGGAAGGAAAAGTAAGAAAGTGGAAAAGGGAAGGAAAAAATAAAGTAACCCACACCAACTTTTTGACATCTCTAGAAATTCTCTTGAGCAGAATTGTTGTTTTCAATTTAAATATTCCTACAAAAATTGGTCAACTTCACACTGATCTTATTTTAATAATCCCTGCCACATTAAAAAAATTGATGTAACTTAATACATTATTTTTTCTTTTCCATTTCCGTGTACGCAGGTTCAGCGGCGGAGGCCAAAAAAATTCTGAGTGGGGCACCTATGTATGTATAAATTATCGATCAGTTTCTAGAGTTCAGGCCAGGAGCCCCGAACTGAATTTTTTTAGTGTTATTTTCAAAAAATTTCAAATATTCAATCAATAATTTGCATTTTTAAATAATTATAACTGAAATGAAGCAAGCTCGAATATAATAGCACAAATGCACATAGTATGTTAATCAAACTCCTAAACTAGAGGAATATTATCCTGTGTGGAGGATACCACATATCTGTACTCAACAATAATAAGGACACGACACGTATGTACATTCAAAATTTGTTTGTATAGTGAGAAACATGTGAGACACGTATCACATACATGTCGTATTTTTATTTCTGTTGAACACGGACGCGTGACATCCTCCACACATGATACTATTTCTCCCTAAACTAAACAAGAACATGCAAATCCCTAAAAAGACAAGCAATCATATTATATAAACCCTAAATAAAATAATAACAGCACCATACTGCAAATTATTTTTCAGGTATTACAGATTTACCCTAAAGTTCTATAATTTTTATTTTCAAATTTCTGGGTGGAACAAGTTATTATTCACGCTATAGAAACATGTCGTTTTTCATTGGGGAATTTAGAGATGATCTTGTGCCAAACGAGCTCAGAAGAAGGGACATTTATTAGAATGTAATGTTTCTTTGTATGTACAGGTAACTACTCACTCCGTACACTTAATACACAACATAAAAATACATGGCCATATATGGTACATCCATAATTATGATAAAAGCATATATCCAGTCCGGGACAAAATTGATTAAAGATTATCGGTTCCTTACACATGTCTTTCTGAATTTTACATCAACATAAGACCACTACATAGAGCACCTAAAAGCAAGACATTTAAGTTGGGAGTATAACCTCAATCCATGGTGCAGAACATAGGATGCAAACTCGACATTATTCTTAGGCCCTGTTTGATAGCCATATTTGCCATGGCAAATATGGAATCTTTCTCATTTTCCATCTTTTATACCCATTTGATAGCATTTATTTGCCATGACAAATAATTCTAAGTTACACTAAAGTACTAACACCTTATGCACAAAAACCAGATTTGCCATGGAATTCAATTCTTTGGAGGGGTAAAGAATTGAATTCCAGCTTTTCAATGGCTTGGAATTCAATTCCAGCCTGTTCTATCAAACAGGGCCTTATAAATTTTTCAAATTATTATGTGAGAGTTTGCTTAGGACAAATTCAAGATAAACTACATGAACAACCCCAGTAACCTGGAACAACTACTATTAATCATGTTCGTTATTATATCACTATTATTAGGCAACCTTACTAAAACTTTTTAAGGAATTAATTCCGATATCCAACGAACAGAGTTTGTCTAGAGACAAGTTAAGGAACCATTCCCTTTATTTTATGGTTCTTTTCTGTTTTCTTTCTCAATCAATATAATTTACTTTTTTGGTTTCATTTGTTGCTAGCTAGGTTGTAACAAATGTCCTCAATGTAAGGGCCAACCTCAGGATTATAAAACAAGAGCATCAGTTTAGCTAATGTTGTAGGAAATTAGATGTTATTATCAAGTAATATAAAAGGTTCAGGGGATGGTGTTCAACCAATCCCACCTATTACAAATCATTTAATGGGTTTATTGTTTGTTATCTAAAATATATGTTCTATATGTTTTATCAAAATAAATAATGAAACAAATGATATGTAACAAACCAACAATATGTAATAAATGTCTCTCAGCAATAAAATAATTATCATGAAAATCCTTAAACCTTCCAAATTATCAAAATACCCCTAAGAAAAATTAATACCATTATCTACACCCTATCCTACCATTAGGACCCAAACATACATACAAAGCATCATCAAAATTAATGTACTTTGCATCAATTACCCAACCCCAAACCCAACAAGTTTAAAAAATTACACATTAACCCCCAAACTTTCAAAAATTGAATAATTGTCCTTAAATTACTTTTATATATTATCTAAGGACCCAAATCAAATCAAAACTTAATTTCACTTTAGCTCTGGTCATTTTGGACACGTGACTGCCCTGTGGGATGTTGTACCACATAGGATACACATGGTACCCATGTTTGCCCATATGGTACCATGGTAAAACTTAACCTAACCAAGGTAAACTTCCACCTCTCTTTCCACCAATCCCTTCTCCCTCACCGATGTTATAAAAGCACCTCTTTACCACTGTAAATATAATGCGCCGACCCGAATTTATGGGTTACTCGTAGTCAACCCGGTCCGCCCCTAGGATTAGACGTGAAGTGCAATGAAACAACCTATATAATGTTCCTAGTCCAATTTTATTTTTAATGAACGTTTCACTTATTTAATTGTGAAGGACCCATAGGAAGCATCTCGAGAGTCCAAGCATGCAGAGCTACAAACGTAAGATTAAATAAAATACTTACCTATGTAACGCTCTCAAAATACGAACCCGCACCCAACCTGCCGTAACAAAGACAAGGGTGTGAGCTTAATGCCGAGGGAATGTTCAAAATACAGTATAGAAATGAACGGTAGAAAGAAGACTCTAACACGTTATACCTACATGCATATGTAACTACCTTGTACATACACACACACATATACATATATATATATATATATATATATATATATATATATATATATATATATATATACACATATATATATATATATATATATATATATATATATATGCATGAAACTATTTTACTTCCGAAAATATTATTTTAGTCCGATTAATTTACATTAATCTCATAAAGAACTCCTTCTCTCTTAACTTGACATTTATACCTTTATTTAACACCCACGGTATAATGCTTGAAACAACCACACAAGATTTAATCGAAAACTACTTCTTTACCGAGATTGCCCTTTTTATTTAGACAATGTACTTTAGTATTTTCGTTTAAAAATCACCATTTCAACACACGCAAACGTCGTGTTAGAAAATACTTATTTAAACTTTGAAAACTTTTCATAACACACCCTTGTTGTTGATGTAAAAAATTAGATTATCTCTAATTAATCAATCACAGATAAAATAAATAAGACAAAAGATTTTTAAAGTGGTTCAGCCTTATAAGAATGTCCTATGTCCACTGTTTTTGTATTACTGACTGTTTGACTGGAATTCTCGATAAGTGGTTTACCAAGAGATCCAGAGTCCCCTTCTAATGAGGAGGTTACAATGTATTTATAGCCTTGAGGCTGTACATGTGAAAGGACAATGTGTTGTTATCTAGCAGACGTATACATCTGTACGATAATAATGAGCATTTAATGCGCAGTCGTCCTTTTGATTCTCCTGATTTGGATGCTCTGATTGTTGAGTTGCTCGGACCGCCTGAGTTGCTCGGTACGCTTAAGCTGCTCGGAGCCTTAAGCTCCTCGGGGTGCCTAAGCTGCTCAGTATGATTGAGTTACTCGGGGCGCTTGAGTAGCTCGGTGACAATATGTTGTTTGTTGAAAGTGTTTGTAATTGCCACATAGGTTGACACGTGTCTTCAAGCGAATGGTCCATGTCAGCAGACTAAATTTGGTATCAACAGAAGCCCCCAATGTTTCACACTTTGAGGTTGAAGAAAAATGTGGAATATTTTGCTCGAAAACTGCTCAGATTATTGGTTTTTATGGTTTTTAGGAAATGTTCATTGTATATAACTCCATTTTGAGTGCATAGCATCAGGACTCATAAATATTTTGAATTTTCATGACCACTTTGATATTTGTGCCCCTTTTCTTCTTTTAGCCGTCGGAGACGCAAACGTCCTCCCTTGTAATCATTGTCTTTCTCTATTCCCGAGGTAAAGTATTTAAGTACGGTAGAAATCCTATCGTCTTTCACTTTTCAAATCTGTATCTTTGAACTCTTCATTTTCTTTCTATCTTGTGCCTTGTTCTTTCCATCGTCCGTTGTCAACTGATCTCTCTTTTTCTGTAAGATTTTCTTCCCTCTCCTTTATTTACTTTGTTCATCTTGTTTTACTTTGTTGAATTGCTTGACAAATTTCGGTCTGAATTTTCAATCCCTTCGTGGGCTATTTTTGAAGAACTTTCTGAACCTTCTGATTATTTTTCTTTGGCTGAGGGACATTGGTTCCCCAGTCTTTTTGTAGCCGACTGTGGTTTTCTTTCCCGCCAAATCCCCAGTGTTTGGAGTTTTGCCAATATTTTGATGTTGTACCTGCAAGAATAGCTCCAAATACATGGAGGATAGTTAATGGCGTATATAGGTTGAATCAACTTCATGGAACCCGTTTAGGGATTCCAGAGATTATGTATTGCTACAGATGGGTTATCAGCGATAGTACTTTCTATTTAAAACCTAGGTTTTTGAATAGAGCGTTAGTTGTCAATCTTCCTGATGCCAATAGGGATTACTTTGATCATGGGGTGGTGATGAAAAATTGGCAACACCCTCAATTAAATGGAGATGATGTGTACCAAGGTCCCAGATGTCCACCTTGTGGCAATTAGATAGGTTGTTTTTATTTTTGAAATCTTGTTTTCTTTATGTTTGATAAAATGCATCACTAACATTTATTTTTGTTTGTTACATTTGACAGTAAAAGAAAACCTCCAAAAGAGGCTGATGTTAATTTAAAGCATTTAAAACTTATTTGGGATTTGCATCAATCTGTTGCTGAGGAGCATATTAGATCTGCTTCTTACTTGTTGCAGTACAAAAGCTATACTTCATCTTTCACTGCTCGTCCTCGTCCAGTGGTAGTTAATCTTGACCAAGTACCATCCTCTGAGACTAGTGTGGAAGGGTCTTCCTCTGAGTCGAGTATTCCTATCAGTGATCTGATGAAGAAGAGAAGAGTTCCTGCCTTTTTTGACAAATCTGCCTCTGCCACTATGGAGGCAAAGAAAAGTAAATAAGATATCCCAGAAGAAGGGACAAAAAACACTGATGTACCCTCTCCAGGTGCTGCCAAGAAGGCTGGCGAGAAGCCCCCTGTGGCTCCGAGCAAGACTGTCGCTATCTCTCCTCCGAGCGAGGTTATTGTCATATCACCAATAAAGACAACGTCTTTAGTTGAAAATGTTCTTGCTCCTCTGAGGAGGTTAAAGAAAATCTCTTCTGAGAGACCTGATGAACCTATCTCTCAACCTTTAAATGTTGAAGGTAGTGTTCCAACTTTTGTTCCTCCGAGCTCTGCTATAGGCTTGGATAAATCCTGGACTATCCCAGAAGTCCAAGGCATTGAAGATACTCTTTTTCGTGAGAGAATCACTACCCTGGCTGCTCAACACATTTCCTCAATAAGTATCTTTAGCTCGACCCCTTTGTTTTTTTAATACTATGTTCATGTATTGACTTAAAGTGATTTCTTTTTTTCAGCTGGTGACGTGTTTCAACAGCATTTTGAAGAAGGATGAAGTTATTAAGGCTTCGAGCTCCTTGGGAGGAGTAGAGGAAGCTTTTGTTGGGCTGACCCAATCTTTAAAAGACTCTCATCAAAAGTAAGAGGAAGATAAAGTTTCTTGGGAGAAGCAATTCAAGTCCATTGAGTTGGACAGAAATCAAGCTGTGAATGCCTCCAAGGAATTGGAGAAAAAGTTGAAGGAGTTTGAACAGATCAATAAAGCGCTTGAAGTTAAGCTCAAGTCTGCTGAAGAGGAAGTTGTTAAACTTTAAGATGTCGAGCGATAGAAAACGGAGGTGGAAGAGAAGTTAAACGCTGCCGAGGAGCTCCTTAGGGAAAGGACCTCCTCGGAGAAGGCAAAAAGAAAAAATGCAATTAAAAAATCATTCAGTGATGGTTGGGACAAAGGCTGGAGAAAGCGTCTGGCTGCCATGTCCTCTCAAATGGAGTATGCCAGCCTTAAATATTTTAAGGATGGATGGGTTACAGCCTTGCAGGAGCTGAAAGTTTACTGAGAATTCTGAATTATTCCAGCAGCACAGTCATGGCCCTCCTCCCTCTCCTGGAGAAGAAGAATAAGATGAAGCTGCCTCAGATGAATCTTCTATGATAATTAGAGATCAGGTCCCTGCTGTTATTGTTGTTCAACCTTGCTCCGAGCAACTCCAACCAACCAGTACTTTTTCCGAGCAACGACCCTTGTCCTTCGAGCAACCAATCACTTCCTCCAAACCTTCTGAGGAAGTAATAGGAAACAAGGGGAAGGTGTAAAGTTGTTTGAGCTTTTTTATTTTATTGCTTTCTTGAATGTAACCTTTGACTATGTATATCCTCTTATGATGAATAAAAATTCGAACTTTGGTTGTTCGTCTTGACTTTCTCTTTTACTTGTTCTGTCTGCATCATTATTGATTCTTTTCATTTCTTCTCTTTGTTAGTTTATGGCCAAGATGGAGCTCTTGTCAGTTCATGACACAGAATTGATGAAGAAATGCAATGACTATTTTAAAGCTGGTCATGCAGATCTTAATGAGGCTCAAATCATTGATATCCTTGGTTCAGATGCTTCTGAACGAGTAGTTGAAGCTTATCAATACTTAAAGTGCTTGCTCGATCGTGCTGTTGCCAACAATATGGCCTACTACGAGATGATTGAAGATCTCCAAGGAACTATCGAGGAACTCCAACAGTAATATAAAGAATCTTCTACCCTTTTGCACTAAGGATACGAGAAAAAATATCAATAATTGAGTGCTGACAAAGGGTATGACAAGTTTATCTCTGCTTATGGGAAGAAAGAGAGTGTTCTAAAGCTTTAAGTTGAAGAGCACATGCATATCGCCAAGTTGTTGATGCAGGAGAACATTGTTTTGCAAGAAGAGATAAAACAACTCAAATCTGCTGCATCTTCTTCTGGAGCTTTGGTCCCTGTTAATGATGAAGGTTTTTCTTTCTTGGAGTTAGAAAATGCCAACTTACGAGATGAGTTGGAAACTTTGAAAAGAGCTGGATCCTACACATCTACTCGTGGACGAGCAAGATCTTCTTCTCGTGGACGATCAAGGGATGGTCGGGTTTTTATTGAAGAAGCGAGAACTCAATCGGCCTTAGAGAATCAGGCATTTCAGTTAATGGCGAAGAATCAAGCTTTGGCAGAAATGTTCAAGAAAATTCTAAATTTTACTGACCAACTCTCTTCCCAGAGTTCTGCTTTGGAAAATAAGGAAATTCTGGCGAAGAGTCTCCACGAGCAACTGGAGAGGTTAACTTATCAGTTCCATAAACAACCCAGAGAGTTTTGGATGGCTGGGTATAATGAAGCCCTTTACCATCTTGATGCTCGGATACAGCAGTCAAATAACGAGGGGTACAAGCAAGGGTGGTTGAATGCACTGTGTGTGCTAAAATTGGAGCAGGGCCACTACTTATGGGATTATTATGACCCTGGAGTGCTTGATTTGCCCGTGCCTCCTTTTAAGCTTAACATCAGTTGGATTCCTTCTCGAGAAATTCCTCAATGCTTAATCTCCAAGTCTCGGTGATTACAGTCTTCATGCAAACTTTGAGATATCTCGCCCAGAGCCTTTGCTTGATCGTCCCTCCGTGATGAATGTTCGAATGCTGCGAGATCTAAACTTTATAAATTCCCCTTATGCATCAGATGATCCTCCTGCTGGGGTAGAACCTGTTTCAAAGGCATAAGGGAAAATCCAATAGAATAGGGTTTTTATGTAATGAAGTATATTTTTCACATCATATGTAATTCTACTTGAGTTGAATGATGAAATTTTTAGTCTTTTGCCATTTTATTCTCTTCTAAATAATTTGTAGAATGTCCTTGCTTGTTTGTTTGTGAATATATGTACATTCTGTTGTGTTTTTGGATAATAGAACTTGTCCTATTTATTGTTTGATTATAGTGACTTGTCACTCTTTGGGCCTAAGAAATGGAAGGATTAGTAACTTATCACTCTTTGGGCCTAAGCAATGGAATTATTAGTGACTTGTCACTCTTTGGGCCTAAGCAATGGAATGATTTGCATCCCATGTTCCTGCTTAGTTTGGTACTAACCAACAGGAGTTGATTGTAATTGATTTTTCGACCAACCGAAGTTGGTGGTAATTAGTTCTCGACCAATCGGAGTTGGTGGTAATTAGTTCCCGACCAACCGGAGTTAGTGGTAATTGATTCCGAACAACCAGAGTTGGTGGTAATTGATTTTCCGACCAACTGGAGTTGGTGGTAATTGATTTCTGACCAACCGAAGTTGGTGGTAATTGATTTTCTGACCAATCGAAGTTGGTGGTAATTAGTTCCCGACCAACCGGAGTTGGTGGTAATTGATTCCGACCAACCAGAGTTGGTGGTAATTTATTTGCCGACCAACTGGAGTTGGTGATAATTGATTTGCCCACCAACTGAAGTTGGTGGTAATTGATTTCCGACCAACCGGAGTTGGTGGTAATTGATTCCCGACCAATCGGAGTTGGTGGTAATTGATTTCCGACCAACCGGAGTTGGTGGTAATTGATGTGTAGTGTGTAGCACTAATATTCTGAAAAAATTTCAACAAAGAGAGAAACTGGGTGAAACATCACTTTATTCATACTGAAGAAATTGTATTACACATGAATTTCAATTACTGATAATATTTGGGAAGATGCTCTGCATTCCATGCATTCTTGAATTCTTCTCCTTCCAAGGTTTCAATCCTGTATGTCCTTGGACGAACAACTTCTATTACTCTGTAGGGTCTATGCCAGTTGGCTTCCAGTTTGTTATTCTTTTGGATCACTTTCTTCGGCACATAATCCCTTTCCTTCAAATCACACTTCTTCACTCTTTTGTTATAGAACAAAGTTGTTTGTTATTGATACGCTGCATTCCTAATTATTGATTCTTCCCTAACTTCTTCGAGCATATCCAGGTCTAATCTTCTCATCAAATCACTGACAGGAGAATTGAAATTAAGCACCCTATGCATGGGTAGAACCAATTCGGCAGGTATGACAGCCTCACTCCCAAACGCCAGCATGTATGGAGACTCTCCAGTTGCTGTTCTTGATGTGGTACGATAAGCCCATAGTACAGAATGTAACTCGATAATCCAATTTTCTTTTGCATCATCTAGTCGTTTCTTTAAACCATTCAGCAGCGTTCTGTTTGTCACCTCAGTTTGCCCATTGCTTTGGGGATGGCCTGGTGCAGAGTGGATCTTCAGTACATTGGATTGATGACAATACGCAACAAACTCCTCATTATCAAACTGGGTTCCATGGTCAGTAATGAATGCATATTGTAGACCATATCTGCAGATAATATTCTTCTAAATAAATTGATAGACTTTGTCGTATGTCATATCAATGAGAGGCTCAACTTCCACCCATTTGGTAAAGTAATCCACAGCAACCACGAGGTATTTAAATCTTCCCCTGTTCATTGGAAGTGGCCCGACCAATTCTATTCCCCATATAGCGAATGGCCAAGGAGACGTAATGGGTGTTAACAATGCTTGGAGAGTTCTTCGGATAGAAGAGAAGCGTTGATGTTTATCACACTTCTTGGTATAAGCTACACAATAAGCTCTCATTGTCGGCCAGTAATACCCCTGCGTTGTTATTCTTTGCAAAAGTGTCT
Organism: Sambucus nigra; assembly: GCA_949130495.1. NCBI lineage: Eukaryota > Viridiplantae > Streptophyta > Magnoliopsida > Dipsacales > Adoxaceae > Sambucus > Sambucus nigra. Next base: position 309,638,051 of record OX422221.1, on the reverse strand, counting down.
GACCTGCCACATGGGCTCCACAAGACCCTTCATGAACCTCTTCGATCAAATCTTTCACTTCGAAGCAGTGGACACATCTTTGTAGCCCTGCTATAATTCCTCGTCTATATAAAATTCCATTGGTCAATAAATAACGAGCAACTTTAAACTTTAGTTTCTTGGCTGCGAGTTTATCAGTTGGTAAATCCCCCTCTTCAATATAAGCCCCGATGGGATCCATCCAAGATGGTCCCAAGTCAAGGGCGATGAAGTTTATCGTCAGATCTTCATCGATGCTCCGACCAGTCAGGATTTCTATTGGGATTGTTCTTCGTAGCTCGGTGCGTGTGGCTGATGCTAACCGAGCTAGGGCATCTGCTCTTGCATTCTCCAATCTTGGTATTCTAATCAACTGAATTGCAGTAAAACTTGATACAACCTCTATCGCTTTTGCATGATACCTAACCATTAATTCTCCTTTTATTGCATACACCCCTAGAATTTGATTTATGATTAACTGGGACTCACTGAACACAACGACTTGCTCGGCCTTCATGGTTTTGGCCAAGCTTAGACCCACTATCATTGCTTCATATTCGGCCTTATTATTAGAAGCCTTAAATTGAAAGCGCAGAGCATACTCCACATCAATCTCATATGGACTGTTTAAAATAATCCATGTTCCACTGCCTGTAGAGCACGAAGAGCCATCTACATGAAGATTCCACACAGGTACTTCATTATCAAACTCTTGGTCAGTAAGAGTTGCTCAGTGGAATATTTGATGCTTCCTTTTGTCCACCTCCAGCACTTCTTGCTGCTCGTCCACCGACATAAGTTGGTTGGGGTTTAAATTTGATGATCCTGTAACATCCATCGGTTGGTCTGTATTCAACTCCTGCTCGTCGGAGGAATCCTTCTGAGTAAATTCTGCGATAAAATTCGCTACTGCCTGCCCTTTGAGCGACGATCTAGGCTCATAAATTATATCATAATCACCAAGTTCTACTGCCCAGTACATTAATCTTCCTGATTTCTCTAGTTTACGCAGAGATTGTCTTAATGGCATATCGGTGTACACCACTATAGTATGTGCTTGGAAGTATGGCCTCATCCTTCTGCTTGTTTCAATCAGTGTTAGTGCCAACTTCTCCAGCCTTGGGTATCTGATTTTTTCTCCTCGGAAAGCTTTGTTGGCGTAATAGACTGGTTTTTTTACTCTGTCCTCTACTCTTATCAACGTCGAGCTCACTGCATTTTTTTAAACTTCTAGGTACAAGTATAGTCTTTCTCCCATCACTGGTCTAGATAATAATGGAGGTATCCCCAGATACGTCTTCAACTCTTGAAAGGCCTCCTCGCATTCATCATTACACTCAAAAGTTTTTCGGTGTGTTTTGAAGAATGGGAGACATCCGTCTGTTGCTCGTGACACAAATCTATTAAGTGCTGCAACTCGCCCTGTGAGGCTTTTGCACTTCCTTCTTTGTGGTTGGAGATCGCATCTCTAATAGAGCCTTGATCTTTTTAGGGTTCGCCTCAATCCCTCGTTGGTTAACAATATATCCGAGAAACATACCTTCTTGTACTCCGAATATGCATTTGGTGGGATTCAATTTAATTTGATATTTCTCTAGTTGATCAAAGGTCTGACCTAGGTCAACGAGATGATCAGCAGCTTTCTTGCTCTTCGTCAGCATATCGTCAACATAAACCTCCATGTTATGACTGATTTGCTCTGCAAACACCTTGTTCATTAGCCGCTGATATGTTGCACCTGTATTTTTAAGTCCAAAAGGCATAACATTATATCAATAAGTTCCCCTTGGGGTGATAAAAGATGTACTCTCCCTGTCCTCAGACTTCATCTTAATCTGGTTCTAACCAGAATAAGCATCCATGAAACTCAAGAATTCATGCCCTGAGGTTGCATCCACTAGTTGATTGATTCGGGGTAAAGGAAAATGATCCTTTGGGCATGCCTTATTGAGATCGGTGAAGTCTACACACATCCTCCACTTGTTATTTTTCTTCTTCACCATCACCACATTGCTAGCCAATCAGGATATTTGACATCTTCAATAAAATAGGCTTTTTTTAGTTTCTCTACTTCTTCCTGTATAGCTTGGTTCTTCTCAAGACTGAACACTTTTCTTCGATGCTTCACTGGCTTGACTTCCTTGTTCACGTTGAGCTCGTGACATAGGAAACTCAGGTCTATCCCTGGCATGTCTTCATGACTCCATGCAAAAGTCTGCTTTTTGCGTCTTAAAAATGCTATCAATTCCTGCTTTATCGATATATCCAGTGATGCACCAATTTGAGTTGTTCGTTCTGGATGCTCGTCGTCCAGAATGATATTTTGGGTAGCCTCCATGACCTGGCCCTTCACGAGATGAGACTCGTCTCTAGGGTCTAACATTTCAATCTCTGCATCTTCTATTTCATCCACCTGATAGGTAGTAGTCTTCTTCCTAGATTCTTCACGCTCCTCATGTTCGGTAGATGAATAGTAGCATTCACGAGCTACTTTCTGGTCGCCTTTCACAACTCCCACTCCAAAATTGGTTGGGAATTTTAAACATTGATGTACAGTAGATGGTACCACCTCAAACTTCTTCAGACCTACCCTTCCCATGATGATATTATAAGTTGATTGGACATTTTTATCCATTACAAAAAAGCGTACTCTTTCTGTTCGACAAGCAGGCCATGTACCAATAAGCATATCCAACTTGATCGTCCCAAGTGGAAAAACCTTCTTGCCAGTAAAACCAAGGAGGGCCCTATGATATGGCTCCAACTGGACCAACTTCAGATTTAAACTGTCAAAGCATGGATAGAACATGATATCTGTCGAGCTACCATTATCTACCAGTACTCGTGAAATCACCACTTCCTTCATTCTCATCTTTATCACCAATGGGTCATCATGAGGATATAGTACACCTGCCAGGTCGTTCTTAGAGAAATTAATTACTAATTTTTCTTTATTCACCTTCCTCGGGCGATCATCTTCAGCCATATTTATTCACTGAATGCACGAGCAAGCTTGAGCCTCATTGAGGTAAGCTTTCCTCTCTACAGTCATATCCCCGCCTCCTGCATCTCCACCTATAATAACATTACATTCAAATGATCCAAATGGATTGAAAATACCTCACGTTCTGGATGCCTTGGTCTTTTGGGGAGATCGGGGTCATCTTGGTCATCTTTTGGATCTTCTTCGTGAGTTCTCTTCTTGTCTTCTTTTGCTCGACGAGGAGATTTAGATCTTTTCCTTCTTCGGTCGCTGGTCTTTTCACCATTTCCGCGATCAACATACTTAGTCAATTTTCCCCGCCTGAAGAGTGCTTCAATTTCATTCTGGAGAGCTATGCAATGCTTGGTAGTGTGACCATGGTCTTTATGGAACTCGTAATATTTGGACTTATTCCTCTTGTCAAGATCTGCCTTTATTTTTTTTGGCCAGTTTAGCTCCTCGCTATTCTTGATCTCTTCCAGAATGTGGTTTATATCTATCTTCGAAGGAGTATAATTTCCAAATTTCTTTAACTGTTCCAGTGCTTGCTTTGCTTTCGACTGTCTATTGCCACCATTATTCTTCCGATCCTTCTTCTCAGTCTTGTCAGCCTCGACCTTGGTTTCCTTAGTATCTGCATTCTTCTTCGCAGCCATGGCCTCTTTGGCATTCATGATTTTGGTTACTTTTTCCATCAGTTCAGCCATAGTCCTAGGCGGATCCTTGGCTAAAGTGTAGTACAATTTATCCAGCAACAGTCCACTCATCAGAGTAGTAATTGCTATTTTCTCCTCGTAATCAATTACCACAAGTTTCTCATTATTGAAACGAGTAATATAGTCTCTCGTGCTTTCACCTGTCTTTTGTCTAACATTCAGCAAGTGTGCTGCTCGTTTGACTGGTTTCGCTCCAAAATAGAAGTTCCCAATAAAGAGTTCTTCTAGTTGAAAGAAATTCGTAATTTTACCCCGAGGAAGGGTGTTGTACCAAATCTGAGCAGATTCGGTAAGAGTTCCTAAAAGTGCCCTGCATCTCATCTCGTCTAGAACTGCATAGATATCGACAGTAGCTTGGTATTGTTCTATATGAAGGACATGGTCAGTTTTCCATCATATTTAGGCGTCACCAGAGGAGCTTTGAATTTTGATGGTGTGGGAAAATCCACAATTGCTTGTACAAATGGTGTCCCTTGGACAAAAGTTCTTTATAGAGGATTCTTGGCCTTAGCCATTTCCCTTAATCTGTCCTCCAACCTTTGAATAGAGCCCTTTCATGCATCATTTCCCTCCTCGGGCCTATTGGTTCGAGCAACTGATCGCATTGAATTTGCCTCTTGGTATCTTTCATTACGAGCAGTTGGTCGTGATTGGGCAGAGCCTTCCCTTAGATCGAATGGTCGTTGAGAGTTCCTCAACACAATCCTAGGGGGACTTCTATTCCTCCTAGGTCCAAAATGATCAAAAGGAGAGACTCTACTCAACCTTTCGAGAGCACTGGTCCTTTCTGAAGATAGAGTGACGTTTTGTTGAGAGTCTGTAGCTCGTACGGAGGAAGTCCGACCAGGATGATAAGAGGGATCATTAGATCTTTCAGTATGATATGAGTCGGTACGTCTGGATAGAGATTCCTTTGGGAATAGCGTTCGCCTAATTCGCGAAGAGGGTAAATTGGTATTTCTCTGAACACTTTATTGTCCTGATTGAGCCGGAACTCCGCCTTGAACAGTTTGTATAAGTTGTCACATGGTTTCTTGCATGGACGCCTGGACTTGGGCTAGATTAGCCATTATACCATCCAGATCTTGAACATTTGGGGGAGTAGAAAGGTTCGGAGGGACCCCAATGTTTCGATTACTGGATTCCGGATTATCGGCCATTGATAATGAATAGTTTTGGTGAAAAACGCTAATTACAGTCGTTTCCCACAGACGACGCCAATCTGTTGATGTAAAAAATTAGATTATCTCTAATTAATCAATCATAGATAAAATAAATAAGATAAAATATTTTTAAAGTGGTTCAGCCTTATAAGAATGGCCTACGTCCTCTGTTTTTGTATTGCTGACTGTTTGACTGGAATTCTTGATAAGTGGTTTACCAAGAGATCCAGAGTCCCCTTCTAATGAGGAGGTTACAATGTATTTATAGCCTTGAGGCTGTACATGTGAAAGGACAATGCACTGTTATCTAGCAGACATATACATCTGTACGATAATAATGAGCATTTAATGCGCAGTCGTCTTTTTGATTCTCCTGATTTGGATGCTCTGTACGTTGAGTTGCTCGAACCGCCTGAGTTACTTGGTACGCTTAAGTTGCTCAGAGCCTTAAGCACCTCAGGGCGCCTAAGCTGCTCGGTATGATTGAGTTGCTCGAGGCGCTTGAGTAGCTCGGTGACAGTATGTTGTTCATTGAAAGTGTTTGTAATTGCCACGTAGGTTGACACGTGTCTTCAAGCGAATGGTCCATGTCAGCAGAATAAATTTGGTATCAACACTGGTGTTAATTATGGTTAAACCTTTATGGATTGCTTAACTCACTCGTTCAACCATCATACTTTACTGTTTCCTTACTTTATGGACACTAACCAAATTACACACTTCTTGTCCACTTTAACCTTTACCGGAACATTTATTAATTCATTAAAGTTAGGTTGTCTTAACACAATTTAACCACACAACCTATTTCTTGACATGTTTCTTATTCCTTTATCTTTTTTCTCGAAATCTTCCAATAATTTGCGTACTTTAACGGTTTCCAAACCACCGACGATGCCACCATATATATACTTTGGCCAATAATTTTGGGTCTTTCACTCTAGGGCTCCGGGCCCTCCTTAATTATCTCGGTGTCATCTGAGTTCTTTTTAATATATTTTAACATTTTACAAATGTCCACATTATTCCTTTTTTCCCCGACCGAAGCCAAACCCGGAGTTTCACCCCAACTCATGTTACACCTTGAAATTATCATTTCATGTCCTTTACATTTTAACTTTGATATTATTCCAAAAAATATATTCATTTAATGCCAATAGGTGCAACACATTTTCCAACATTTTTATTCATAAAAATGTTTCACTTTAAGTAAAATTACCATTTTACCCATTTATGTTCAAACTTGTCATTTCCCTCCATTTCACAGGTGTCATTTTCCCAAAACACTTTTTAGTTACTCGTACTACTTCTTAAGTTCTTTTAACACTTAAACACATTTTTAACATTTGAAGTATCGTTCTTCTCAAGTCGAAGACCACTTTATTCCATTATTTCCTTTCCAAATTCATAAGTGTTAATGTTTTAAACATCATTAAGTTACACACAATGTAATACCCAGTCCCAAAAATTGAATTAAATTATATATGGATTATAAATGAGGAGGAGTTAATGATAATTATAGAAGAATTGCGGGTAAAATTGGAAAAAAAATAGAAGAAGAACAAAAATGGGTCGTTCAAACGACAAGGGAATGTCGTTCGAATGACAAGGTGAGGTCGCGAGAAGCAGGATATCAAATGACGTGCTACTGACTTACAGTAGAAGATCACATGATCTATAGATCAAATGACATAGGGTAGTCGTTCGAATGACGTAAGTCTGACTTTTAATCTCAGTTGCCCTTGCGGGCTGTCATAATTCTGGGTGTTGGATCTTTGAGATGTCGAGCTCAGATCAGCCCAAAAGAGACAAAACGGGGTTTTTGACCTTAGGTAGGGTTTTATTGAGGGTTGTTTGGTTGTTTGAGGTTATTTTGAGTTGGGAGAAATGGAAGAAGGAGAGAGAGTGAGAGAGATGGGTGACCTTCCACCTCCACCCACCACCTTTCCACCTCCATTTGTGTAATATTCAAGCCTAAAATATCCATTTTCACCATTGTCAAAGGAGAGCTACGAATTTTGGTGTGGTGTTGGGAGAATTTTTGGAGAAGATGAAGGGTTTCATAGAGTTGAAGGGGAGTTGTTGCTTGGAAGCTTGATGGAGCATGATTTTGGAGTGAGGCAACCTCCTTGAGGCTAACTTAGGAGGTGAGAGGTTGTCATATTCTTATACTTATCATGCCTATCATTTTGGAGCTCCATTAGAGGTGGGAAAAACTTACTCTTAGTGTATGATTTATTTTGCACATTTGTAGTCTTGGAGTTAGACTATTTGAGTAGGGTGAATTTAATTAAATAGTGTAATTAATGTGTAGAAGATAATAAACATTTTTATGAAATAAAAATGTTGGAAATATGATATTCTGTTGAAAACGGAGAATGAGTAAATATTTCAAGTTTTGAAATATTAAAAGTTGGCTTTTTATGAAAATGGTGTATTTTCTAGAAAGATGGGTGTTAAACATTTTATCGAATAAAATGTTTGAAAATGGTGACTTATTTTGTAAACATTGGTGAAATAATGATTCTTGCAAAAATGATGATTTTATGTAAAATAGACATTTATTGAGTTTGAAGAAATTAAATGTCTTTTGTGTATCAAAAATGTATTTTTGCAAGTATGGTGAATTTCTAGAATGAAAAATATGTTTAAACCATTTAGTAGGATTTTAAGGTTCAAAATCCATCTCCTTATGCATATAAACTTGTAGTAATTTGGCACTAATTGTATAAATAAGTTTAAAAGAGAATTAGTTGGGTATAAACATGGAATGATAAAACATGTAAATTCTAGTTTTCTAGTGTGTGAAATAGGTGTTAAAAATGTGATAAGGATAAAGTATAAGACTACATGTAAAATGAAAGAAATAATATTTTTCTTATAAAAGCAGCCTTAAGGATAAATGGATATCTTGAATAAATAAAATAAAGAAATGTGTGGTTTGGAAAATTATTGATAAAGATATTCAATAAGTCTTAATGGGTAAACATGAAAAAGTTAGTGTGTATAACTTAGTAGTGTTGTAAAAGATTAACACTTAAGAAATTGGAAAGAACCAAAGAGGTAAAGGTGTTTCCAAATAAGAAGAATATTACTCCAAGGCTAAAAGGGTGTTAAGGTTTTAAAACACTTAAGGAGTTAAGAAGGGTAACTTAATAGTGTTTGTAAGAAATTAACACTTGTGAAAATGGAGTAAAAGGCGATTTTGAAAACAAGTGCGTAAAATGGTAATTTTACTTAAAGTTGAACATTGTTATGAAATAAAAATAATTGAAAAGGTGTTAGACAATATGGTCCTAAATGAATATGATTTTTGGAATAAAAATCAAGGTTAAAGTGTTAAGGACATGAAATGTCAATTTTTAAAGTGTAACATAAATGGGGTGGTAAAGTCCGGGGTTTTGGCTTCGGCCAGGTAAAAAGAAAAAGTGAGTAATGTGGACATTTACAAAATGTTAAAACACATTAAAAGGAACTCAGATGACACGAAAAATGTAAGAAGGTCCCGTAGCCCAAGGGTGAAAAGTCCAAAACCACTAGCCCAAGCATATGGGTGTGCATAGCCGACAATGTGGAGTCCGTTCAAGTATGTTGTATTTGGAAGATTCCTAGAAAAAGATAAAGGAATAAGGAACATGTCAAGAAATGGGTTGTGTGGTGAAAATATTGAAGCACCCTATATCTTTGACTCATTTGAGTCTATATTATATAGGCGGTTGTCTAGTTTGCAAATAGTGATAAATTTGAGTCATACCCTAGTCTACCAAAGAACCTCAGACTCTACATGATATTTCCTCTATTAGTCTCAAAGGTATAATACCAACACTGCACCTAGGATTGCATTTTTTTGTTGCATTCATATCATATTAGGTTTGTGAGTATTAATTAACATTGTAATAATATTCTAATAATTTTTGGGATTTTTAAATAATTTTTAGGAATTTATAAAACATTTTTTAACACTTAACATTGGTTTTTAAATGTTTTGGACTTATTTATAAATTCTTTTATCTCCTAAAAACTTTAGTTGGGTAGAAATCGAAACCGACAGAAACATTTGTGGTAACAAATTATATTTTAAAAAGTTTCAAAACACAAGTTTTTGGTTTGATCCGTCCCCTACACGTGTTGGCTAGTTACCCATCTGATTTGTGTTTTTCCTCTCTCACAAACACGAGACTCAATCTTAAGCGTTGGATTTATGCTATCGATGGTATGCATGTATTTTATCTTAATTCATGTCTTTATATATTGGGCCAATCAAATGGACTTTAAAAACAGTGGTTTTACAGCCTTAGGATTCCTTCTATTTGATGAGATTTAATCCAAGCCATTTATTTTGTTCGTCCATTAGATCCTTCTCTTGGATGTATAAATAGAGACCAAGTGTTATACGTTTGCAATATTTGGATCAATTGAATTTAGAGAGAAAATAAGAAGAGAGAGAAAGAGAGAGAGAGAGAAGAATAAGAAAGAGAGAGAATATCAAACCCTAAATCAAACTCTTGTGGTTTTTCCTCAGAAAATACCTTGTGAGTTTGAGTGTGTTCGATCGTGTGTGAAGATCCATCCTATCTGGTCTTTAATCTCTTGCCCAACTAGTCACGATGTTTCAATTTCATTTTCTTTTCATAAAAAGTGTAGATCTGAACTGTGCGTGATACAAAACACATATACATGCTTAGGTTGATTTCTTTCTTTAAGAAATCAATATTTGTTGGTTGTTTTACATGTAAATGTTTTTGTCAAAACTCTTACCAACAAATTCTTTTCTGTTTTCAATTTTGAGAAAAAACGGATTTAGATCTAGTTAAGATCTTGAATGGCATTTTACGCTTTCATACTTATATTTCACAATTTGTGAAATAACTATATAGATCAAATAAAGAGAAAGTGTTTAGGACCTTGGCACTTTTTGATAGCAAGGTTACCTCAAGATCTGTGGATATAAATAATGATCAGAAGTCTGTGGTTTACAAACAAACTGAGATTCAAAAATCATAACTTCATTTAAGAACGAAATCTGTAATTCGATAGGTATATTGTCTGTATAAGTGTGTGTGTGTGTGTGTGTGTGTGTGTGTGTGTGTGTGTGTGTGTTGCATGCACATGTTTAGGCACTTCACCGCTTACACCATTCACACTACAACACTAAATAAGTGTTGGTAGATAGATCATTGACTTTAGAGTCGACTGAAAGATAAAAAGGATAAGAGAAACAAAGCTGGGAGAACAACTTCAACATCAGAGCCTTCAGAGAAGACAGAAAAAACTAACAAAGCTAGTATATTTTCTGGACTTAGAATAGGTCTGATTGTGTATTTAATTTTCTATATAACTTGTAACCTATATTCTTTTTAGTGGATTTTTGTTTTGAGGTGTAGAGACCTCCGCGGATGTTTCTTCAATTGAGTGGGGTTTTACAACGTTAAAATCTTGTGTTCTTGCATGTTTCATCTTCCTCTCACCACCTTCTACTTGTGCGCTGATTTATAATTTATTTAGTTTACTTTTTCAAAACTTAGATACTTAATAAATGAAATATCTCGTTGATAATTTTTATACACATCCTGTGTTAGTTCTTGTTTTGTAAAAAAAAGGAGTTTTTCAAACAAATTGTTCGGAGCCATTTAAATTGTCTTAAACCTTTTAAACAACTTAAGTGGCATTATCTTTTTTCAAATGTGTTAATTCTACCTAACTTGAATGAATGTAATAAATATTCCGGTAAAGGTTAAAATGGACCCGTAAAGGTATAATTGATAAATGTCTATAAAATAGGAAAATGTAAAGTGAGTAGGTAAATGGGTGACTTAAGAGATTAAACCCATAATTAACACAAGAATGTGTTGTAAAAAGGTTTTCAAAGATTAAATAAGTATTTTCTTACACGGGGTTCGCATGTGTTGAAAGGGTGAGTTTCAACGAAAATACACAATGTGTTATGAAATAAATAAAAGGGTGATTCCGGTAAGGAACGTGTTCGGATAAATCAAATGTAGTAGTTTCAAGTGTTGAACCGGATGTGTTAAATAAAGTGAGAAATGTTAAGAATGAGTAAATAAAGTCTTTTACATGATTAAGGTAAATTAATCTGAATAAATAAGGTTTTCGGAAGTAACAACCATTTCATGCATTGCATATATGTAAGTGTATATGTGTATATGTATTCTATGTAATTACATTTGCACATAAGCATAACGTGTCGAGTCTCCTTTCTGTCATTCGATTCTATGTTTCATTTGTATATTTTCCACTGGGAATAGTCTCACACATTCGCTTTGTTACAACAAATTGGGAGAGGTTTCGTATTTTTAGGGCGTTATATAGGTAAGTATTTTCTTTATTTTTACGTTAGTATCTCTGTATACTTGGACATCGAGGTTCTCCCCATGGCTCCCTCACGTAGTTTATTTTGAAACTGGAATCGTATAGTAACAATTGAAACATTAATTAAAATAAAACTGAATTAACTACATTATATAGGTTGTTTCACTGCCGGATAGGGGTGTTACACACACCAACTGCCTAATGTTTAACCATTAACACTTATCTAACACCTTTACTATCTATATTTCCAATTAAGACATTTCTTTACTTTCTTTATTCAAGAAATCTAACTCCTATTAAAGACTAATTTTATAAGAAATTACCATTTCCTTTTTATTAATGCATGTAGTCTTGTAACCTTATATTCATCACACTTTTAACCCCTTTTCACACACTTTGAAGACTAGAATTTTTACTTTTCTTATTTCTTACTTAAACCCAAAAAAAACTTCTTTAAACTTATCCACATATTTGTTATGAAAATACTACATGTTTATATACATGAGAAACTCGATTTTAAATCCTAAAATTCTACTAAATGGGTTAAACATACATTTTCATTCTAGAAATTCATAATACTTTAAAAATGCACTTTCAAGTCATAAAAAAATATTTTACTTCTTCAAACTCAACAAATGTTCATGTTTTATGAACTTTACATTTCTTCAAGAAACTTTAAACATTATTTTACCAATGTTTGAGTAAAATCAATCATCAGTTTCAAACCTTTTATTTCATAAAATGTTTAACACATATTTTCAAGAAAATATACAATTTTCATAAAAATCCAAATTTTCATTTCAAGAACATTAAAATATTCACTCATCATTTATTTTTCAACGAAATAACATTTTGCAACATTTTTATTCCATAAAAATGTTTATTATTTACTACACATGATTTTCATCATTTAATCAAATGCACACTATGAATGTAATCTAACAACAAGACTAGAAATAAACAAAAAGGAGTCTTAATACTAAAACTAAGATTTTTCACCTCTAAAGTCTCCCAATGGTGGCAAGAAGGTTGGTGTAGGTGGAGCAATCCCCATCTCCAAAGGTGGCCTCAAGGGGTTACTAAATACATCCACAAAAATGCTCCATATGTTCTCCATATAAGCTTCCAAACCAAAGATCCCTTCAAAATCTATGGAAGCCCCCATTATCTTCTCCAAAAATCCCCCAACACTTCTCCAAAATTCGTAATTCCACTTCAACAATGGTGGAGATAGGTGTTATAGGATTGAATGTAGTGAAATACTTGAAGAATAAAGTGGTTTATGGTAGTGAAATTATGGTGAGAGGTGGATAGAAGATTATCCATGGTGGAAATTCACCCCTCTCTCCCTCTCATCTTCTTATCTATTCCAATGAACAAATGATCCAAACCAAGCTTTATAAAAATCCAAAAGACACCAAAAATCCCATTTTGCCCAATCTGGGCTCGTGACAACTCACGGAATCCAAGGCCAGAAACATGACAGCGCACAAGGGCTAGTCAGATCTAATATTTTTGATGCACGTCATTCGAATGACATGTCCATCTCGTTCGATATGTGGCTTTGCGTGACCTTCGCGCGACATGGGACTGTAAGGCAGTGATATCTCGCTCAATGGTCGTTTGAACCTCACTTCTAACAAAACCTAATTCTCTTTCAAACAACCCTTTTATCGTTCTAACGCTCCAAATTCCAATTTGAACCCTCAACCTTCCAACAATTACCATCAAGCCTGGAAAACACAAGTGCCCATGAAACAATATCCATACGTGAAAATGAACATACTCTGATTTCATGCAAGTTTTTCTAATAACATATATATAATCAAATCAAGAAAATTTTTATTATTCAATTAACCATATTTTAATACATGCCTAAATTAAAATCAATTAAATCTGATATCTATTAAAGTCAAATTAATAACAATCTCATTTATTACGTTACAATATAATATATCTTATATGATGAATTATTTCAGTCTCTCGGAAATAGGTTTTACGCCAGAAAATAAAAAATCCACTAAATTTTTTTAGGTTACACGCATACAATAAATCAGTCAAATAGTTCCTATTCTGAGTATAGAAATATACCTATAGAGATTCCACTCCTTCATGGTATCCTTTATGCCTTCTTTAAGGCACTGAATTTTTCCTTTCTTTGTTCCTTGCTCTTCTCCCTTTATCCTTTTCAACGATGTCGACTCAGTTCAAATCAAAACTGATCTCTCACTCAACGACATACTTTCTATGTTTTGAGTTGTGCAAAACGTGTAAGTGAATATGTTCTAAATGCAAACCATGCAAGAAATTAACTCTTAACACAAGCACATAGATTTTCTATAAAAACTTAAAAAATAAAATTTCAATCATTATTTTTCATATAATCAATTTACGTAGATTTCAATACATATTATCGTTCAAGCATATAAATCTGAAAGAATAAATATAAACATTTTTCTTTTCACAAAAATATTTTCAAGAAATTATAGAAAAGAAAATTTAACTTGCATTTGTCTAAACAAAATATTTTTACAAAATAATATTAGAAAAACAATCATTTTAAGCATAAATCAACAATATGCAATTTTAAAGAAAGAATTCAAATAATATCATCATTAATCCTACAACATTCTTTCTAAGAAATATATACAACATTCATATGAACATTATCATATAGACATCATATAATCACTCCAACATCTATTCTCAATTTCTCAAAAATATAAAATCTAATTTTATGAGAAAAGTGTTTTAAAACTACTCCACAAATATGAGATAACAGATCTACAAAAATATTTTATAAAATTCAGATAAAAAAATCTAAGAAATTCTGGTTTTTGTAAAAATATGTTGCAACATGAAAGCAAAAAAAATTTCTCTACAATAGCACAATATTTCAATCTTTAAAATATGAGATGATGTTGAAGATCACTAAGAATTAAAATAAAAACAAAAATGAGTTGAAGTAGAAATTAACACAGTGTGTGTAAAGTAACACTTTCTCTCTCTTAGATATTTTCTCCAATTCTCTGTATTTTTCTCTCTATAAAATATAACCCTCTTGTGTTTCTCACTCTAGACTATGTGATCTAAAAATGAAAAAAATGTAACTCTAATAACTCTTTAATGATGTTTATATAGGTGAGAAAATATAATTCTAGAAACTTAATGTGGAGGGCTTAGATTAAAAGGTTTTATCCTATGGTTGAGATTAATTCTAGATATAACAAATTAACAAATTATAACAACATAAACAACGTAATTGTTTGAACAAGTTTAAACGACCTAAACCACTAAATGAATACAACGAATGATATAGGGTTTTGATAACAAACTCTTAACGGATATAAATCCTATGGCTACGAATTTGGTAATAGCTAGCATAAAGTAACATATGGATTGAATATATGGTTATAGATACTAATCGAAATGACAGGTCCAAATTCTAATAACCAACAGTTAAAATGGGTGTATTCGACAGAACTAATAACAAATACCAATAGGTATAAAAATCTAATTGTTCACATAAAGGTTGCTCCATATTAAAAGGAAGAAATCTAACAGCTAAGGCATGTATTTATACCTAACTATAAAGGATTATTAAACTTTTGTTCAAAAGATGCAATGGACAAATCAATGTCAAAGCAAGTCTAAATCTCTGTCTACATCTATACAAGTACACCTAAGTGTACAAATCTATAATAGTAGCTAAGGTAACTATGCTCCTATTCGGCCAATTGATCAAAAGAAACAGGAGGAAATCAATATAATATACCTAAATCAAAGCATATATTGTTCGACCTAATGGGTTTATCGGAAGTTAATAATTAACAGGGATTTCAGTTTTTGAAAAATTATTTTCCAAATCAGAAAATTAATTTTATCAATAAATTCCAAAAATTATTTTGAACAATAAGAATTTAATTTTTAACAAAAATCAATTCAAATTTTACTTTTAACAAATGTTTCGGCACAATCAATATTATCAAACAATAAATGCATGAATGACTAATGTGTTAAGTGGATACGTGCATCCACACGTGTTATACCTTTAGTCTTATATGCACGTTGAGTAAAGTCGAGGATCCTTGATAGTTGAGTAGCATTGTATGATGTACCATGGAGTGAGCTGTGACCCCCTGCCTAATTAACCCCGGGTGATCAGTCCTAAATTAAATTAGAACAGGTTCCTCAGTTGGTTCATTCTTAGCACCACTATCGCCTTTTTAATTACTAACGACCTAAGTGAGAAAATTAGACTTGTGCCAAGTTTTATCTTTCATTAATTTAATGAAACACTCATGCGGAAACAAAATAATTTAACAATCACAATTAACTAAAATCCACCATTCACATCTAAATAACTGACCGAATAAACCATCGACTCAAATCCCGCAAAAGTAAAGACAAGTAATAAATCTCAACAAGTCTTACATAAATACTGAATAAAACAGTGAGTGACATGCTCGAGTAACTGATAGGAAATTTCTACACTAGAAATGAAAAGAACTAAGCACCTATCAAACTCCATCAACATCCACATGTGTTGTAGCAACAGATCCCTGGAATGAGTCAAGTCTGGCGTCCCTGTGGCTGGACGCCTAAAAGGTTTTTAAAAGTTTTTATAGCAAGGGTTAGAACCCAAAACATTTGAAAAATATTTCGCAAATGATTAACATGCATTAATAAATATGTATGCATGCTCTACATATTTTAGTTAGTGTCGCACTCTTTTGAGGACCTCCTTACTCCTCCTCTACTGTGCACTATTATCGCCTTAGTTAATTTCCCTAGTTATTTATCCCATAACTAGATAACCTGTATAACCTCTTGTAACCACCCTACTCTAACCGAGTATGCCAAAATTATGATTTCTAAGTTATTGCCAACATTAACTTAATTAATCATTTCCCATTTTATATTCATATAACTTTCACATCCACTATATATGATACAATTCACAGCCTGTATTAATTTACCCGTATATAATTATTTAGCTCATTATATACGTATAGTCATATTACAACATTCACAAATATATTGGAATAATAATTAAAAATAGATATCCTCCTGAGTAATAACTCACTGGATGTATATTCTCTAAAGTACTATCCCACTAGGTGTATTCACATAACCTAGTTACCCCAAGTCAGAATTGCTCACTAACTTGGTAAAATTTCATAATTATAGGAGGCGGTCATATTCCTTCCCTGAAAGTGAGATGCCCCTCACCCATATAATGGACGCTATGACCTGGGGATATACTCGCCCTACTCCTCAAGCTAGGGGATTCACCCTCTACGTGCAAACTCCCCTGATAGTACTAGAGTATATACAATAGTAATATTTAGCCACTGATATTAATGCACATGCCATATATATATATATATATATATATATATAAAACACCCCGATTATACCGTGTACTAAGTCCGTAACACAAGCATATACAATTTATCATGAGTTTATGACCCAACACTGATTATTAATTAATTGCACATTAATTAATTAAATTATTTTTGGTGTCGCTCCAACCAATACATTCAGACTCGCTCTCGTGCCCGAAATAAAATAATACCCGAGTCCCAATCCCAGACTCCAAATTAATTTATTTTCAATCTAAATTAATTTAACAGCTTGTTATCCCTATCGATATACTCGGACCCGCCCGCTCGATCCGTATTTAATTATTTTGGAATATTCTTCCCAAAATTTCCATAACGTGTCATGCTTAAATTTTCTCCAATCCCAATTATTTTTCCCTCAGAATTAATTAGATTATCTGTCCTATATTTATTTTTCACTAAATAATGTATGGAAGAAAATTTTAAATTAAATTTCCTTTATATATATAAACTAGCCGAACTGCCAAAAATCCCCGACCATCGATCGATCGATCCCCAGCCATCGATCGATCGATCGAACATGTCCTTGTCTTCCCTAGGTCTCTGTTTCAGCCATGGATGAAAAAATCAAATCCCCAACTTCTTCTACAGTCTAACCCAAGTCCTCTCATCAATATAATACATCAAGAACCTCATAAGGAACTCCCATAAAGCCCCCAAACATAGTTTAATTTCTGTTCTCTACTATTTTTCTAAATTGGGGAAAAACTCGTATTATTCGTTAACCCATCTCAACATCAAATCTTTATCTCAAATTCGTTCCTAACTCGTCTGGGTTTACACATCTTACTAGATATATACAAATCTCAGATTATACATAAATTCCTGCACAATTTCGGAATCAAGAGATTGATTTACAAAAAAACCCATTTTTGTACCCCCTTAATCCCAAAAATAAATTTTGATTTCTCACATCACATAAATATGAATCAGAATGCAAATTAAATGCTACAGCAAGTTAACCACTTGCCTTATGGTTTCGTAGGGTCTGATTTGAAGTTGTGAATCTCAAGGTTCAATATGAAATCCCCCTTTGGCTCTTTCCTTTGTTTGCCAAATTGCCTTTAACTGCTTCTTAGGGTTTCCTTTCCAACTAAGTGTTTTCTAATCTCCCACACCATCCCCAAGTCATTAAAGACTATGAAATACATCCCTCATACTTTATGTCACAACATTAAATGCCTGATGCACTAGTTGTCTCCACGTCGTAAACATAAAATGCCAAGACATGCCTTTTGCCTAAACAAAGATACAATATGACTAGTACAACAAACTAAAATACAAGTTGTCACGTTGAGCTGCCTTGATTCAGCTTCCACGGTGCCTTAATCCCCCAAAACACTGTTGCTAATGCGAAATTACGCCTAATCTCAAGATTACCTTCAAGCCCCCTCTACAAATTGTGATTGTTAAATTATTTTGTTTCCGCATGAGTATTTAATTAAATTAATGAAAGATAAAACTTGGCACTAGTCTAATTTTCTCACTTAGGTGGTTAGTAATTAAAAAGGCGACAGCGATGCTAAGAATGAACCAACTAAGGAACCCGTTCTAATTTAATTTAGGACTGATCACCAGGGGTTAATTAGGCGGGGGGTCACAGAAAGGTCTTCGTCTTTGTTTCAGCCATGGACGAAAAACTCAAATCCCCAACTTCTTCTACAGTCTAACCCAAGTCCTCTCATTAATATAATACATCAAGAACCTCATAAGGAACCCCTATAAAGTCCCCAAACACAGTTTAATTTCGTTCTCTACTGTCTTTCTAAATTGGGGAAAACCCCGTATTATTCGTTAACCCATCTCAACATCAAATCTTTATCTCAAATTCGTTCCTAACTCGTCTGGGTTTACACATCTTAACAGAAATATACAAATCTCAGATTATACATATATTCGTACACAATTTCGGAATCAGGAGATTGATTTACAAAAAAACCCATTTTTGTACCCCCTTAATCCCAAAAATAAATTATGATTTCTCACATCATCTAAATATGTATCATAATGAAAATTAAATGCTACAACAAGTTCACAACATGCCTTATGGTTTCGTAGGGTCTAATGTGAAGTTGTGAATATCAAGGTTAAAGATGAAATCCCCCTTTGGCTTTTTCCTTTGTCCCCCTTTAACTGCTTCGTAGGGTTTCCCACTAAGTGTTTTTTAATCTCCCATCAGCCGTTCCCCTTTTTCTTTTAATTAAGTAATTAGGCTTAATCCCCTTTTTTGCCTAATGGGCCAAGCCCAAGTGACCCAAATATCCCCGTGTAGGCCCGACTTTGCCTAAAAACGTCCCATGACCCGTTTACTACCCCCAGGTACACTTTTCCGACTATCTCGACCCATTTGGACTTAACCATACACTCAAAATTGGCATTCAAATTAATTTATAAAAATCCTTATCTCACACCCAAATTAGTCTATACCGACTCCCGGCTGAGATAAGTACATACCCCGTCACTAATACCCAAAATGATGTAAATAAATTATTACTATTCACTTAATAATTAAATTTCCCTAAATAATAACCATTCACTCCCCGATTAATATTTAAATAAATATTACTCTAATTAATTCAATCAAAATTATGACCATCTGTGACCCCCCGCCTAATAAACCCCGGGTGATCAGTCCTCAATTAAATTAGAACAGGTTCCTCAGTTAGTTCATTTTTAGCATCACTATCGTCTTTTTAATTACTAACCACCTAAATGAGAAAATTAGACTGGTGCCAAGTTTTATCTTTCATTAATTTAATGAAATACTTCTGCGAAAACAAAATAATTTAACGATCACAATTAACTGAAATCCACCATTCACATCTAAATAACTGATCGAATAAACCATCGTCTCAAATCCAGCAAAAGTAAAGACAAGTAATAAATCTCAACAAATCTAACATAAGTACTGAATAAAATAGTGAGCGACATGCTCGAGTAACTGATAGGAAATTTCTACACTAGAAACGAAAAGAACGAAGCGCCTATCAAACTCCCGCAACATCCGCATGTGCTGCAGCAACGGATCCCTGGAATGAGTCAAGTCTGGCGTCCCTGTGGCTAGACACCTAAAAGGTTTTTAAAAGTTTTGATAGCAAGGGGTAGTACCCAAAACATTTGGAAAACATTTAGCAAATGATTAACTTGCGGTAATAAATATGTATGCATGCTCTTCATATTTTAGTTAGTGCCGCACTCTCTTGAGGACCTCCTCACCCCTCCTCTACTGTGCACTATTATTGCCTTAGTTAATTTCCCTAGTCATTTATCCCATAACTAGATAATCGTTATAACCCCTTGTAACCACCGTACTCTAACCGAGTATGCCAAAATTATGATTTCTGAGTTATTGTCAACATTAACTTAATTAATCATTTCCCTTTTTATATTTATATAACTTTCACATCCACTATATATGATACAATTCACAGCCTGTATTAATTTACCCGTATATAATTATTTAGCTCATTATATACGTATAGTCATATTAGAATATTCACACATATGTTGGAATAATAATTAATAATGGATATCCTCCTGAGTAATAACTCACCGGATTTATATTCTCTAAAGTACAATCCCACTAGGTGTATTCACATAACCTAGTTACCCCAAGTCAGAATTTCTCACTAACTTGGTAAAATATCATAATTATAGGAGGCGGTCATATTCCTTCCCTAAAAGTGAGATTCCCCTCACCTATATAATGGACGCTATGGCCTGGGGATATACTCGCCCTACTCCTCAAACTAGGGGATTCACCCTCTACGCGTAAACTCCCCTGATAGTACTAGAGTATATATAATAGTAATATCTAGCCATTGATATTAATGCGCACGCCATATATATATATAAATAAATAAAACACCCCGGCTATACCGTGTACTAAGTCCGTAACACAAGCCTATACAATTTATCATGAGTTTATGGCCCAACTCTGATTATTAATTAATTGCACATTAATTAATTAAATTACTTTTTGTGTCGCTCCAACCAATACATTCGGACTCGCTCTCATGGGCCGAAATAAAATAATACTCGAGTCCCAGTCCCTGACTCTAAATTAATTATTTTTTCAATCTAAATTAATTTAACACCTTGGTATCCCTACCAATATACCCGGACCCGCCCGCTCGATCCGTATTTAATTATTTTGGAATATTCTTTCCAAAATTTCCATAACGTGTCACGCATAAATTCTCTCCAATCCCAATTATTTTCCCCTCATGATTAATTAGATTGTATGTCCTATATTTATTTTTCACTAAATAGCGCATGGGAGAAAATTTTAAATTAAATTCCCCTTATATATATAAATTGGCCGAACTGCCAAAAATCCCCGACCATCTATCGATCGATCCCCAGCCAATGATCGATCGATCGAACAGGTTTTCGTCTTCCCCAGGTCTCTGTTTCAGCCATGGATGAAAAACATAAATCCCCAACTTCTTCTACAATCTAACCCAAGCCCTCTCATTAATATAATATATCAAGAACCTCATAAGGACCCCCCCATACAGTCCCCAAACACAGTTTAATTTATGTTCTCTACTATTTTTCTAAATTGGGGAAAAGCCCGTATTATCCATTAGCCCATCTCAACATCATATTTTTGTCTCAAATTCGTTCCTAACTTGTCAGGGTTTACACATCTTACCAGATAAATACAAATATCAGATTATACGTAAATTGCTACACAATTTCGGAGTCAGGAGATTGATTTATAAAAAAAACCATTTTTGTACCCCCTTAATCCCAAAAGAAAATTTTGATTTCTCACATCACATAAATATGAATCATAATGCAAATTAAATGCTACAGCAAGTTAACCACTTGCCTTATGATTTTGTAGGGTCTGATTGTATAAATTGTGTACTTTTACGGTCCGATCTATTTTTCAGAGGCCAGTGAAGAGGCAGAGAGCGGAGAGGGCTGAGGCTAGGGATGAGTTAAGGGAGGCTCATCAGGAGCCACATGTACCGCCACCACCAACCCCACCTGAGTTGATCTCAACTACTCAGGTGGCCGTGATAGTGGCCCAGGAAATTGAGACAGTAATGAGGGCTATGGAAGCCCATTTTCCTCAGCCCCGGGCACCACCTCCAGTGGGGACACCGTCTTGGAAGCGAGTAAGGGAGACCTTTCAGAAGGGTCACCCACCTGAGTTTTGGGTAGTACCGATGTAGTAGAGGCTTGTGACTGGAAGAAGAATATTCAGCGCCATCTGCGCATGCTGGAGTGTACCGATGTACAGAAACAGATGCTTGCTACCTTCCTTCTATCGGGGGAAGCCTTACAGTGGTGGGAGTCAGTTACCCCCGATGAGGAGTTGGATTTGATGATGATATCCGAGTTCTGGGTGCAGTTCGATCACAAATACTTCCCACCAGCGGTAAAGGCTGAAATGAGGAAGAAGTTCAGCGAGTTAGTATAGGGTGACTGTTCAGTGGCAGATATGAGGAAGGGTTCACCCGTTTGACAAACTTTGAACCAAATGAGGTGAGCGACAAGGAGTGAAATAAGTCAAAGTTCATGGATGGCCTGGCCTGGAGGATCAGGCAGCACTTGATTGGTAATCCGACATTGGTGACCTTTACAGATGTCGTTAATGCCGCCCTTGTACATTGCCAGGATCATCGCTTCCATGGGAAGGGGAGCAAGAGGGTAGGGGAGCCGAGCTAGCAGGGCAAGGCATTCGCTGATGGTGACACAAGTGGTACTCAGCAGTAGACTAACAGTCAGCAAGGGAACCAGGCTAAGAAATTTAGGCCTGGTGGGTTCCGACCGGGAGGATAGGGATTCAGGCAGGGCCAACCGGGCTTAAATCAGTAGCAGCAGGTTCCTAAAGGCCGACAGGGCCAAGGGAACAATGGGGGAGGCCACCAGGGTCAGCCACGTCACGGCCAACAGGGCCAACGATAAGGGGACGGTCAGAGACGCTGCTTTATTTATGACCAGACAGGACACTTCAAGAGGGAGTGCCTGAAGAGGGACAGAGGCCAACAGTAGGGGGCCTAACAGGGTCAGCATGGTCAGATGCCGCCAGCAACACCGGCTCCACCAACCCCACAGCAGTAGGGGAAAATGCAGTACGAGCGTGTGTATAACGTCTGGGATGTTCCCTGATATGCCCTGAATGTACCCACTCGGCTCAGAGACATCAACCTCGGCCATGGAGATGGACGATGTTAGAGGGACCTTGGATTCATCACCAGCAGTCTCGTCCTAGGCAAGGTTGGCCATGATCGACGTTGCTAGCTACCTCGGCAGGTGAAGTCACCATGATCCGGGGGAGGTTATCCACCTGATCTTCCAAGGATTGCAACCTCGGCTCGAAAGATGAAGAGGTTACTATCCCATCATCAACATCAATCTCGGTTAGGGATCGACCGACGTTCCATATTTACCACCTCTACCTCGGCCCAGGCCGATGTCATAGCTCAATATGTCTTACTTTGTCTCTCCACCCGAACCAAGGTCACCACCTCGTCCTCTTCCAGGACGAGGTTGGGACCATTGACGGATGGTCGAGTTCTTATCAGCATATGCTCTGTTGGGAACACGTGTACACAATCAGTTATAACCGAATCATTCCCCTCACATGAGGGAATATTTCATCATCATTCTCTACATGTGACAGTGACAGATGTCTTCATCCGATTGGCTAGATCAATACACACATGCTCATTGCATGCATGGGGGGTGCATTACACCCCCCAGGTATTATATATAGTTGTCTTCTCCTTTTTGAAGAGGGATCCGAAATTAGCAACACTAGCTGAAACTCTGTCTAAACACACAGTAGAGAGAGAAAGCTTAAGAGATTATATCTATGGCCATTAGAGCCCTCCTACAGTGTTACATATCATACACTTGCACAGTGGACGTAGGCCTAATTGGTTGAACCACTTATATTCCGGTGTGAATCCTCTTCTCCTCACCTCCTTCTACTATATACCTTTATACTGCCATTATTAATACTGAATTGAGCTCCCAAACACCTTGAAGGGTGGTACTGTTTCCAGCATCATCATTTTAGCGCCGTCTGTGGGAAGGAGAAGCTATCTCTTCCTCTTTACTCGCTTAACCTCATCGGAGACTCTGGTGGTGAACCGGGCCTCCCCCCATTGTGCGGAGCTGTTTCACCTTTGAAAGAGGTCCTGCAAGGTATTAAGCTCATTTACTACACCAACTCTTTCGTGTTAACACATGGCACCAGAACCACCACCTCTTCCGCCGCCTAGTGCGGGAGGACCTAGCTCCAGCCAGGCACCGCCCCAATCCAAAATGGCGGAGGTGGCCGCAGCCTTGAGGTCTTTGGCTGCAACGCAATAAGCAATGCAGGAGCAATTCACACAGCTCAACCAAAATATGATGAGGCCACCTGGAGTCTCACCCGAAATGATCACGCCAGCGGCTGTTCAACCCCATCTCGATGCTAGGGGACAACCCCAGGCACCGCGGAAAGACCAACCTACACTACAGCGGATGAGGGACGTTCCTGACCCTAGGCGCTTGCGCTTAGAGAGGCAAGGAAACCCTTGCTCGGTGGACCGATATGATGATCTAGAGGCGGAAGACATCCTAGAAGACTGTTAGGAGCCAAATAAAGTTTCAAACAACACAGTTCATCCTGCCAATAGGAGCCAAGGTTGTGGAGGCCGAAGGGGTGATGAAGCCTAACAACGAGGATCAGCCTTTGATCGACTGAGCAGAGGATAGGCTTTTGAAAGGCTGGGCCCAGTAAATGACCTAAGACAGAGGTTATCAAGGTCGATAAGTGCAGCTGGCTAACAAAAGGAAGAGGGGCAACGTCGGCCTCATCAAGGCCGACCCCATGCAGGGAGAGGTAGAGACCAGGAAGAGGTCAACAGCCGACGTTGTGCTGTGGCTGGGTAACCCTCAGTCCACCCCTTGGAGATGGCTGCGGACAACCTCGGCCAGGCCGACATTGAAAGATGGAACGACTTTATTCAACGTCTTGAAGAAAAGATATGAGACCTCATTAAAAGTCGAGACCCATTGCAAAGAGGTTTCTCGGAAGGATCCCCCTTTGTAGCCAGGATAGTAAACTTTCCAACCCCCGCTAAGTTCAAACCACCGGTGGTCTC
Organism: Sambucus nigra; assembly: GCA_949130495.1. Taxonomy (NCBI): domain Eukaryota; kingdom Viridiplantae; phylum Streptophyta; class Magnoliopsida; order Dipsacales; family Adoxaceae; genus Sambucus; species Sambucus nigra. The sequence goes on along the minus strand of OX422221.1, from coordinate 309,613,328 downwards.
TCCCAAGTATGACGATAGCACCAACCCTATGCATCACATCGAGATGTATCAGTCGGCGAGAGACATCTATTCGATACCAGATGAGATGAAGTGCCGTGCCTTCTCCGGGACTTTGACAGGAGCAGCGCACATCTGGTTTACTTCTCTTCCGAAGAATTCAATTGAGAACTTCAAGGGCTTCGCTGAACGATTCATTCAAAACTTCTGCTTTGGGGTAAGACCTCAAAATAAGACCACCCATCTGCTGCATGTCAAGCAGGGGAAGAACGAGAGCCTAAGAGACAACATCGCCAGGTTCAATAAAGAAAAACTTGAGGTTGAGGATTACGAAGAGAATATAGCTATGATCGCCCTCATAGGAGGCCTCTAGAAAGGGAAATTGTTATGGAAACTTGCGGAACACCCTCCCAGGTCCATGGCGGAGCTATTGGCTATAGCGGGAAAGGTTATGAATGCCGAAGAGGCCATGGCTATAAAATATGAAGACGAAAATGGTGGTAGAAATGGGAAGTTCCAAAGAAAAAAGGACGGAAAGAAGAGACCAACTAAGGACAAGTTCGCACGTTATACCCCTCTCACGGTGAGCTGCGAGCATATGCTCAATGAGATAAAAAAATGACAGGTCTCTAAGATGGCCGGAAATACTGAAGGCTCCTCCGCATAAGTGGAACAAGAACCTGTGGTGCGAGTTCCACTAAGACCATGGCCATGTTACAAACAAGTGCTTCGCCTTGAAGGATGAGATCAAAAAGATGTTAAAATCTGGAATGTTGAGGAAATACGTTGATGGTAAGGCCTCTAAAAGAGGAAGAGATGACCCTAAAAAGAAGAGAAATAACAGATATCGTGATAATATCCCTGCAAGAAGAGACGATGATTCAGATGGAGATGATAAAGACGATCCGGACCTCCCGCCAAAAGATGACAACACCCAGTGAAGAGGGTTGGTATGATCTCCTTTGGTGTTAACAACATATGAAGGGAACTTACGGGGGGTGGCTCTGAAGTGGCTGATAGAAAAGCTCATGTGGTAGAGGTCAAATCAGTGGCCAAACTTGAGGTGGTAAACCTGACGTCTTTCGATACTATGCAGAAGAGAAAGAAGGTAGACATGGATACTCTCGTAGTTGCGTTCTCCCGACTCGACTTCAAAGGCATCCTAGATCCACATGATGACCCTTTGGTGATCATAACAAGAGTTCATGGATGTGAGGTGCATAGAATTCTTGTAGACGGAGGAAGCTAGCAGATGTGATGTTTTGGCCTTGCTTCAAGAGCCTAGGTCTTAGCAGAGCTAGGCTGGTACTCTATCATCATCCGTTAATGGGCTTCAACGGTGAAAAGGTCCATCCATTGGGCATGTATGAGATGGACATGCGGATGGGTGATGAGTGGCCTAAGAGGTTAACCCGAAAGATCAATTTTTTCATTATGGACGAAAACGTCTTCTCGGCCTATAACCTCATCATAGGAAGAGTAGCCCTTAAGGAGTTTGAGGCCGTGCCATCAACGGTCCATCAGATGCTAAAATTCTCGACCCCCTATGGGGTAGGGGAAGTGCATGGTGACCAGACCATAGCACGAGAATGCTACTTCAACTCGACTGAAGAGAGAGAGGCCCATAAGAGGGCAACCACCACTTATAACATTGGCACACTTGACCCAAAAGATGAAACAAAGTTGAAGAAAGGAGAGGCCGCGAAAGAGGTAGAATCCATCATCCTCAATGAGGACGAACCGGAAAAAACCTTCCAAGTCGGCAAAGCCTTAAAAGCAGAAATTAAGGAAGAACTGATAAATTTCCTGAGGAAGAGACAGAGTGTCTTCGCTTGGAGTCATGCAGACATGCATGGCATCAATCCTGAGGTTATGTGTCATAAACTCAACGTGAGTAAGGATGCAAAACCAATAAAGTAAAGATGAAGAGTCTACTTTAGGGAGAAGTACGACGTCATCCGGGAAGAGGTCAGAAAGTTGGAAGAGGATGAATTCATCAGGGAAGTGATGTACCCGGAGTGGCTATCAAATGCAGTTATTGTGCCCAAGGACAATGGAAAATAGAGAATGTGCGTAGATTTTACTGACCTGAACAAGTCTTGCCCAAAAGACAGCTATCCCCTACCCCGAATCGACCAGATGGTAGATGCCACTGCAGGACATGAGCTCATGAGATTCATGGACACGTATTTAGGCTACAATCAGATCTTTATGGATGCTGAAGACTCAGAAAAGATGACCTTCATTATTGACAAAGGGACGTATTGCTACGAGGTAATGCCTTTCGGATTGAAAAATGCGGGGGCAACTTATCAACATCTTGTGAATAAGATGTTCGAAGACCAAATAGGCAAGACTATGGAGGTGTATGTAGACGACATGTTAACGAAGAGCTTAAAGGCCTGCACTCATGTGGCAGACCTAGAAAAGACCTTCGATACCATAGACCTGTACAAAATGAAACTTAACCCAGAAAAATGTGTCTTCGGGGTAGGAGCTGGGAAGTTTCTTAGATTCATATTCAATCAAAGAGGAATAGAAGCGAACCCTGAGAAAATCAAGGCCTTGCTTAACATGAAGACACCAAAGAGTATCAATTACATTCAAAGACTCACATGAAGAGTGGCCGCACTCAACAGATTTGTTTCCAGAGCGATGGACAAGTGCCTTCCATTCTTTAAGGTGCTCAGAAAGTCCTTCTAATGGGACAGAAAGTGTGACAAGGCTTTCAACCAACTCAAGTCCTACCTCGGGTCTCCCTTGCTCTTATCTAGGCCCATCGTAGGAGATAAATTATACGTTTATCTGGCAGTCTCTGAATCAGCTATAAGTGCAGCCATAGTACGGGAAGACGTTGGGATCCAAAGGCCCGTATACTTCAACAATAAAGCCCTTCAAGGGGCTGAGCAGAATTATACTCAGATGGAAAATTGGCCTACGCCTTGATACATGCTTCATGGAAGACGAAGCCCTACTTTCAAGCCCATTCCATGGTCATTCTCGCTGACTCCCCGCTAAGATAGGTCCTCCATAAGCCTGAGAAGTCGGGTAGGTTAATGACATGGGACATTGAGTTAGGAGAATATGACCTCACTTACCAGCCTAGGATGACCATCAAAGGGCATGCGCTTGCAGACTTTGTTGCTGAGTTCACATGGGAAGAGACTGAGATTGAGCACAGATCGAAGACTGCAGAAGGGTCAAATAGCAACATCTTTCGACACCCAGAATAGGTTATGACTAAGGGAGCCAGAGATAGGACAACCGAGAATGAGGAAGATCGGTAACTCTTCAAGGAGGGAATAATGTTAGAAGGTGGCTTCTCATCAGATAGAGACATCTGGAACCTCTTTGTCGACGGGTCATCTTGCGAAAGTGGGAGAAGTGCGGGGTTGATACTCTCAACCCTGGATGGTACTAACATCGAATATGCCCTAAAATTTACTCCAAGGCATCAAACAATTAGTCAGAATATGAAGCCATGATAACAGGTCTCTCATTGGCAAAAACTCTGGGAGTAGGACGACTCCTACTTCATAGTGACTCAAGGTTAGTTGTTAATCAAGTCTTGGGGGTTTATGAGGCCAAATATGAAAGGATGGCTAAATACTTGAAGAGTGTGGGAACGATACTGGAAGGCCTCGAAGAGGTAAATATGAAGAGAGTACCTCGGCAAAGAAATAGCCACGCAGATGCCTTAGCAAGGTTGGCTTAGGCAATGAAGACAGACGTCCATAGAACAGTCCCAGTCGAGATCTTGCCCAGAGCAACCATTGAAGAAGAAAAGGTTATTAACCCTTGCCTCAATCTGAACCTAGGGGATTCATGGATGGACCCCCTTATCAGCTACATCAGAGAGGGAGAACTTCCGAAATCAAAGCTAGAGAGGAGGAAATTAAGATACAGAGCTACAAAATTCTCCATAGTGGGAAACGTCCTATATAAGAAGGGATTCCTATTACCTCTCCTCAGATGAGTTCATCCCACGGAAGTTCCCCTTATTTTACAGGATGTACATGAGGGTTCTTGCTCTAGTCACATAGGAGGAAGACCCTTGGCCAAAAGAATTATTACGCAGGGGTACTGGTGGCCAACCTTGGCCAAGGATGCTACAACTTACGTGAAAAGGTGCGATAAATGTCAGAGATTATCTACTATTCCCCATCAACCTCATCAGTCTATGACGTCAATCAGTTCCCCTTGGCCATTCGCAGTATGGGGAATTGACTTAGTAGGACCCCTACCAAGAGCTGCAAATAATTACCGATTTTTTATAGTTGCCATTAATTACTTCTCAAAGTGGGTGGAGGCAGAGCCGATGATCACGATTATAGAGAAGAAGACCTTCCAATTTATTTGGAAGAACATCATATGCAGACATGGCCTCCCAAATACCCTCATTTTGGACAACGGAACCCAGTTCAAAAATTCTTCCCTAGAAAAATACTGCGAAAGAGTTGGGATAAAGCAATTTTTCTCTTCTCCTGGCTGACCTCAGGCAAATGGTCAGATCGAAGTCACCAACAGAACTATCCTTAACGGGATCAAGAAAAGGTTGGAAGAGGCTAAGGGAAGATGGACTGAAGAGGCTTATGATATTCCGTGGGCCTATAGAATGACGGCTAGGACACCTATGAGGGAGACCCCATTTATGTTATCACATGGCTCAGAGGCCATCATACCCACAGAGGTAGGACTCCCTACTCATAGGGTTCAGACCTACGACTTCGAGAAGAATGTAGAGGAAAAAATACTCGACCTAGATTTGATTGAAGAGAAAAGGGAAGACGCAGAAGTCAGGCAAGCATCTTACCAGCAGAAAATAGCAAAGTTATACAACCAAAGGGTGAAATCAAGACCCATTGCCGTGGGAGATTTAGTACTGAAAAAGATAATACATAAGATAAACAAGCTTCACACAAATTGGCACGGTCCTTACAAAGTAATCGAAGAGGTTGTACCTGGGACCTACAGGCTGGAAAACCTCGAGGGGGAACCTTTTTCTAATCCCTGGAATGCTGATCATCTAAAGAAGTATTACATATGATGTTGTGAAAATTTGTGTAAATGTATCATCTTATGAAGAGGTTATTAATGAGAAGATCAGTTTCCATGTCAATTCCTGATTCACTGTGCTCTAGTGATGAAATTATTTATGAGGATAACATCTTAGTTGATGACCTCAGACCTTATAACATCATAATGTGGTGACAAGGTCTGAGTACAGACATCATACTTAGATGACCTCAGACCCTTAACATCATTAATTTGGGAAAATTATTTATGGGGATAACATCTTAGCTGATGACCTTACACCTTATAACATCACAATGTGGTGACAAGGTCTGAGGTCAGACATCATACTTGGATAACCTCAGACCCTTAACATCATTAATTTGGTGAAATTATTTACGAGGATAACATCTTAGTTGATGACCTCAGACCTTATAACATCACAATATGGTGACAAGGTTTGAGGACAGACATCATACTTGGATGACCTCAGACCCTTAACATCATTAATTTGGTGAAATTATTTATGAGGATAACTTCTTAGTTGATGACCTCAGACCTTATAACATCACAATATGGTGACAAAGTCTGAGGACAGACATCATACTTAGATGACCTCAGACCCTTAACATCATTAATTTGGGGAAATTATTTATGAGGATAACATCTTAGTTGATGACCTCATACCTTATAACATCACAATATGGTGACAAGGTCTGAGGACATACATCATACTTGGATAACCTCGGACCCTTAACATCATTAATTTGGTGAAATTATTTATGGGGATAACATTTTAGTTGATGACCTCAGACCTTATAACATCACAATATGGTGACAAGGTCTGAGGTCAGACATCATACTTGGATGACCTCAGACCCTTAACATCATTAATTTGGTGAAATTATTTATGAGGATAACATTTTAGTTGATGACCTCAGACCTTATAACATCACAATGTGGTGACAAGGTCTGAGGTCAGACATCATACTTGGATGACCTTAGACCCTTAACATCATTAATTTGGTGAAATTATTTATGGGGATAACATCTTAGTTGATGACCTCAGAGCTCATAACATCATAATGTGGTGATAAGGTCTGAGGTCAGACATCATATTTGGATGACCTCAGACTTTAAAAACCGCTCATTTGGCTCAACAAAGACATCATTATACCAAGACTTCAGAGCTGAACACATTGCATGGCAAAGAAAGTCATCCAATAAACAATTCATTGAGAGGAAATAAAATCCCTCCTCAGAGGTTGACAGATTAAGTTACAAAATGCAAAGATATAAAGTAGCAATGTTGATCAGAGGTTACAACAAATCAAGAGTTAAAAAAAATATCTTAAAGCTTCACAAAAATTTAAGTGTTCGTAGCCTTAAGGTTAGGGGTCACGTCTGCATTTCCTTGGTCGAGGGTTTCTATTCCTACCCCATCGTCTTGAGAACCAACATCTTCAGTCATGGTGTCTCCTTGAGGGGAAGTCTCGGTGGGTGCAATACCTCCCTCCTCTTTAACCTCCTGCAGGGCCTGAGCAAACTTAGGGTCGGCATAGCCCAGGCCAATGAAGTCAGTGGCTGCAAGACTTCCTGACTCCTTTTCCTTCATGGCAACCCATTTACTAGTGGCCTTGACACCTCTCTCCAGATATTCAAAGCTGAAGCTGACAAACTCGTCAGAGACCTTGTACTCCTCCAAGATCTTCTCGGAGGCATCATCCAAGGCAGCCTTAACAGCCACATCGACTTTATGCTGAAGAGAGTCAGCCTGAGTCTTCATGGTAGTATTATGATATTCCCTCTTCTTGTCCATATCCTTTTGTGGTCCCTTCACCTTGTTCTCGAACTTCTTTAGAGTAGCTTCAGACGTTCCACTTCAGCATTTAAGGTGACTTCAGTCTTCTCGGCCTCTTGGCCCTTCTTAATCAGAGGAAGCTTCCCTAAGGTCCAGTTAACATAGTGATGCATGGTGAGGAGACCCTATAGAACATTTGCAAAGATGTCACTCTAAAAATCTGATATGGTTCGATGCCGATGTTACACTTGAATAAGTTCAGAAGCAAGAGTTAAAGGTCTTACCTGAATAGTACGCTGAAGAGAGAATTCAACCAGCAGGGGCTTATCTAGGGATCGGCAAAAGCGCTTGTCAGACTCGGTCATGACACCGCCGATAGCATCCAAGGCCTTCAAACTTTAGCCAATAACACTATCACTAATCTTTAATTGCTCAAGACAAGCAATCAAGGCATCCTCAAAAGAAATAGGGATGGCATGGTCCCCCCTTTCTTCTTCTGCCTTTGATCCTCAGGGTTAGGGTTGGCAACCATCCTCTTCTTAGTAGCCTCAGCCCTCGAGGTATAAGGAGGGGGAGGAGGAGCATTCAAACCATCTTTCTTGATGAGTTTCATTAGACTTGGAGCTTCCATCTCCCACAACTCGCCAGATATTCCTTTTTGGCGCTCTACAGGATGGAAAGGTCTGAGTTAGAGAATCATATATACATAAATTCAGAGGTATAACTTGTTAAAATAAAACGGACTTACGAAGCTCTGTTAAAGGACTTCCCCCAAGCCCTATCTCAGAGAGATAGTAGGGGGTCATCAGATGTTTGAATTTGACGAACAGACCATGCTCCCCCTGATCCTGAAGGTATTTTACCTTCTGAAGATTATTTAGGCTTAGCCCAGGGTCGGCCCTGGCAGCCATTGTTACCTTTCCCCATCTCAGGGGTATTCTCTGCTCTAATAAGGAAGATGGGGCACATGGACCAAATTCCCATGGCCTTGATGCAAAGAAGTAACGTGGCTTCCAGTTATGGTTTGAGGTTTGGGTAATCTGAAGCATCTTTTTATTTGACTTCCGAGCTAAGAAATGATAATAGCTCTGATGGTTTTGGGCAGATGAAGGGACATAGCACCCTGTAAAGACTTGGAAAGGAAGGTCTGAGTGATGGACAACCCTTCATAGGATAATGGATCCAATTATCACCCTCCAAGCATTGGGTGACAACTGGGAAGGAGACAAGTTGATGTAGGCCAATATAGCCCTGATAATAGGATGGATAGGCAGATGAAATCCTAACTTGAACATCTGCTCATAAAGGCAAATCTCACCATCTCGTCCGTCATAAGCCCTCTCTTCCCTCAGAGGTCTCCTGAGTTTTATAGAGGGACTCATGGAATATAGATGTCTGAAGGCCAGAAGGTCGACCTCACTGACTGTACTCTCAATATCTTCCGCGTCAGAGGTGTCAACATCACCCTCAACACCATCATCATCATCTAGCTCAACGTCGGCCCGAGCAGACGATGGGGCACCACCTAGAAACCTCTGAGCGAACTCAGCCCCTGTGACTGCCGATAGAGGAATATCTTCAAGAATCGGAGGAACATACACACTTGGTTCAATAATTTTAACCCCTGAGGAAGAGGTTGATGTACTTAAAATTTTATGAGATGAGGCCCAACTGGAAACCTCTGCCTAATCAGGGACCTGATCTTATTGATTTGAGAAGTCCATGGCCTCTTGGAAGGAGTCCACAGACATAGGGTCTGAGGTGGATGACTCAGACTCCGACATTGGAGAAGGTTCAGCTGGGACCTCTGCTTGGTTAACTAGTTCGGTTAGTTCAGGGTATATGACCTTCAGAGTTGGTGGAAAGATAAGTCTGAGGGGGAATTCCTCTGCCCTACGAGCTTCCTCTTGCGCTCTTTCTATTTGCCTAATTTTCTCTGAGGTCTTCTCTCTTAGAGAGGGGAATTCCTCTAAGAGTTGGTAAAGGGGTCTGAGCATATGAGGCATACCCTACACTTACAACTCTCCTAAATAACAAACAGGATTGGCAAAATGGGATTAAAGATCAAACTATCAAACTTTGAACAACAACTACTAAGAACAATAAGAACAGTGTCACCAGAAAACTAATAAACTCATCGAAAACCTCTTAAAGCTCATCGAAAAATGCAAAAACAAGAAGAAGACAAAAAAAATTAAGAAGAAAGGATGGTAGAAGATACCCGAAGAAAAGTGGTAAGGAAGAAGAAAGAGATTGCAAGGAATGACCACCCAATGCAACTTCAAACCAGAGCTGTTCTAGAGAGAGGGAGTTGCAGAAACAAGTCGAATCAGGAGAAGAAAAGAAATGAGGAAGAAAGAGAAGAAAAATAGGGTTTAAACCCTTAAGCGTGAGTGCACACTTCCCAAGGCCCATCATTGCCTTGGGAGCCCAAGAGACAACCAACATCATTACCCTTGTCAGGCACGCAAGCCACTTCAGTAATTGACAAGTGTAAAAAAAAGGAATATTGGTACAAAGAAAAAGGACCTCGGATTTGTAGAACCTACAGTCACCTGCTCCCACATGTAACTAAGGGCTAGGGGTGATTGATATGCCCTAAATGTACCCCCTCGGCTTAGAGACATCAACCTCGGCCATGGAGATGACCGATGTTAGAGAGACCTTGGATTCATCACTAGCAGTCTCGTCCTAGGCAAGGTCAACCACAGCCGACGTTGCTAGCTACCTCGGCAGGTGAAGTCACCATGACCCAGGGGAGGTTATCCACCTGGTCTTCCAAGGACTGCAACCTTGGCTCGAAAGATGAAGAGGTTACCATACCATCATCAACATCAATCTCGGCTAGGGATCGACCGATGTTCCAGCTTTGCCACCTCTACCTCGACCCAGACCGATGTCATAGCTCAACATGTCTTACTTCGGCTCTCCACCTGAACCAAGGTCACCACCTCGTCCTCTTCCAGGCCGAGGTTGGGAACATTGACGGATGGTCGAGTTCTTATCAGCATATGCTCTATTGGGAACATGTGTACACAATCAGTTATAATCGAATCATTCCTCTCACGTGAGGGAATATTTCATCATCATTCTCTACATCTGACAGTGACAGATGTCTTCATCCGATTGGCTAGATCAACACACACATGCTCATTGCATGCATGGGGGTGCATTACACCCCCCCAGGTATTATATGTAGTTGTCTTCTCCTTTTTGGAGAGGGATCCAAAATTAGCAACCCTAGCTGAAACTCTGTATAAACACACAGTAGAGAGAGAAAGCTTGAGAGATTGTATCTATGGCCATTAGAGCCCTCCTATAGTGTTATATATCATACACTTGCACAGTGGACGTAGGACTAATTGGCTGAACCACTTATATTCCAGTGTGAATCCTCTTCTCCTCACCTTCTTCTACTATATACCTTTATACTGCCATTGTTAATACTGAATTGAGCTCACAAACACCTTGAAGGGTGGTGTTGTTTCCAGCATCATCATTCCCAATACTCCAGCACAGCAGGCGCAGCCAACAGTTGAGGGTATGTTTCTCATCCATGGTTATGAGGGTAGTATACTTTTTAATACGGGAGCATATCATTCATTCATTAAATCTAAATTTTCTAAATGAGTCGGGTTACTTGAGACCGCGGGTAGTCTTCGTATGTATGTAGAGTCGCCAGTAGGCAGCGGGGCATTGATTCACTCAATTTATCGAGGGGTAGACATTTTGATTAGGAGGCTTAATTTAGCGACCGACCTCTTTGTGTTAGATATTGAGGGGTACGATATCATCCTAGGTATGGATGGGGTACGATGTCATCCTAGGTATGGACTGGTCGACAGGTTATCGGGCGACTGTGGATTGTTACGAAATGACAATTGTGTTCTTCATTTCGGGACGGGAGATGTTCCTAATAATGATGCCTCTACCTAAGGTAGGGTCGCGCACACACTTGTATTATATCGAAGAGGAGACCTCACAGGAGGTAGTAGTTCCGTTGGATTCGATTCCGGTAGTGAGGGACTTCGAGGATGTGTTCCGGGAAATACCAGGGTTGCCACCTAGCAGGGAAATCCAGTTTATAATCTATTTAGCACCGGGGACGAGGCCGATTACTCGAGCACCTTATCGTATGGCCCCTTCAGAGATGCGTGAGTTGAGAGAGCAGATTCAACATCTCCTGGGTAAGGATTTCATTCGGCAGAGTATATCGTCGTGGGGAGCACCAGTGTTATTTGTAAAGAAGCAGGATTGTTCACTTGGATTGTGCATGGACTATAGGGAGCTAAACAAGGTGACTATACGGAATAAGTATCCGTTGCCTAGGATTGATGATTTATTTGACCAATTAAGATGGGCGTCTTACTTTTCCAAGATCGATTGAGGTCAGGATATCATCAACTACGTATACGAGAGGAGGATGTTCCTAAGACTGCTTTCCTGTTGCGGTATGGACCTTACGAGTTCAGGGTGATGCCATTCGGGCTCACCAACGCTCCAGTAGTATTCATGGATCTCATGAACAGGGTTTTCAAAGAGTACCTCGACCAGTTTGTCATCATGTTCATTGATGACATCTTAATCTACTCGCGTACTGAGGATGAGCACGTAGAGCATATACGTATGGTTCTATAGACGCTGCGAGATCACCAACTTAATGCTAAGTTCGGGAAGTGTGAATTTTGGCTACGGGAAGTATAGTTTATTGGTCACGTGGTGTTAGATCGGGGTATTATGGTGGATCCGAGTAAGGTTTCGACGATGAGGGAGTGGGGATAGCCCACGACACCGACCGAGGTGCGCAGCTTTCTGGGATTAGCCAGTTATTACAGGCGATTCATTAAAGGATTCTTAAAGATTGCGGGCCCTTTGACGAATCTGACTCGGAAAGGGGTGCCTTTCATTTGGAATGATCATTATCAATTAGCTTTTGTTGAGCTAAAGGACAAGTTGACATCTGCACTCATACATGCTTTGCCAAAGGGAGGACTAGAGTAACAGGTTTACATTGACGCATATTTAGAGGGACTTGGGGGTGTGCTTCAGCAGGAGGAAAGGGCTATAGCTTATACGTCCAGAAAGCTAAAGCCCCACGAGAGGAATTACCCCACTCACAACCTAGAGCTAGCAGCGGTCATTTTTTCTTTGAGGATATGGAGACATTATCTTCTAGGAGAGCATTTCACTTTATTCACAGATCACAAGTCACTTCAGTATCTCTTCACACAGAAGGATCTGAACATGAGGCATAGGCGGTGGCTAAAATTTGTGAAAGACTACCAGTTTGATATTCAGTATCATCCTGGTAAGGCTAATGTGGTGGCAGGTGCATTGATCTAGAGACCAACTGGGGATATATCAGAAGTCTTGAAAGCGAAGTGGTTAGAGCTTTGATATGAGGACGATGTAGCCAGGGCCTGCATGTCATCTTTATCCATCACACCAAAGATTATTATGCGAATGGTGAGGGCTCAGGTAGAGGACCAGATCTGCTAGGATAAGGTACACCAGTTATTAGCTGAGGGAGAAGAGGGTTACTCGATCAGCTCGGAAGGTGGCCTATGCCTAAATGAGAGCTTACTTGTGCCAGAAGATGAGGAATTGAGGCACGTTGTTATGAGAGAGTCCCATGGTTCGAGATTTGTGATAAATCCCGGTGGGGATAAAATGTACTAGGATATGAGGAGGCAGTATTGGTGGCCAGGAATGAAATGGGACATAGCAGAATTTGTCTCAAAATGTGCTATGTGTCAGCTCGTGAAAGTTGACCATCAGAGACCACCAGGGATTCTACAGCCACTAGAGATTCCCGTATGGAAGTGGGTGGGCATCACCATGGGCTTTATTACAGGGTTACCTGCATCGCAAAGAGGTCACGATTCCATATGGGTCATTGTGGATCGGTTGAACAAGGTGTCCCACTTCCTGCCTGTTCGCACAGACTTCTAGACGATGCGTTATGCGCAGCTATTCATAGCGGAGACTGTTAACCTTCTGGGGTGTCGATAAATATTGTGTTGGACAGAGAAAAAAAATTTATGGCCCATTTTTGGCAGAGATTTAAGGAGGCCATGGGCACAGAATTACGTTTGAGTACAACCTATCACCCACAGATCGACGGGCAGACTGAGAGAGTCAATCAGATGCGGGAAGACACGCTCAGGATGTTCATTTTAGACTTTGGGGGAGGATGGAAGATATATCTCCCTTTGGTAGAGTCCGCGTATAACAACTCTTACCAATTCACGATTGGCATGGCACCGTTCCAGGCATTGTATGAGAGACCTTGTCGTTCACCCGCTTATTGGTTAGAGGTGGGTGACAACAAACTATTGGGGCCGGAGATTATCCAGGAGACATCTGTCAAGATAGAGTTGATCCGAAGGAGGATTCGGATAGCTCAGGATAGACAGAAGAGTTATGCTGATGTTTCACAGAGGCATGTGGAGCTAGAGGTTAGGGATCATGTATTAGTCCGGGTATCCCCTACGAAAGAGGTGATGAGGTTTGGCAAGAAGGGTAAATTAGCACCGAGGTACGTGGGACCTTTCCCTATTATTGAGAGGGTGAGACCGGTAGAATATAGACTGGGGTTGCTAGAGCATCTTCAGCGGATACACGACGTGTTCCATGTGGCATCACTGAAGAAATATCGAAGGAGCGAGAGGGCCTTCTGGCACATTCCACTCGAGAAAATTGATTTACAGCCAGACATCTCGTATGATGAAAGACCGGTGGCTATTCTGGATCGTAGTGAGCGCAAGTTACGATCCAAGGTTGTTCCACTAGTTAGAGTACAGTGGGGTCATCACAATATTGATGAGTCTACCTGGGAGCGGGAGGAGGATATGAGGGAATAATATCCAGAGCTATTCACCACAGGTACGACCTAATTTCGGGGACGAAATTTTTTTGTAAGGGGGGAGTATGTAACACCCCGTAATTTTATGCATTTAATATTTAATTAATTCGGGAATTATAAATTACTTGTGTGTCGTAATTTTGATTGAATTAATTAGGGTAATATTTATTTAAATATTAATCGGGGAGTGAATGGTTAATATTTAGAGAAATTTAATTACTAAGTGAATAGTAATAATTTATTTACGTCATTTCGGGTATTAGTGACGGGGTATGTACTTATCTAAGTCGGAAGTCGGTATAGACTAATTTGGGTGTGAGATAAGAATTTTTATAAATTATTTTGAATGCCAATTTTGAGTGTACGGTTGAGTCCGGATGGGCCGAGATAGTCGAAAAAGTGTACATGGGGGTAGTAAACGGATCACGGGAAGCCGGGCCCACACAGGGGTATTTGGGTCACTTGGGTTTGACCCATTTGGCAAAAAACGGGATTAAGCCTAATTACTTAATTAAAAGAAAAAGGGGAACGGCTGATGGGCGATTAGAAAACACTTAGTGGGAAAGGAAACCCTAAGAAGCAATTAAAGGCAATTTGGGGGACAAAGGAAAGAGTCAAAGGGGGATTTTATCTTCAACCTTGAGATTCACAACTTCAAATCAGACCCTACGAAACCATAAGGCAAGTGGTTAACTTGATGTAGCATTTAATTTGCATTATGATTCATATTTATGTGATGTGAGAAATCCAAATTTATTTTGGGGATTAAGGGGGTACAAAGGTAGTTTTTTTTGTAAATCAATCTCCTGATTTCGAAATTGTGTAGGAATTTATGTATAATTTGAGATTTGTATATATCTGGTAAGATGTGTAAACCCAGACGAGTTAGGAACAAATTTGAGATAAAGATTTGATGTTGAGATGGGTTAACGAATAATATGGGTTTTCCCCAATTTAGAAAAATAGTTGAGAACGAAAATTAAACTGTGTTTGGGGGCTTTATTGGGGTTCCTTATGAGGTTCTTGGTGTATTATATTGATGAGAGGACTTGGGTTAGACTGTAGAAGAAGTTGGGCATTTGAGTTTTTTGTTCATGGCTAAAACAGAGACCTGGGGAAGACAAAGACCTTTCTTTGACCCCTCGCCTAATTGACCCCGGGTGATCAGTCCTAAATTAAATTAGAACATGTTCCTCAGTTGTTTCATTATTAGCATCAATGTCGCCTTTTTAATTACTAACCACCTAAGTGAGAAAATTATAATGGTGCCAAGTTTGATCTTTCATTAATTTAATGAAATACTCATGCGGAAACAAAATAATTTAACAATCACAATTAACTGAAATCCACCATTCGCATCTAATGTAAGAGGGTACTTTAGATTGATGGAGGCGTAACCCCTTTCAAGTATGGTGATGATAAGTTAATTAGGTAAAACCTTGGATTAGTGATAGAACACGCAAACACAAACTCAATGAAGATAAGACTTAGTTTAAACTCACAAATCTCTCGTGTATAACTCAGAAAAGTAGTAAAGAAACTTAGGAGTAACTTAGCTAGAGGGAGAGAGATGTAAGCACACTAGATACACCTTGGTAGGTAGACAAACACACCAAAAACACTCTCAAGGATCTCTGTCAAGTATTAAAAGCTTCGTAATAAATGACAAGGGCGGGTGAATAAGATCTCTGGTTTGTAATAACTCTCTCTTTGATGTGTATTCTCTCTAGCAATAACTTCTTAAACTCTCAAAAGATCATCCTCTCCTTAGGGGTGGTTGGGGTCCTTAAATAGCCCCGCACACCATTCCCGAGGCAACTCAGTCATTAAAGACTATGAAAGACATCCCTCATACTTTATGTCACAACATTAAATGCCTGATGCACTAGTTGTCTCCACATCATAAACATTAAATGCCAAGACATGCCTTTTGCCTAACCACTGTGTGTTAGGGGGATGTTGTCGCAGAGGTGGCTCACCAATTTCCTGACAGCCCCAAATACTACGGTGGTTTACTCAAGTGCAGGTCAGACATTGTTTATCTGGCTAGTGACATCACCTACAGTAGATGTGAAATTAAGTAGAGGGTTATTTGGTTCACAGCCCAACGCCCGATGGAACTCCAAGCTGCTTCGCCCGAGGTTCCACGATCAGGGTTCTTCGATGTTTTACCAGGTGTATCTAAGATGGTTGGAACGATCCCCAATGGTGCCCCACTTCTCAATCCTCCAAACTAAGTCCCTCTAAAGTTCCCACGGTGAGGTCATTTGGTAGATCATGAAAGCTCTCCCAGGCCCTGCCAAGCCTGGTCTCTCGCGAGTACCGTTTGACCTCACACTAAAACTAATTATTATTCTCGTTACATCATTACAATCGTTATAACTTACAGTCAATATAAACAAAGATACAATATGACTAGTACAACAAACTAAAATACAAGTTATCGTGCTGAGCTGCCTTGCTTGAGCTTCCACGGTGCCTTAATCCCCCAAACACTATTGCTAATGCGAAATTACCTCTAATCTCAAGATTACCTTCAAGCCCCCTCTACATTTTCCCCTTCGTGGAGAGATTTATTGGGGCAAGAAATGTCTGCACGAAACTTCTCATGCCGATGAACCTTCTCTGTGTGAAAAAATTTTGGACCCCTTTCCCTCGTTAGAGCCGCAACATTATAATCTCTAGGAAAAAGTAAAATTCTCCCCGATGTACCTGAGCCGAAGCACTACGAATTGTTAGGGCTTTGACGAAGGGACATCGCCACTTTTTCCTTATACTGCGTTTCAACCATTCTAGCTTTATTATTATTTGAAATTCTCTCGAAAGTCCTACTAACCTTCTCAAATACTCGTTTTGATTCTTGGTAAGTGAGATTCTCCCCGATGTAGCTGAGTCACCATTTGAACAACGTTGGAACTTGTGAAGAGTTGGGCCTTATTGGATATGTCTGACAAAAATTCTGGCGCCAAAACTCAAATTTACTATATAAGGCAACCCCTTCTATTCCCTAGGCATCGCTTCGTAAGTGAGGTGGCGGTGTCTTTTCAACTTTCAGAACACTTTCCGAAGTGCCACGTGTGCATTTGAAATGATTATAGGCGGTTGTGCACGTGCGATGGTAGGAAACTCAAAAGACAGGTTTTAAAAGCTTCAAACATCCCTTTTATTTTAAAACCCTTCTATTTACTCCATCTTCTTCAAGCTCCCGTATTTATTAAAGAGGGAAAGTTTGTGCGAACTTTGTGCGAACTCCATTGTTGCCTGATTCTTTTTTCACTCCTTCCTCCTCTCATCCTTTACACCACCGCCTGTGGTTGTGCCACTCCACCTTCATTCCCAAACCTTCTTTCACCAAGCTTTTTCCCTTACCTCATTTTTGTCTGCAATGGCCTCCTCCAGCCACACTTCCACACCTGCCACCAGTGTGCCACCTACCACCGCCGGCTCAAGCGCCGCTTCCCTAGACACTGCTCGTCAAGAGCAACTTCGCTTCTATCGCTGGGACCCCATCTTTGGTGAAGGTGATAAATTTTCTGAGGCATGCAAGACTTGCCATTTCTCATCCAAGTTCGACCCCTTACTGTTGGGTGATGAGGAAATGGATTCATCAAAGTGGGTCTATCTTCCACCAGAGGGAATTCTGCATTTTTTCCTGGACCGTGGTGACTTTCCCTATTCCCATATCGACTTCGAAGCACCTGGGGGGTCACCAACCCATTTCATTGCCTAGCATACACACATACAGAGCTCCCACACTACTGCTATTACTAAGGTTGGGCTTCATCGCGCACACTGGTTTGGGGAGTTCACACTCTCAAAGCACAACGCGACGTTACAAGTGCTAGTTTCCCAATGGAACACCACAACTCACACCTTTTTTGCTACGTGAGGGGAGTTCACCGTTACACTGGAGGACATCTGTGAACTCCTTGGGTTTGATCCCATGGGTGAGTTCACCTACCACGATGAGCATCTAGATACCGAATAGGCTGCTGATCGAGTTGAGATGGATCGGATCTGCTACAGTTGAACCGGTTCCTCAAATAAAGTCATATTTACCCCCTTATCAACTATTTTTTCGAAGCTCCGACGCCGAAGGATGTTAGTGATGTAATGGTCCGCGGTAGAGGTACCTCCTTGTAACTACCAACCAACATACTTGTATTGCTTTCACGCTTCTTCCTTACTGGGAAACCCAATGATCAGCCCAGGAGGGACCTAATAAATATTTTTGTTCGTTTGGCCAGAGGGTTCAACCTTCCTCTGGACGCCATTGCCCTGGGGACCCTCTATACCTGGTTGGATTGAACACACATCGATATGGCATGATCACTAGGTCGTTAAAACTTGGCAAATTTCGCCAACACCATAATTTTGATGGGCTTCCTCTACACCTGCCTTCCTGCTATTGCTGCTAAGACTGTTTCTCTGCCTGTGAGCCAAGGTATCAAGCCCCCACGCCTCCTATGTTTTCACAAAAAGCAAAGTCGAAAGGAGATAAATGAAGTTTTTAACCTTTTAGACTCCTTTGTGATGAGGCCATACAGCGAATATACATTTTCCCACAATTGGGATTTCTTTCCTTCTTCAGCCACAATGGTCAAGTTCATCCTAGTGGTAGAAGATCCCTCGCAAGCCGTGGTGCTTCTATTCTCCCCTGGATTTCTTCCTTCGTACACCAAATGGAGATACATCTCATAACCCTACAACCCTAACAGATGTAGCAGGCAGTTCGGGTTCAATCAGGGGGCCCCTCGACCTTTGTTTCAACACAGCCATCCAACGTCCACTTTTACTAAAGCCTGCACTTTATATACTGAAGCCGCGGTGCTCGATGTGACGTCCACCATCTACGACCGTGTCACCCTTCCTAGTGCCACTAGGAAAGGCGATGTATCCACCTCTTTCGCCACCAAATTCGATTTGGGGCAACTGGAAATGATCCATGACTACATCCAGTCCCCTCCTCAATCTCCCCTAGTCCTTTCCTTCTCTTCTTCTGAACTGGGTCTTAAGGGGAAATCCATGCTTGGGGTTGAGTTTCCCTTAAGTAAAATCATTAAAGAATCTCCCCAGGAGTTACCCCCTCATTGCCCGATGATCCCAACTGCCACCCCAAAACCCAAGTTCGTTGCAGCTCCCAAACAATTTGTAGCTTCGATCGAAGTTGTAAAGGGAGAAGGGCCTTCTGAGCCGCCTACTAAGAAGGCCAAGAAGTCCAAGTCCTCAAAGTCTAAGGCCCTAGTTCAAGCACAAACTCCTTTGGAGGCATTCCCAATTGCCTCCGTTCCCCCTCCCATGTATCTAGAGATGGCTGAAGAGCTGAGGAGGCAGGTGCAAGCTGAAGTTGACAGAATACATACTAAGTTTCAACGGCGCACTATCATCGTTCCTCCTCTGGGTACGTTTCCCATGATTTTGGTTGATCCCAGCGAGCCACCAACAAAAAGGAGAAGAAGGTCGAGGGTGCCTGAAAGTGGTGGTGCAACGAGCTCAAGGAAGAAAACGCTGGGAACCAAGTCCCAGAAGAAATGTATGCTTGTGAAACCTTCGTCCCCAACTCCTTCTGCTGCTGCCTCTTCACCACCTTCACCAGTGGTTATACCTTCTTGTTCTCCTTCTGGATCTGAGGTATGTGTGCATTCTTTATTTCTTATTCCTCTTACCTTTAGGTGTTTTGCATCTTCTCATTTCTTAATAAGAAAGTGTTTTGGTGCAGGGAGTTGAAGAAGAAAGGCCTTGTCCCCCCACTCCCCTCGTAAGCCGCTTCGTGTGGGGGGGGGGGGGGGGGGCATTGCAGTGTCTCTCCAGTAGACACTAATATTCCCCGTTCCCCCTTGATAAGTCTTACTTACTCTCGCCGTTCATCTTCGCAAAGGGACAAAGAAGTTGCGATGGAGGATGCTACCATTGAGTCTGCTGAAATAACTAGCCAACCCGAGGGAACTACTGCAGCCTTCTCTGAGTTACCCTCAGAGAAGGAGGTCCCTCTGCCCTTTGTTGTGGTCGAGGAGAGTGCCCCGCAGGTAAATTTCTTGCCAAGTCTTACATATTTTTTTTGTTCCCTTATTTTGTTTATGATCTCTTACATGTTGGTCCATTTTAGGTGGAAGTGGCGTCACTGATAGCCAACATTATCCTTCCGCCTGAATTGACCAGACCCATTACTGAGGTTCCTCTTTTTGGTGCCATAACAGGGGTAAGTTATATGAATTCCTACCTCTTATTGTTTTTGTGTTTACTCCTTGCGTCTAACACTTGGTTTTACATTAGTAGCTTTCCCCAAGTCTCTCTCCACCATTTTCCCTTAGTGGCCTTTTTCCCTCCAAGGCCACGGTCGATGCTACTGCTCTCGTTGGGACATCTCTTGAGGGTTTAGCGTCTCATTCAGATGATGCGCCTGTGATGGCTTTAGCACCTTATATTGGCGAGGGAAGTTTGTCTATTGTTGAAGCTTCTTCAATCGAGGGCCCCGCTGAATCTACTGAGACAAGGAGCCCGCCTCCAACGGTTTCTACCATCATGGCCCCCGTGGTGACTCCCGTTCTCGCTCCTACTGCTGTTGTGGTACTTTGCTGATTTCTCTGTATTTCTCAGTTTCTCAAACTTCACCTATGTAGGTGACTTAACCATGAAAATACTTGTTAAGGTTTTTCCAAAAAACTCCACCTATATCAATGACTTAACAACGAAAACGCTTGTTGAGATTTTTATAAACTCCACCTATATCGGTAATTAACAATGGAAACGCTTGTTAAGATTTTCATAAACTCCACCTATATCGGTGACTTAAAATCGAAAACGCTTGTTAAGATTTTCATAAACTCCACCTATATCGGTGACTTAACAACGAAAATGCTTGTTAAGATTTTCATAAACTCCACCTATATCGGTGACTTAACAATGAAAATGCTTGTTAAGATTTTCCTAAACTCCACCTATATCGGTGACTTAACAACAAAAATGGTTGTTAAGCTTTTCATAAACTCCACCTATATCGGTGACTTAACAACGAAAACTCTTGTT
The DNA here is from genome assembly GCA_949130495.1 of Sambucus nigra. NCBI lineage: Eukaryota > Viridiplantae > Streptophyta > Magnoliopsida > Dipsacales > Adoxaceae > Sambucus > Sambucus nigra. The sequence continues at coordinate 309,592,626 of OX422221.1, read as the reverse complement.
AAGATTTTCATAAACTCTTTATTTCCTTTAACTGTTTCAGGTTGCTCGGGAGGATTCCCCACCAGTTACTTCACCCATTTCCTCGCCCTATCAGGAACCTATCGCTTCAGAGGAATCCAGCCATGATGACCAAGGTTCCATGACCGGTGTTGCTGCGGAGAGCGAATCTGGGTATGAGCTTCCTCTGCCCGACTTGGCTCCTCACCCCTTCTGCCTGATGGTACTCCACCGTTCTCCTAAAATGCCCACCAACCACCGTTTGGCAATTGAGCAACTTGTGAGCTATCATCCTGAAACCTTCACGGTGGTCTGCCTACGTTCAATCATCTCAGTTATGAGCTACAGGCTTCGAGGCATGGTCACCGTTATTGCTGAAATTGTCAATACTCTAACTACAAATGTTACCAGACCCTTCCTCAACCAATTCTTAGGTTATCTGAGGGAGTTGGGTCGTGACGGGTTCCGTTTTGATTGGCTCATCGCGCATTTGAAAACTTTGAAGAGCCAGCAGTTGGACAGCCAAAGGGAGCTATTGCGAAAACATCAGGAGGATCAGCGGGCCGAGGAAGCCAAGTTAGCCGAGCTAGAACCTCTTCTTGAAACCATTGACAAAGAGGTGGGGAACCTTGAAGAAGCCGTGCGCGCGATGAAGTCAAAACGAGAGAAACTCCTCATTGAGCATACACAGGCACAGATAAGGTTGGAGGTCTCTATCAACGCTCAATGGTCTTGCCAAGCAGCTTCTTCGGGACTCCCTAGAGATTTTTTATCTTCTCCAGATCTGTGGTTCCTTCTTGGAGAATGAACTTGTATATATATTTTCCTTTTCTTCTCATGTAATTCTTGGGCAATAGCTCCCAATTTTGTAATGCCCCAAAGTTTATGAATGGAAAAAGATACTTATTTTCTTATGTCATCTCTTTGTGTTACAACGGTTTTCTTAGATTGTGAAGTGTGAAGTTCTATAATTCTTTTATCTCTTCTTGAGCCATAATAAAAAGAACTTGTACACTCATTATAATAAAAATGATGAACTTGTGTATTCATAACAACCAACTACATCAATGGTCAAACATAACTGTTTACACATGATAGACTTTCAACCATTTATTATTAAATCTTAAATGGCCTGTCTTCTTCCATCTTAGAAATTAAGCAATAACCTGAGTCGTGAGCTTCCTTCATAATAAAAGGCCCTTCCCAATTTTTTGCAAACTTGGGAAGAGGAATCCCCCTAATGTGTTTCACTACCTCTTTTAATACGCGGTCTCCCTCCACAAACTTCATTGGTCTCATTAAGATATCATACGCCCTAGAGAGTTTCTTCGTATACATTTGAAAGTGCTGCATCGCATTGTCTCTGTGTTCGTCCAACGCTTCCAACTGCACATGTCTATTCTGGGGAAGCACGTTACTTCGCAAGGCATATCTAGCAGAGGGTACTTCTAACTCTACTGGGAGAATCGCCTCAGCCCCATAAACACGAGAGAACGGTGTATACACTGTGGGCTTCCTCTTAGTCATCCGATAGGCCCATAAAACGGCTGGTATCTTGTCATCCCACGATCCTGGGAAGTCCTCCATTGTTTTAGCCAAGATATTGACCAAAGTTTTGCTAGTCGCTGCGGCTTGATCATTTCCCTTTGGGTATGCCACCGTCGAAGTGTGATGGACAGTGGAGTATTTGTCTGTGAGCATTGTTACTTTTGAATTGACGAAAGGGGTTCCATTATCTGAAAGGATAATCTTTGGGATCCCGAAATGATAGATGATATATTCTCTGATGAAGTTGCTCACCACTCCCACTATTTCCCTTCTGAGTGGTATCACCTCGTCCCACTTTGTGAAGCAGTCCATTGCTACTAGTATCCATATCTTCCCCCTCGAGGAAGGGTGTATTGCCCCAACCAGGTCGAACACCCAACTGTGAAAAGGATAAGGCATTTCCAGGGAGTGTAAGTCCACTGATGGGGCATGGATCATATTTCCATGAAGTTGGCAAGCCTTTCACCTTCGAACGAACTCAGCCGAATTTTTTTCCATCGTTGGACAATAGTATCCCAAAGTTATCAAATGGTCATATAACTTGACCCCTTTTATGTGAGCTGGATCGTGTGCCTGCTTGAGGACCTCCGTTGCCTCTTCTCTCGTGATACAACGCAAAGGCCTGTTGAAGTATCCCCTTCGATAAAGTTGCCCCTCTTGAATGTAGAATCTCAGGGCCCTTCGCCGGAGTCCCATCGCATCAATTTTCTCCATTAGGACAACTCCATCCTTAATGAAGTCGATGTAGGGCTGTCTCCAGTCAGGCCAAGCCTCCACGAAATGAAATTTCGCTGCCTTGAAGAACAAATGGCATTTTTCGCATTTCGGTTATAGCTCTGTCGCGTCATGTTTCATCTTAGGCCAAAAATACCCCTCTCTTTAAATCCTCCGATAAAGGGGTATCTCAGTTGTTTCGCAGTGCACTTCGTGTGTTTTCTTCAATCTTTGCCCTGCCTCTTCTGGATCGATGCATCTCGACAACCACCCTCTTGTATTTCTGAAGTAAAGGTTTCCCTGATTCGTGAAGTAATAGGTTAATTCTCTCAGCCCCATCACTCCTTCCCCAGATTCCAATTGCCTTTTGATCTCTCCCCTCCAGTTTGCGTCCTCTTCCATTGGTAGAATTGACTGCACCATCGAAGGAGATGTTCTTCATTGGATCACGACAGTATTTGCATCGTTCCTCATGATGATCTTCTGGGCAATGGTGGCATATGTGTCTGGGTGGCGGTTCATCATTTTAGGCTGCCTCTTAATCTTGGTCCGATGGAACTGGCCGAGGAGCCTCTGAATGATTATTCTGTATGGTGACAGCCTCATGTGTTTCAATATGTATTATACATTCACTTGCTGAACCACCAAGTTTGAATTCCCCTTGATGTAAAGTGAACAGATGCCCCTTCGAAGAGCCTCTAGCAATCCCAACACCAATGCTTCGTATTCTGCCTCATTGTTAGAACAAGGGAAATCTAACTTGTAAGAAAGGAAAATCTCCTCTATTCCTTTCGAAAGAATAACCCCTGCTCCTCCTTTCTTTTCTTTCGATGACACATCGAACTACATTGTCCATTCATTTTCCATTGCGTCTAGATGGTTGTCCTGCAAATCATCTCCTGTAATATCTTCTTTGGGTAGCTCGAACGTTCCTGAGGGGCAAATAGCCAACAGATCAGCGTATGCTTGGCTTTTGATTGTGCGAGGCACCACGCACTTCAAGTCATATTCAAATAGGATGAGGAACCACCTAGATTCCCTACTAATCAAAATCGTTCCTGCTAGCAAACACTTAATAGGATCACATCTAGTTACAATATGAATTGTAAAAGACAACATATAATGCCTAAGTTTTTGTGCTACAAAGACTAAGGCTAAACAATGCCTTTCTAAGCTACTATATCTGACTTCTGGTCCATGGATGATCCTGCTGAGGTAATAGACTCACTGTTCTTGCCCGTCGATCTCTTGTGCCAGCAAAGCTCCCACGGACCTCATGATGGATGTGAGGTACAGTTGCAACGGTATTCTTGCCTTTGGGGGAACCATGATCTGTGGTGAAACGAACAGTTTCTTCAGCCCATCGAGAGACTCCTGGTGAACCTCCTCCCACTTGAACTTCACGTTCTTTCACAACACCTGCATTAATAGATGTGTTACTTCGACTAATCCAGGCACAATTCTCCTAAGGTAGGAGACTTTACCGAGGAAACTCTTCATCTCTTTTTCTCTTCTCGGACATGGCATTTCCAAGATCGCTCGCTTTTTATCCTGGTCCATCTGCACCCCTTTTCAGTCAACCACAAAGCCTAGGAATTTCCCACTTATTACTCTGAAAACACACTTCAGTGGGTTCATCCACAATTTAAACTTCCTGCAATGAGAAAACACCTTCCTCAAATCGCTCAGATGGGATTCCTCCTTCCTCAATTTGATGACCAAATCATTCACATAGAATTCCACAAAATTTATGGAAGAAGTCGTGGAAAATGGCCATCATTGTTCTCTGGTAAGTCGCCCCAGCGTTTTTGAGTCCAAACGGCGTCACCCTGTACATGAAGTTACCCAACGGGGTTCTGAATGTTATCTTCTCTGCATTCGTGGGGTCTATCTTAATCTGGTTGTACCCTACATACCCATCCATGAATCTATACATCTCAAGACCATCCGTTGCATCTATTAAGCTATCAATGGAGGGCAGAGGGAACTCATCTTTGGGGCAAGTTATATTCAAATGTCTGAAGTCCACGCAGATCCTTATTTGGTTTTTATCCTTCTTCCCCACTGGGATAATACTGGATAGCCAGAGTGGGTGTTGTATCGGTGTGATGAACCCTGTCATTATTAAGCATTGAACCTCTTCCTTGATCTTCAAATCTAGCTCAGGCTTGTTCGTTCTCATTGCTTGTTTCACTGTAATGGCTTAAGGCATTACATTCAACTTATGGCAGCTTACTTCCTCGTCCAACCCCTCCATCTCTATGTATTTCCATGCAAAAATGTCTATAAACTCCTAAATCAACTCAACCAAGGCCTCTCATTTCTCCTTACTGATATCCTTTGAGATGAAGATGGGCCTTGGATCTCCCCCTCCTTTGGCCAGGTTCAACTGCTCCAACTCTTATGCCTATCGCTTTCGCTGATCTGCCATGTAGTCTGGCTCTTCGACGGCATCCTTTACGAACTCCTGTATATTGGAGTTATCTATCACCATGTATTTTCCCTATTAATCCACTAAAAAGCATTCATAAATCGGGTCAACCTCATCATCAACTTCCTCGATCGCCCGCTCAAATCGTTATAATCGATACACCACCTTCCCTTCCTTGGTAACGACCTTCTTGTATTGTCTACTGGTAGTGGTGACTGCCTTCCTCTTCCTTTCTCAGGAAGCCTCGGGCACTCTTTCTCTCGAGAATCGTCTCAGCACACTTTGTCGTTGGACCTCATGTTCTATTGAATCCACTCTGGGCCTCATTCTGTCTTTGAGCTGCTTCGAGATGCCTTGGGGTCGTGGGACCACCTGGTGAGATTCTTCGATAATTTCCCTTGCGCTGCTCGCAACCTCCTTCTTCTACTCGTTTAAGGGCCCCATCATTTCTCTTATCGAGGGAACCCATGCTCCCGCTCCTTCCATTCTTCTTGTTAAGACCGGTACATCTTCCTTTAACTCTGTGTAAAATGTTGCGTCCACCAGGTGAGCCTCCTCAACAGCGAAGGGCCTTTTTGTAGCCCTAATGGTCACCTTTGTTCCCTTGACATTCGCTTTGTCACATTGGTGGTATGTAGAAGGAACTAGCCCTTGGTTGTGCATCCATACCCTTCCTATTAGCAGATGATAGGAAGTTGCACTCTCTATTACGTGGAACTTGATATGGGAACTCATATTTCCCATTACAATCCCAACATTGACGTACCCAATGGATTTGGAAGAATGATTATCATACCCCGAAATTACCAAAGGCATGGGGACCATCCTTTCTTCTGGAATATTGGCGACGTGGTAAGAGTTGATCGGCATGATATTGATGGAAGCTCCCCCATCCATATGAGTCCTTGAAAAGATAACTCCGTTGACACTGACAGTCACATACAACGGCCTGTTGTGAGGGAACCTTACAACCCTATCTGCATTACTGAAGGTTACCTCTGATAGAAACCTCCTTACCAACCTGGCCATGGGTCCATTCCATCTCAGCGAAGGGACTACGCTCTTCCTCACAATATCAAGTATTTCATGGGTTATCTCCAACCTACTCTCCTTTAGAATCCCTACTTGGTCGAAGAACCAGGTGAACTTCGGGGATTTTGAAACTGCACAGTATTCTAGAGTTGGGTCTACTTCCTCACCTTCAACACTGTACACCTCCTCCACATCCTTGGCACTTGCTTCGTTATAAGCCAACACTACATTAGCCATTCCCCTTGTACAATCTTCTAGAGCCTCCTTGTACTTTTCTTGCTTCGCCGCTGACTCTCTTTCTCCTCTTTCCGCCTCTTCATTATAGGCCACCACGAGATTGGCCCCATGTGCTGGAAGTGGGTTATTATTGATGTTGTGTGTCGAGATTTGTATTGTCCCTACCTTCACGTACATATTGATGATTCTTCTTAGTGCGAAATAGCTCTTGGTTGGATATTGGATCCTCCGATGAACCTGACAGTACTTTGGATCCGCCTTCGTTGTCGCATCGGGCTCCCCAGCGGGAACGTCCTTTGGCTCATAGACCGTTCCCCATTAGACCATCGCATTGTAACAGCTGACAGCTTCTTCCACTGTACAAGTCAATGATGGTGGGTCCTCCCTGTCTCTTCCAAACTTCCTTGTATTGTCCTTCTACTGTGCCTTGCCCCTATCTCCCCCTTAGGTGTATCCTACCCATGGGGGCAGAGACCTTCCCCCCGCGGGTTGCGTCGGCTGCCTAAACATCATAGGCACCACCATCGGATTGGGTCGTACCACCAAAGAGATATTTCTCGCTACTTTTAATAACACCGCAAAAGTCCCCTCGCGCGTCTCATTGATAAGATGGCAGATATACTCAGGAAGCAGCCCCTCAGCACAGATCTGCAACAACTTTGATTCTTTCGCCTCCTCCCTCACGTCGAGGGATCTTTTCTCGAACCTTTGAACATAGGCCACCACTTCTTGCCCAGGTCTTTGCTTCTCCCTACCCAGTTGGGTCAAAGTGAATTCATCTTCTACCAGAAAGAACTTCTGGACAAACAATACATGCATCTCCTCCCATGTAGAAACGCTGTTAGGAGTCAAATGGGAGTATTAGGTGTATACTTTATCCGTTAAGGATGTGGAAAACTCCCTCAACCTAAGATTCTTATTATTGCAATGTGATCCTAAGTGTTCAACAAAGCTCTTAATATGCTCCTTCGGGTTCCCACCTTTCCCTGTATATTTTCCAAAGATAGGAGGAATATAGTCCTTTGGATAGGGCTTATCATTGTATTCCTGAGGATAAGGTGTTCGAAAGTCATCATAAATCGAAGCTACCTCGCCAGCAGATTACGAGGAATCCTTCATGAACTTCAGCATCTCTTTCTGCATTTCTTTCCTGATTTCCTCCATAGGTGATGCTACTGGGGCAACAACCAACGGGACCATGGGCCGAGTGATCATTGCAGCTAGAGCAACCGTCAAAGTTAGGGCCATTGAAATTATTGAGGTTCCCACTACTGGATTTACAATAGAGGGTATGCTTATTGGGACCGTTCCCGCTACACCTGCACCTGTTGGGGCCGTTGGAGCTACCCCTGGTGTTAGAAGTCATTAGCCTCCAATCCTTCCAGCATAGTTGAAGCTACTGGAGTTTGCAAAAACTCATAAAACTTGGTCATGAGGAGCGCCACCTTAGTGGGTCCCAACCTCGCACTCGTGGAAGCTTGTGTCACCCCCGGAATGCCTTACATCGCCGGAACTGGAGGTACCTCTACTCGAGGAGACCCATCCCTTAGGGCCTCTTGTTCTCTCACATCTTATTCTTCATTATGTTGGATGTCATTAAAGTTGAGCCTTCGAGTAGAATTATCTTGCGCCATAATCCTTACTTAGAAGAATGCCTCCCCAGCAGAGTCGCCATAATCCTTACTTAGAAGAATGCCTCCCCTTTGAAGTATAGTGATGATAGGTTAATTAGCTAAAACCTTGGATTAGTGATAGAACACGCAAGCACAAAATCGATGAAGATAAGACTTAGTTTAAACTCACAAATCTCTCGTGTATAACTCAAAGAAGTAGTAAAGAAACTTAGAAGTAACTTAGCTAGAGGGAGAGAGACGTAAGCACCCAAGATACACCTTAGCAGGCAGACAAACACATTAAAAACACTCTCAAGGATCTCTGTCACGTATTAAAAGCTTCGTAATAAACTGTAAGAGAGTAGTCTAATTTTGGGGAAATACTCGATTTTAGCACGTGTTTGACTTGAGCAACTTCGGTTGCGCCTACGTATCCTTTATGCTCGGAATCAAAGTCAGCGTAGTTCGTGGGTTCGTACTATTCGCCGGAAAACTCATTGTGGTGGTTTTTTGGAGAGATGGGAGGTGTTGCCACTCTTCTCAAAGAACTCATCTCAAAACTCTCTCTAAAACCCCATAAGATAAGAAAATGATTCTTCCACTCTCAAGAAGCTCTCCCTCAAATGTATGGGGGGAGGGATTATTTATAGCAAAACCAACCCAAGTGGGTCGCCACATGTCAATTAACTCGTGGTGACACATGTCCTATTTTAAGTGTCATGTGTCCCATAACATATGTCAAAACTCTCAATACTAGAATATTGTCTAGTTAATATGTAAATAACACACAAATACACGTGATATGTCCGACGCGCATAATAATACCTCAGTCGCATAAACAAATGGACTTTTGTCAATATTAATCATCTCTAATCATATTTAATAATTTAATGAGAGGCTTATCATTAAGACCCTCCTACATTTTCCCCCTCGTACATATAGTTGATATATTGATACATGTCTGAAATATATCGACTGTATGTACGAAATAATTTTAGTCAGTTTTCATATTTTCGATCGACCTGTGGATCGTGGGTAATAATCTCATATCTCATTTCATCTTAATGATGTACTTTTACCTCATATATCACATTTTATGATATAATGCAATCTCATATTTCATATCTCAGTTATATGATATACATCAATTTTATATCTCATATCTTAAATCCCATTTTGCATCTTTGATCTCATAGGTTATTCCGAAGGACCTCGTTTATCATTATTTTCATACGAATGATATATACCGAGTGTTGCCCCCATTCCTATTTAAATGATCATGCATCCACATTTTTATTGCGATTGTTTGTAACTCTGCTTTGGTAAAGAGTATTATCATGAACACATAATAACTACCTCAGCATTCGCTTTCGTCATTCTCAACCAAGCTTGGTGAAAGTATTATTACGGTTTACATAATAACTACTTCATCGTCCTTGATTAATCTTTTAGTGCATGCACATGTTGTTTGACTTGTTTTAATCATGATGAGGTTTCTTGTGCATGCATGTATTATTGACTCGCTCAAATGACCACTTTTTAATGTTTTTTCACAAACTCACACCTATAAGGTGACTTAATGATGAGAACACACTTGTCAAGGTTTTTTCGCAAACTCCACCGTTAGAGGTGACTTAACAATGAAAACACACTTGTTAAGGTTTTTCGCAAACTCCACCGTTAGAGGTGACTTAACAATGAAAACACACTTGTTAAGGTTTTTCGCAAACTCCACCGTTAGAGGTGACTTAACAATGAAAACACACTTGTTAAGGTTTTTCACAAACTCCACCGTTAGAGGTGACTTAACAATGAAAACACACTTGTTAAGGTTTTTCGCAAACTCCACCGTTAGGGGTGACTTTAATAATGAAAACACACTTGTTAAGGTTTTTTCGCAAACTCCACCGTTAGAGGTGACTTAACAATGAAAACACACTTGTTAAGGTTTTTCGCAAACTCCACCTATAACGGTGACTTAACAATGAAAACGCTTGGTAAGATTTTTCATAAACTCCACCTATAACGGTGACTTAACAACGAAAACGCTTGTTAAGATTTTTCATAAACTCCACCTTATAACGGTGACTTAACAACGAAAACGCTTGTTAAGATTTTCCATAAACTCCACCTTATAACGGTGACTTAACAACGAAAATTCTTGTTAAGATTTTTCGTAAACTCCACCTATAACGGTGACTTAACAATGAAAACGCTTGTTAAGATTTTCCATAAACTCCACCTTATAACGGTGACTTAACAACGAAAACGCTTGTTAAGATTTTCCATAAACTCCACCTTATAACGGTGACTTAACAACGAAAACGCTTGTTAAGATTTTCCATAAACTCCACCTTATAACGGTGACTTAACAACGAAAACGCTTGTTAAGATTTTTCGTAAACTCCACCTATAACGGTGACTTAACAATGAAAACACACTTGTTAAGATTTTTCCTAAACTTATTCTTCTGTACCAGTTTTTTAGGGACGGGAGCCCATACCTGCCGAATGGCAAACTAGGCACAATCCTTCGTCTGTTTCCATCAATGACCAACTTCTTCGGACGAGTCAAGTCATAACGATCGTGGTTCAACTACCGACCAATTTGATAAAGTTTTTTGGAATATAATACACATCTGTAGAAGACTTATCTCAACACTCGCAAAGTTCTCATAATATGATGTCATATCTGAAGGCTGACTGACTTTGTCAATTTCTGAGTGATAACTAGTTAACCCGTTTGAACTCTTTGCGAAAGAAACTGAAGAAGCTTTTGTAATGGCCTGCTTGGATGTTACTATACTCTGAAGGTTCATCAATCTAACCTTGGCATGGATGATGTCGAAGAAGCTTTAGACTACAAGCTACGTTACATCATAATATCCATTTGCCCCCTTTATTTTATTTTATCTTAAGATAAAATAAATTACATATATCCTTTACAATTCCCACCCGAAAAAAAAAATGAAAGCAACCTAATTATTACATTTCATGGGGTGTATCTCAAACTGTCGAGTTTTTGAACAATGATTTGATATTTGTGTCGCTCAATATCTACTCGTTCAGCAGCCTCTGCAAAATTATATCTTTCTGAAACAATAATATAATATTGCAAATGGTTAGTAAAACTCAGGAAATATCCAAGTACAATTCTCATCATGCCCCCTTTATTTTATTTTATTTGATGTAATTAAATAAAAGTTAAATAAAGTCCGGGGGAATTTGTGTAATGAATCATAACCACCCATACTTGTTGTTTGAGTACACGACATATTAAACTCGAGAGTGTATAATATCAATGTTAACCATGAGTTGTAACATACTCAACACTTTCATAGATGATTCATAATTTATGAAATAAACATAAAATAACATTTGCAAATTTCTTCTATGAAATATTAAATAATATTTCATCATGCTCCCTCTGAGTCGTTTTTACTTTTATGTAATAGCATCTAGAAATATCTTGCCATGAATCATAATATTCTTATTGTAAGCACAAAATACTGTGACACATTAACAGACTCGAGCCTCCATCGCTTTAAAGTTTCTCAAAAGCTCTCAATTTTTCATAAAATCTGTTATTTTATCCTTAGCATCCACCAAGACTATCATAAAATCTGTCTAAATTTTTTTTTATTATCTAGAATAAAAAAAATATTTGATTATCCATATACGATCCAATAATCTTGCACTTTATTAAATGAATCAGTTAAATAAAATATTTAACCTTTTCCCTTTGTAATAAATGGATAGTCACAAAAACCAAATAATTTAATTGCAGGCACCAACTCACGTGTAGTCCCATCAATAGCCCTGCATTTGTACTACTAACCAACTAGTATAAAAGTTGTAGCCACAAATCTATTTAGTATCCAGAAAATCTTGGTACCTATTGATCATCCCCAAAACATTAAATGCTCCTGACACTAATACGCACAATACTCTTTTCAGAAGACATTTCCAGCTAAATGAGATAGTTTTAAATATTTTATATATATTATTATCCATCAGTCAAATATACTCACTACCTGACCTCATATTTACATCCCCAGTAAACAAGGTATATTGGCCCAACATCAAAGCACAAGGGGCATCTAAGTATCCAAACGCGAGAGAACACAACTCCGAAATGGCACAGCCTCATAACGCGAGGGAACATCTACACGTTTGGAATATATCCAAATGGGAAATGCGAGGGAGCCTATATCCAAACGCAAAACGTTACTGATCCAACTGTGATTGAAACTCAGGTTTGCCGGATTTTTGAGCTCCCACGGAGGTTCTACGTATTTCAAGCTCACACGGTGGTTTGTCGAGGTTCATGGGATTTTAAGTTCCCACGGTCATCAGCTGATTTGGGTAGCGGATATGGTCTCCTACCAGTTGGAGTTCATCGGGTAGAGGTCCCTCGCAGCAAGTTCCTTATGTTTACAAAAAATATCAGGTGAATCCGTTGAATTTTATGCCAGATCTACACATACAAAAACGAGGTTCATCGGAGCAAAGCTCCATCGGATCCTGACCGAGGTTTGTCGGATTTGTGAGTTCCCACGAAGTTTTTTCATATTTCAAGCTCCCACGAGTTCGTCATTTTTTTATGGTGGTTTGTCAAGGTTCGTGGGATTTCAAGTTCCTACGGTGGTTCTTCGTATCTCCAGATCCCAAGGTGGTTCGTCAGTTTTGAGCTTCCCCGGGGGTTCGTCACATTTCAAGATCACACGATGTTTTTCTATGGAAGTTCGCCAAATTTCAAGCTCCCATGGTTTATGAAGGTTCATCGGAGAAAAAAAAGTTTTGTCACTTCTACCGACGTGAGGTTCCTCGGAATAAGGGAAGTATGATTTCTTAAGAAGATAGGTTATTCAGAAGAAAAAAACGTTCACTGTATTTTGAGTTTCCTCGAACGAGTTTCCTCGATTAATTACTAACGTTCACTCCTAGCTTCATCGCGAAGGGATTCATCAAAGCAAAGCCCAGTTGACTTTTTGTCGAGATGAGGTTATGCTCTTCGTGTTTCCGAAACAACTATTGTGTGGGTATTCTTTTTTTTTTTTAAGATTCGTTGAGCATGTATCTGACTTTAATACGTATAATGCAACGAAGAAAGTAAAGTGTTGAGCATGTATCTCAAGGGCTACTATTTCTGAAAGCACATGCTAATAGCCTAAGCTTTTGGCTGCTGTACTGAAATCATAAAGGGTTGTCCCATCTTTTCTAATCAATCGCTGACAGTTACCCACTACCCACATAGTTTTATCCTTAAACGTACTGTACATCTTGAAAATATCTCAATATATGAATATAATAATGAAACGATTTCCAATTCCCACAATTCTATTTCAATGCTCATAACTTTTATTGTAAGGCCCATGCGGATTACTTACTTTTTGTCAGAGCATTCCTCCTTTTGCCAAACTTTTTTTCAAGAGTCCGATCTGCCAATTAATTTAATCGAGGTACATGAGTGCCTTTTTCAAGAAATGTCTCTTCATGACAATCACTTTTTTTTTAGTCATCTCACTGTGGAGTTCAGACCAAATGGTCATCGTTTTTTTTTTTCTTTTTTTTTTCATAGAGATAATTTAAGGTTCACATCAGCGTAAAAAATTACATCATACTAACACTTATACTTGGATGATAACTCTTTTTCCTTTTAGTCTCTTAGGTACAAAAATATACTCGAGTTTATGAATAAACTCTATGCAAACACAGTTTATCCGACCTCTTACCAAGACATAAATATTTTAAAGCATACTTTCAAAAATAGAAATCTTAGTTAATAACCGAATATTATACGAGAGATCATAAAATAGAAAGATTGAATTTCTTATCTGATAACAAGCTCGTCATTTCCGTTATGATAGTTGGGGCAGAAGTTGCTTCAGCAACTCCCCTTTTTTTCATCACCGACCACTTTTCGATCGCGAATGAGGCGTTACACGATAAAAAAATCATGAATACCTCCCCACCAGAGTCGCCAAATGTAAGAGAGTAGTCTAATTTTGGGGAAATACTCGATTTTAGCACGTGTTTGACTTGAGCAACTTCGGTTGCTCCTACGTATCCGTTATGCTCGGAATCAAAGTCAGCGTAGTTCGTGGGTTCGTACTATTCGCCGAAAAACTCATTGTGGTGGTTTTTTGGAGAGATGGGAGGTGTTGCCACTCTTCTCAAAGAACTCATCTCAAAACTCTCTCTAAAACCCCATAAGATAAGAAAATGATGCTTCCACTCTCAAGAAGCTCTCCCTCAAATGTATGGGGGGAGGGCTTATTTATAGCAAAACCAACCCAAGTGGGTCGCCACATGTCAATTAACTCGTGGTGACACATGTCCTATTTTAAGTGGCATGTGTCCCATAACATATGTCAAAACTCTCAATACTAGAATATTGTCTAGTTAATATGTAAATAACACACAAATACGCGTGATATGTCCGACGCGCATAATAATACCTCAGTCGCATAAACACATGGACTTTTGTCAATATTAATCATCTCTAATCATATTTAATAATTTAATGAGAGGCTTATCATTAAGACCCTCCTACACAAGGGCGAGTGAATAAGACCTCTGGTTTGTAATAGCTCTCTCTCTGATGTGTATTCTCTCTAGCAATAACTTCTTAAACTCTCAAAAGATCATCCTATCCACAAGGGTGGTTGGGGTCCTTAAATATCCCCCCACACCATCCCCAAGTCATTAAAGACTATGAAATACATCCCTCGTACTTTATGTCACAACATTAAATGCCTGATGCACTAGTTGTCTCCAAGTCGTAAACATAAAATGCCAAGACATGCCTTTTGCCTAAACAAAGATACAATATGACTAGTACAACAAACTAAAATACAAGTTGTCGCGCTGAGCTGCCTTGCTTGAGCTTCCACGGTGCCTTAATCCCCCAAAACACTGTTGCTAATGCGAAATTACGCCTAATCTCAAGATTACCTTCAAGCCCCCTCTACAAATTGTGATTGTTAAATTATTTTGTTTCCGCATGAGTATTTAATTAAATTAATGAAAGATAAAACTTGGCACTAGTCTAATTTTCCCACTTAGGTGGTTAGTAATTAAAAAGGCGACAGCGATGCTAAGAATGAACCAACTGAGGAACCTGTTCTAATTTAATTTAGGACTGATCACCCGGGGTTAATTAGGCGGGGGGTCACAGAAAGGTCTTCGTCTTTCCCAAGTCTTTGTTTCAGCCATGGACGAAAAACTCAAATCCCCAACTTCTTCTACAGTCTAACCCAAGTCCTCTCATTAATATAATACATCAAGAACCTCATAAGGAACCCCTATAAAGTTCCCAAACACAGTTTAATTTTCGTTCTCTACTGTCTTTCTAAATTGGGGAAAACCATGTATTATTCGTTAACCCATCTCAACATCAAATATTTATCTCAAATTCGTTCCTAACTCGTCTGGGTTTACACATCTTAACAGAAATATACAAATCTCAGATAATACATATATTCGTACACAATTTCAGAATCAGGAGATTGATTTACAAAAAACCCCATTTTTGTACCCCCTTAATCCCAAAAATAAACTATGATTTCTCACATCATCTAAATATGTATCATAATGAAAATTAAATGCTACAACAAGTTCACAACATGCCTTATGGTTTAGTAGGGTCTGATGTGAAGTTGTGAATATCAAGGTTAAAGATGAAATCCCCCTTTGGCTTTTTCCTTTGTCCCCCAAATTTCCTTTAACTGCTTCGTAGGGTTTCCCACTAAGTGTTTTCTAATCTCCCATCAGTCGTTCCCCTTTTTCTTTTAATTAAGTAATTAGGCTTAATTCCATTTTTTGCCTAATGGGCCAAGCCCAAGTGACTCAAATACTCCCGTGTGGGCCCGACTATGCCTAAAAACGTCCCGTGACCCGTTTACTATCCCCGAGTACACTTTTTCGACTATCTCAGCCCATACGGACCCAACCGTACACTCAGAATTGGAATTCAAATTAATTTTAAAAAATATTTATCTCACATCCAAATTAGTCTATACTGACTCCCGACTGAGATAAGTACATACCCCGTCACTAATACCCAAAATGACGTAAATAAATTATTACTATTCACTTAGTAATTAAATTTCCCTAAATATTAACCATTCACTCCCCGATTAATATTTAAATAAATATTACCCTAATTAATTCAATCAAAATTATGACACACAAGTAATTTAGAATTCCCGAATTAATTAAATATTAAATGCATAAAATTACGGGGTGTTACATACTCCCCCCTTACAAAGGAATTTCATCCCCAAAATTAGGTCGTACCTGTGGTGAATAGCTCTGGATATTGTTCCCGCATATCCTCCTCCCGCTCCCAGGTAGACTCGTCAACATTGTGATGAACCCATTATACTCTAACTAGTGGAACAACCTTGGATCGTAACTTGCGCTCACTACGGTCCATAATAGCCATCGGTTTCTCCTCATACGAGATGTCTGGCTGTAAATCAATTTCCTCGAGTGGAATGTGCCAGAAGTCCCTCTCGCTCCTTCAATATTTCTTCAGTGATGCCACATGTAACACGTCGTGTATCCGCTGAAGATGCTCTAGAAACCCCAGTCTATATGCTACTGGTCCCACCCTCTCAATAATAGGGAAAGGTCCCACGTACCTCGGTGCTAATTTACCCTTCTTCCCGAACCTTATCACCCCTTTCATAGGGGATACCCGAACTAATACCTGATCCCCAACCTCTAACTCCACATGCCTCCGTGAAGCATCAACATAAATCTTCTGCATATCCTTAGCTATCCAAGTTCCCCTCGGATCAACTCTATCTTGGAAGATGTATCCTGGACAATCTCCGGCCCCAATAGTTTGTTGTCCCCCACCTCTAACCAACAAGTGGGTGAACGACAAGGCCTCTCATACAATGCCTCGAACGGTGCCATGCCAATCGTTAATTGGTAAGAGTTGTTATACGCGAACTCTACCAAAGGGAGATATATCTCCCATCCTCCCCTAAAGTCTAAATGCACATCCTGTGCATGATTTCCCACATCTGATTGACTCTCTCAGTCTGCCCATCGATCTGTGGGTGATAGGTTGTACTCAAACGTAATTCTGTGCCCATGGCCTCCTGAAAGCTCTGCCAAAAATGGGCCACGAATTTTTTTTCTCTATCCAACATAATATTTATCGGCACCCCATGCAGGTTAACAGTCTCCGCTATGAATAGCTGCGCATAACGCATCATCTCGAAGTCTGTGTGAACCGACAGGAAGTGGGACACCTTTTTCAACCGATCCACAATGACCCATATGGAATTGTGACCTCACTGCGATGCAGGTAACCCTGTAGTAAAGTCCATGGAGATGCTCACCCACTTCCACATGGGAGTCTCTAGTGGCTGTAGAATCCCTGGTGGTCTCTGATGGTCAACTTTCACGAGCTGACACATGGCACATTTCAAGACAAACTCTGCTATGTCCTATTTCATTCCTGCCCACCAATACTGTCTCCTCATATCCTGGTATATTTTATCCCCACTGGGATGTATCGTCAATCTCGAACCATGGGACTCTGTCATAACAGCATGCCTTAACTCCTCATCCTCTGGCATAATTAACCTCCCATTTAGGCATAGGCCACCTTCCGAGCTGATTAAGTAACCCTCTACTCCCTCAGCTAATAGCTAGCATACCTTACCCTGACAGATCTGGTCCTCCGCCTTAGCCCTCACCACTTGCATAATGATCTCCGGTGTGATGGATAAAGCTGACATGCAAGCCCTGGATACATCGTCCTCATATCGAAGCTTCCTCCACTTCTCTTTCCAGACTTCTGATATATCCCTAGTTGGTCTCCGGCTCAATGCGTCTGCCACCACATTAGCCTTACCAGGATGATGTTGAATATCAAACTGGTAGTCTTTCACGAATTCTAGCCACTGCCTTCGCCTCATGTTCTGATCCTTTTGTGTGATGAGATACTGGAGTGACTTGTGATCCGTGAATAAAGTGAACTGCTCTCCTAAAAGATAATGTCTCCATATCCTCAAAGCAAAAACAACCGCTGCTAGCTCTAGGTTGTGAGTGGGGTAATTCCTCTCGTGGGGATTTAGCTTTCTGAATGCATAAGCTATAGCCCTTTCCTCCCACTGAAGCACCCCCCCAAGTCCCTGTAGGGATGTGTCAATGTAAACCTAATACTCTAGTCCTCCCTTCGGCAAAGCAAGTACAAGTTCAAATGTCAACTTGTCCTTAGCTCATCAAAAGCTAATTGACAATGATCACTCCAAGTGAAAGCCACCCCTTTTTTAGTCAGATTCGTCAAAGGGCTCGTAATATTTGAGAATCCTTTAATGAACCGCCAGTAAAAACCGGCCAATCTCAGAAAGTTGTGCACCTCACTACCTCACCGCATACATCTTACTCGGATCCACCATAATACCCTGATCTTACACCACGTGACCAAGAAACTGTACTTCCCACAACCAAAATTCACACTTCCCAAATTTAGCATAAAGCTGGTGATCTCGCAGCGTCTGTAAACCATACGCAGATGATCTGCATGCTCCTCCTCAGTGCGCGAGTAGATTAAGATGTCATCAATTAACACGATGATAAACTGGTCGAGGTACTCTCTGAAAACCCTGTTCATGAGATCCATGAACACTGTTGGAGCATTGGTGAGCCTGAATAGCATCACCCTGAACTCGTAAGATCCATACGGCGACATGAAAGAAGTGTTAGGAACATCCTCCTCTCGGATACACAGTTGATGATACCCTGACCTCAAGTCGATATTGGAGAAGTAAGACCCCCTCTCAATTGGTCAAATAAATCATCAATACTAGGCAACGGATACTTATTCTGTATCGTCACCTTGTTTAGCTCCCTATAGGCCACGCACAATTGAAGTCAACCATCCCGCATCTTTACAAATCAAACCGGTGCACCCAATGACGATGTAATCTGCCGAATGAAACCCTAACCTAGGAGATGCTGAATCTGCTCTCTCAGCTCATGCATATCTGAAGGGGCCTTACGGTAAGGTGCTCGAGAAATCGTCCTCGTCCTCGGTGCTAAATTGATTTCAAACTTGATTTCCCTACTGGGTGGGGACCCTAGTATTTCCTGGAACACATCCTCAAAGTCCCTCACTACCGGAATAGAATCCAACGGAACTACCACCTCCTGTGAGGTCTCCTCCTCGATATAATACAAATGTGTATGCGACCCTCCCTCTGGTAGAGTCATCGCTATTAGGAATATCTCCTGTCCCAAAATGGAGAACACGATTGTCCTTTCGTAACAATCCACAGTCGCTCGATAACCTGCCAACCAGTCCATACCTAGGATGACATCGTACCCCTCCATATCTAACACTAAGAGGTATGCCGCTAAATTAAGCCTACCAATCAAAATGTCTATCCCCGACAAATCGACTGAATCAATGCCCCGCTGCCTACTGGCGACTCTACACACATACGAAGACTACTCGCGGTCTCTAGTAACCCAGCCCATTTCGCAAATTTAGATTTAATGAATGAATGAGATGCTCCCGTATAAAAAAGTATACTACCCTCATGACCATGGATGAAAAACATGCCCTCAACCACTAGCGGCGCCTGCTGTGCTAGAGGATTGGGAACATCCCGAACGTTATACACACGCCCATAGTGCATTTGCCCCTACTGCTCTGGGGCTGGTGGAGCCGGTGCTGCTGGCGGTAGCTGGCCTGCTGCCCCTGTTGGGCACCCTACTGTTGTCCTCTGCCCCTCTGCGGGCACTCCCTCTTGAAGTGTCCTGTCTGGCATAAACAAAGAAACGTCTCTGACCGTCCCCCTATCATTGGTCCTGTTGGCCCTGGCGTGGCTGACCCTAGTGGCCTCCCTCATTGTTCCCTTAGCCCTGCCAGCCCTGAGGAACCTGCTGCTGCTGATTTGGGCCCGACTTGATGATGCTGAAAATAGCACCACCAGTTGAGGTGTTATTAAGCTCAAATAAGTGATAACAACGGTAGCACAAGAGAATATATATATATACTTATATGTAGAAGGAGATGAGGAGAAGAGGATGGACAGTTGGATGTAAGTGGTTTAGCCAATCTGGCCTACGTCCTTTGTGAGTGTGTTTGAGTAATATCACCGAATGAAGGCACTAATGGCCATGGATACAATCTCTCAAGCTTTCTCTCTCTATTGTGTAAAATGATAGAGTTCCAGCTAAGGTTGTAATTTTGGATCCCTTTACAAGGTAGAGGATGACCTCTATATATAGTTCTTAGGGGGGTGTAATGTACCCCCCAAGCATACAATGAGCATGTGCATGAGCATCGAACCAGTATGAGAATGACACCTGGCCGTTCTGAACTAAGTAATAATGACCTCAATATTCCCTCATGTGGAGGGAATAATTCAATTATAATAGATTTGTCCACGTGTTCCAAGTTATACAAGAACGTGTAGAAGCTCAGCTGCCTTTAGGTGATACTAACCTCGGCCTGAAAGAGTACGAGGTTAGTGACAATAGGCAACTGCTCGATCAGAGGTTATTAACAATGATCTTGGCTCAGTGGGAGAGCCGAGGTAAGGCGGGTGGAGTTGTAATGCCGGCCTGGGCTGAGGTAATGGTGGAGTAGCAAGAACGGCAGTCGATTCCCAGTCGAGGCTGAAAATAATGATTATGTAGTCTCTGCTTCCTCGGCTTACACCCAGGTGAGGTTGATGTATGATGTAGGCGCGATGTCGTCCTAATGGATTACTATTTGCATGGACCATGAGGACCTCAGCTGTTGCTTGGATATGAGGCAACTAGTAATGTCGTCCATGACCGACCTTACTTAGGACGATACCGTTGGTCGCCAACCTAGGGCCCTTCTAACCTCGTCCATCTCTCAGGACGAGGTTGGTGTCTCTGAGATGTTGGGAATATAAAGGGCATATCAATCACCCCTAGACCTTAGTTACATGCGTGATCAGGTGCCTAAGGGGTATGCTTGTCCGAGGTTGGATTTCTTTAGGTGCCCATTTTTTCTTGACAAGTGTCAGCTTCTGAAGGTGGTCGCGTGCTTAGCAAGTGCAATGATTGTGGCTTTTGGGGCTCCCAAGGCAATGATGGGCCTTGGGAGTTGTGCTAACTTATTCAAAGGTTTAAACCTCATTTATTTCTCTTTCTTCTTCATTTCTCTCCTTCTCGCCTTGGCTATCTCTGTAACTGTCTCTTTCCCACTAGAGTTTGGTTGCTTCATTTTTGGGGATCTCTGTGTTTATTCAAATCTCCTTCATTTCACAAGTCGTCAAGTATCGTCTCTACCTTACTCTTCAATTTTTAGCCCCTTTTATTCTTGTCTCTTCAATTTGTGAGAGTTGTGAATTTTTTGGTGACTGTTTGATTTTTTCGAGGAGTTTCTTAATTTTTTCGATTACTGTTCTTGCATGTTCTTCATTGTTGGGATTTTAAAATCCTAATTTGATCCTTAGTCAAATTGCCAATCCTGTTTATTTAGGATTTAGAGTCACAAGTGTAGGGTCTGACTCATATACTCAGGCTCCTTTATCAACTCGTAGAGGAATTCCTCTCTCTTAAGGAGAAGACCTTAGATAAAATTAGGCAAATAGAATGAGCCCAAGAGGAAGCTCGTAGGGCAGAGGCATTCCCTCCTAGGACTATATTTCCACCACCTCTGAAAGTGGTATATCCTGAGCCATCTGTACCTATAGAGGTCCCAGTAGAACCCATTCCTATGTCTAAGTCTGAGTCGTCAGCCTCAGACCCTATGTCTGTTGATTCTTTTAAAGAATCCATGGATTATTCCGTCCGGATGGACCAAGCCCCTGATCAAGCCGAGGTTTCCAGCTGTGCCTCATCTCACAAGAGTTCTAGCACCTCGCAATCTTCCTCTGAAGTTGAAATTATATGGCCTAGCGTGGCTGTTCCCCCAATCCTTGACGTTATTCCTCTGTCGACTGCCACAGGATCTGAGTTTGCTCAGAGGTTCCCTGATGGAGCTCCCTCCTCCGCTCAGGCCGATATTGACCGGGATGAGGATGACAGTAGTGAAAGCGATGTTGATACCTCGGAGGCAGTCGAGATATAGAGTACTGTCAGTGAAATTAATCTTCTTACCTTCATACATCTGTATTCTATAAGTCGATCCATAAAACTTAGGAGACCTCTGAGGGACGAGAGGGCCTTCGGCGGCCGAGACGGTGAGATCTGCTTATATGAGCACATGTTTAAGTTAGGGTTCCGTCTTCCCATTCACCCAATAATCAGGTCTATACTGTCTTACATTAACTTGGCTCCTTCCCAACTATCACCCAATGCCTCAAGGGTGATAATTGGAGCTATAGTCCTATGAAGGGCAGTCCATCATACAGACCTTCCCGTCCAGGTCTTCACAGGATGCTACGTCCCCTCCTCTGCCAGGAACCATCCGAGTTACTACCACTTTTTAGCTCAGAAGTCCAACAAGAAGATGTTGCAGGTTACCCAAACCTCAAACCATAATTGGAAACCACGCTACTTCTTCACGTCAGGGCCCTAGAAGTTTGATCCCTGTGCCCCCTCTTCATCCTTAGAGCTGAGAATACCCCTAAGATGGGGAAAGGTGACAATGGCTGCTAGGGATGACCCTGGGCCAAGCAAAAATAACCTTCAGAAGGTCAAAGACCTTCAGGATCAGGGGGAGCATGGTCTGCTGGTCAAGTACGAGCATTTGATGACCCCTTCTATATCTCTGAAACTGGCCTTGGTGGGAGTCCTCTGACCGAGCTCCGTAAGTTGCTTTATTATTTCAATAAGTTATACCTTTGAATTTGTGTTGTCTCTGATTTTCTAACTCAGACCTTTCTATTCACAAAGAGCCTAAAAGGAATTTCTGACGACCTCTGGGAGATGGAATCCCCTAGTCTCACGAAGCTTGTAAAGAAAGCAGGTCTAAATGCGCCTCCTCCTCCTCCAACTACTTCAAGGGATGAGGCCTCCAAGAAGAGGAAACCTATCGACCCTACCCCTGCGAATCAGAGGAAGAAGAAGAAAGCTTCACAAGGTGATCGTGCCATCCCTATTTCTTTCGAGTATGCGTTAGTTGCTCGTCTGGAGAAACTGAAGATTGGCGACGGTCTTATCGGCCAAAGTCTGAAGGCCCTGGACGCTATCGACTCGGCCATGACCGATTCTAACAAACGCTTATGTCGTTCTTTGGATAGGCCTCTGCTAGCCGAGTTTGCCCTTCATCGATCTATTTAAGTAAGACTTTGTTTTTATTCAATTAATTGTAACCTCATCTTTAAATTATACCTAATCTTGAACTGACATCTCTGCACATATTCTACAGGGTCTCCTCACCATGAACTATTTTATTGACTGGACTCTGAGGAAACTTCCTCTGATTGAGAAGGGCTAAGAGGCCAAAAAGACCGAGGCTGTTATAAACGCTGAAGTGGAGCATCTGAAGGCTTCCTTGGAGAAGTCTGAGGCTAGTGTGAAGCAGCTCGAAAAGGAGATGGATAAGCTAAAGAAGGATCATAGCTCTTCCCTAAAGACTCAGGCTGACTCTCTCTAATAAAAGGTCGATGTCGCTGTGAAGGCTGCCTTGGATGATGCCTTCGAGAAAATCTTGGAGGACTACAAGGTCTGTGATGAATTTGTCAGCTTCGACTTCGAGTACCTCAAAAGGGGTATTAAGGCCACTGGAAAATGGGCTACAATGAAGGAGAAGGAATCAGGCAGCCTGGCAGCCTCTGACTTCATTGGTCTTGGATACGCCAATTCTCGATTTGCTCAAGCCTTACAAGAGGTCGAGGAGGAAGGAAGCGCTGCACCTATAGAGACGGATCTTCAAGAGGATACCGGGACTAAAACAGTTGGTTCTCAGGATGATGGGGTGGAGGTGACCAACCTCGACGAGGGAGATAGGGACATGGAAACTAACCCTGAGACTGCAGACACTTGAATCCACTTTGTGAAGCTTTTATAATTTTTAATTTTTGATTCAATCTGTAACCTCCGATGACAAACTCTGTTACCTTATGGCTTGTGATTCTTATCTTTATGCCACATCAACCTTTGTTTTCCACGCTTGCTAAATGTTCTTTGAATGGTGTTATATGCCATGCAATGTGTTTGTGCTAAGTCCTGAAGCCTTCATATAATTTTGTCTTCATAAGCCCCATAAAATATTCACCAAATTATGATGTTTAAGGTCTGAGGTCATCAACTAAGATGTTACCCCCATTAATTATTCACCAAATTAATGATGTCTAAGATCTGAGGTCATCCAAGTACGATGTCTTACCTCAGACCTTGTCACCAAATTATGATGTTTAAGGTCTGAGGTCATCAACTAATATGTTACCCCCATAAAAATATTCACCAAATTAATGATGTATAAGGTCTGAGGTCATCCAAGTACGATGTCTTACCTCACACCCTGTCACCAAATTATGATGTTTAAGGTCTGAGGTCATCAACTAAGATGTTACCCTCATAAAAATAGTCACCAAATTAATGATGTCTAAGGTCTGAGGTCATCTAAGTATGATGTCTTACCTCAGACCCTGTCACCAAATTATGATGTTTAAGGTCTGAGGTCATCCAAGTACTATGTATTACCTCAGACCCTGTCACTAAATTATGATGTTTAAGGTCCGAGGTCATCAACTAAGATGTTATCCTCATAAAAATATTTACCAAATTATGATGTTTAAGGTCTAAGGTCATCAACTAAGATGTTACCCCTATAAAAATATTCACCAAATTAATGATGTCTAAGGTTTGAGGTTATCCAAGCATTATGTCTTACCTCAGACCCTGTCACCAAATTATGATGTTTAAGGTCTGAGGTCATCATCTAAGATGTTACCCCCATAAAAATATTCACCAAATTAATGATGTTTTAAGGTCTGGGGTCATCAACTAAGATGTTATCCCCATAAATTATACCATTAGAGCGTAATAAACTAAGAGTTGACACGAAAACTGATCTTCTCATTAATAATCTCTTCATTAGATGATAAATTTTCACAAAAAATCTTACAACATCATATGTAATACTTTTTTAGATGATCAACATTCCAAGGATTAGAGAAAGGTTCCCCTTCAAGATTTTCTAGCCTGTAGGTCCTAGGTTTAACCTCCTCAGTTACTTAGTAAGGGTTATGCCAATTTGAGTGGAGCTTGTTTGCCTTCTGTAACGTCTTCTTCAGCACGAGGTCTCCCACGGCTATGGGTCTTAATTTTTCCCTTTGATTATAGAACTTTGTTGTTCTCTGTTGATAAGCTGCTTGTCTAACCTCTGCGTCTTCCATTCTCTCTACAATCAAATACAGGTCAAGTCTTCTCTCCTCCCCATTCCTGTTAGGTTCATAAGTCTGAACCCTATGAGTAGGGAGTCCTACTTCGGTTGGTATGACGGACTCTAAGCCATGTGCTAATATAAATGGGGTTTCCCCCGTCGGTGTCCTAGCCGTTGTTCTGTAGGCCCACAACACAACATAAACCTCTTCAGTCCATCTTCCTTTAACTTCTTCGAACCTCTTCTTAATCCCGTTGAGGATAGTTTTGTTGGTGAATTCGGTCTGACCATTTTCCTGAGTTCGTCCAGGAGAAGAGAAAAATTGCTTTATCCCAACTCTTTTGCAGTATTTTTCTAGGGAGGAATTCTTGAACTGGGTGCCATTGTCCGAGATGAGGGTGTTTGGAAGACCATATCTGCATATGATATTCTTCTAGATAAATTGGAAGGTTTTCTTCTCTGTAATAGTGATCATCGGCTCGGCCTTTACCCATTTGGCGTAGTTAATGGCGATTATAAAAAACCTGTAGTTGACCGCCGCTCTTGGTAAGGGACACACCAAGTCGATTCCCTATACTGCGAACGGCCAAGGAGAACTTATTGACGTCATAGGCTGATGAGGTTGATGGGGGCTAGTGGAGAATCTTTGGCATTTATCACACCTCTTCACATAGGCTGCAACATCTTTAGCCAAAGTCGGCCACCAGTATCCCTGCGTGATAATTCGCCTGGCTAAAGGTCTTCCTCCTATGTGGCTGGATCAAGGACCCTCGTGCACCTCCTTTAAGATGCGGAGAACTTCTGTGGGATGGACACATCTGAGGAGAGGTAGTATAAATACTTTCTTATATAGGATGTCTGCTACTATTGAGAACTTTGCAACTTTGTACCTTAGTTTTCTCCTCTCTAGCTTTGATTCCGAAAGCTCTCCCTCTCTGATATATCTGATAAGGGGATCCATTCATGAGTCTCCTAAGTTAAAATTGAGTCAAGGGTTGCTAACCTCCTCTTCTTCAATGGTTTCCTTGGGCAAGATCTCGACTAGAACGGTCCTTCTAATGTCTGTCCTTGTTGCTAAATCCAACCTTGCCAGTGCGTCTGCGTGGCTATTATTTTATCGAGGTATTCTCTTCATCTTTACCTCTCCAAAACCTTCTAATATTACTCTTACCCTCTTCAGGTATTTGGCCATCCTTTCATCCTTAGCCTCATAAACCCCCAACACTTGGTTAACAACCAACCTTGAGTCACCGTGAAGCAGTAGTCTTCTTATTCTAAGGGTCTTTTCCAATGAGAGGCCTGCTATCATGGCGCCATATTCTGACTCATTTTTGATGCCTTAAAGTTAAACCTTAGGGCATATTCAATGTTGGTACCATCCGGGGCTGAGAGTATCAGCCCCGCATCGCTTCCACTTTCGCAAGAAGACTTGTTAACAAAGAGGTTCCAGACGTCCTTATCTGATGAGAAACCCCCTTCTAATATGATTCCCTGCTTGAAGAGGTATCGGTCTTCCTCATTTTTGGCTACCCCATTTTTGGATTTCTCGGATACAAACTCTTCCAAGTTTCGTAAGACATTCCTATTTGTTCCCTCTGCAGCCTCTAGGTTATTCTCGACCTCGGTCTCCTCCCATGTGAACTCAGCAATAAAATCTTCAATTTCCTGCCCATTAATGGCCACCCTGGGTCGATAAGTAAGGTCATACTCCCCCAACTCAATGGCTCATGTCATCAATCTATTCGACTTCTCGTGTTTGTGGAGGACCTGTCTTAGTGGGGAGTCAGTGAGGATGACCATAGAATGGGCTTGAAAGTAGGGCTTCATCTTCCTAGAAGCATGTATCAAGGCGTAGGCTAACTTTTCCATCCGAGGATAATTCTGTTAAGACCCTTGAAGAACTTTACTGTTGAAGTATATAGGCCTTTGGACCCTAATGTCTTCCCGTACTATGGCTGCACTTATAGCTGATTCAGATACTGCTAGATAAACATACAACTTCTCTCCCACTATGGGCCGAGATAAGAGCAAGGGAGACCCGAGGTAGGACTTGAGCTGGTAAAAAGCCTCATCACACTCTTTATCCCACTCGAAGGCCTTTCTAAGCACCTTAAAGAACGAAAGACACTTGTCTGTCGCTCTGCAAATAAATCTGTTGAGTGTAGCTACTCTTCCAGTGAGCCTCTGAACGTCTTTGATACTCCTTGGTGTCTTCATGTCCAGTAAAACCTTAATTTTCTCAGGGTTCGCCTCTATTCCTCTCTGATTGACAATGAATCCAAGGAATTTCCCAGCTCCTACCCCGAAAAACACACTTCGCAGGGTTAAGTTTCATTCGGTACAAGTCCATGGTATCGAAGCTCTTTTCTAAGTCTGCCACGTGAGTGCAGGCCTTTAAGCTCTTCGTCAACATATCATCTACGTACACCTCCATAGTCTTACCTATTTGATTTTCAAACATCTTATTCACCAGACGTTATTATGTCGCTCCCGCATTTTTCAAGCGAAAGGGCATAACCTTGTAGTAATATGTCCATTTATCCGTGATGAAGGTTGTCTTCTCTGAGTCTTCGGCATCCTAAAGATCTGGTTGTAGCCTGAATACGCGTTCATGAAGCTCATGAGCTTATGCCCTGCAGTGGCATCTACCATCTGGTCAATCCGAGGCAAGGGATAGCTGTCTTTTGGGCAAGACTTCTTCAGGTCGGTGAAGTCTATGCACATCCTCCATTTCCCATTGGCTTTGGGCACTATGATTGCGTTTGACAACCACTCCGGATATATGACTTCCCTTATAAACTCGGCCTCTTCTAACTTTTTGACTTCTTCTCAGATGACGTCGTACTTCTCCCTGGAGTAAACTCTTCGTCTCTGTTTGATTGGCTTAGCATCCTTAGTCATGCGGAGTTTATGGTACATAACCTCAGGGTCGATGTCAGGCATGTCCGCGTGGCTCCAAGCGAAGACATTCTACTTCTTCTTCAAGAAACTTATCATCTCTTCCTTGATCTTCGCTTTTAAGGCTTTGCCGACTTGGACGGTTTTTTCCCGTTCGTCCTCATTGAGGACGGTGGATTCTACCTCTTTCGCGACCTCTCCTTTCTTCATCTTCGTTTCATCTCTAGGTCAAGTGTATCAATGTTATATGTGGTAGTTTCTCTCTTATGGGCCTCTCTCTCTTTGGCTGAGTTGAAATAGCATTTCCGTGCTATGGTCTGGTCACCCTGCACTTCCCTTACCCCATAGGGGGTCGGGAATTTTAGCATCTGGTGGACCGTCGATGGCACGACCTCAAACTTCTTAAGGGCCACTCTTCCTATGATGAGGTTGTAGACCGAGAAGACGTTTTCATCCATAATAAAAAAATTGATCTTCTGGGTCAACCTCTTAGGCCACTCATCGCCCATTCGTACATACATCTCATACATGCCTAACGGGTGGACTTTTTCATCGCTGAAGCCCATTAACGGATGATGATAGGGTACCAACTTAGCTCTGCTAAGGCCAAGGCTTTTGAAGAAGGTCTAGAACATCACATCTGCTGAACTTCCTCCATCTACGAGGATTCTCTGTACCTCACATCCATGCACCCTTGTTGTGATTACTAAAGGGTCATCATGCGGAGCTAGGATGCCTTTGAAGTCCATTCGGGAGAATCTGACTATAAGATTTTCCATATCCACCTTCTTTCTCTTCTACTTGGTTTCGAAAGACGTGAGATTTACCACTTCTGGCTTGGCCACTGTTTTGGCTTCTGCCACATGAGCTTTTCGATCAGCCACTTCATAATCGCCCCCAGCGATTCCTCCGTATATGGTGTTAACACCAAAGGAGATCATACCGACCCTTATTACCGGGTCTTTGTCATATTTTGGTGGGAGATCAGGATCATCCTCATCATCACCCTCCGAGTCATCATCTCTTCCTAGTGGAGTATCGTCATAACATATGTCGTTTCTCTTCTTTTTAGGGTCCTCTGTTCCCCATTTAGGATCCTTTCCATCAACATACTTCCACAACTTTTCTGATTTCAACATCTTCTCGATCTCATCCTTTAAGGCGAAGCACTTGTCTATAACATGGCCATGGTCTTGGTGGAACTTGCACCACAAGTTTTGGTTCCTCTTATGTGGAGGAGCCTTCAGCTTCTCTGGCTATCTTAGGGATCAGTCATTCTTGATCTCATTGAGGATGTGTTAGCAACTTACAGTTAGAGGGGTATAACATGCAAACTTATCATCAGCTGACCTCTTCTTTCCATCATTCTTTCTTTGGAACTTCCCGCTGCCATTGTCATTCTCATCCTCATACTTTGAGGCCATGGCCTCTTCAGCGTTCATGACCTTACCTGCAGTTGCCAATAATTCTGCCATGGACTTGGGGGGTCTTCTGCGAGCTTCCACAACAACTTCCCTTTTCGGAGACCTCCTATGAGAGTAGTCATATCTATACTCTCTTCGTAATCTTCCACCTCCAGTTTTTCTTTATTGAATCTAGCAATGTAGTCTCTTAGACTTTCATTTTTTCCTTGTTTGACATACAACAGATGGGTGGTCTTATTTTTAGGTCTTACCCCAAAACAGAAATTGTGAATGAATCGTTCAGCCAAACCCTTAAAAGTTATCTATTGAGTTCTTCGGGAGAGAGGTAAACCAGATATGTGCAGCTCCTGTCAAAGTCCCAGAGAAGGCCCAACACTTTATCTCATCTGGTATTGAGTAAATGTTCGCTCCAGACTGGTACATCTCGATATGATGTACATGGTTGGTACTACCATCATACTTGGGAGACACCGTAGGTGGCTTGAACTTGGCAGGGGTTGGGAAGCCCACTATCTTAGCTACGAATGGATATCCCTCTGAGAAACCTCTTTGGAGTGGGTCTTGGCTTCTGATGAGTTCTCCTATCTTTTCCTCAAGGCGTTGGATAGAGTCATTTCATGCCCTTGCAACGTCGGCCTGGCCGAGGTTGTCCCCAACCACCTCCAAGGGGTGGACTGAGGTTTTCCCAGCCGCAACATAACGTCGATTATTGACCTCTTCCTGGTCCCTACTTCATCCTGGGTTAGGTCGGCCTTGATGAGGACGACGTTCACCCTCTTCCCTTTGTGAGCCGGCTAAATTTCTCGACCTGGACAACCTCTGTCTCAAGTCATATTTTTGGGCCGAGCCTTTCAAAGGCCGACCCTCTGCTCAATAGGTCAAAAGTTGATCCTCTTTGTTGGGCCCCTTCACCTCTTCTGCCTCCACAACCTCGACTCTGCTGGATAGGATGCACTGTGTTATTCGAAACCTCATACGGATCCCAACAATCTTTTAGAGCATCTTCTGCCTCCAAATCATCATACCTATCCTCAGGGCAAGGGTGTCCTTGCCTCGCCAGACGCAAACGTCTAGGGTCAGCAATGTCCCTCCTCCGCTGAGGTGTATGTTGGTCTTTCCGCGATGCCTGGGGTGGTCCCATGGCGTCGGGATAAGGCTGAACATCCGCTGGAGTGATCATCTCCGGTGAGACCCCAAGTGGTCTCATCATATTCTGACTGAGTTGTGCAAATTGCTCCTTCATTACTTGCTACGTTGTAGACAAAGACCTCAAGGCTGCTGCCACTTCCACTATTTCGAACTGAGGCGGTGCCTGACTGGAACTAGGTCCTCCCGCATCAGGCGGTGGGAGAGGTGGTGGTAACTCGGGTGCCATATGCTAGCACAAAAGATCTTGTAGATTAAATGAGCTTAATACCTTAATGGACCTCTTTCAATGGTGAAACAGCTCAACGCAAGGAGTGAGGCCTGGTTCACTACCAGAGTCTCCGGTGAGGTTATGCAGAAAAAGAGGAAGAGACAACTTATCATTCCCACAGACGACGCCAAAATGATGAAGCTTAAAATAGCATCACCAAGTGAGGTGTTATTAAGCTCAAACAAGTGATAACAATGGCAACACATGAGAATATGTATATACTTATATGTAGAAGGAGATGAGGAGAAGAGGATGAACACTTGGATGTAAGTGGTTTAGCCAATCTGGCCTACGTCCACTGTGAGTTTGTGTGAGTAATATCACTGAATGAACGCACTAATGGCCATGGATACAATCTCTCAAACTTTATCTCTCTACTATGTAAAATGACAGAGTTTCAACTAATG